>LPNX010332477.1:140664-306698 GCA_001517045.1 Pseudotsuga menziesii
ATCGAGGTACAAGACATAAGATACATAGGTGAATACATTCTGAAGTTACAATTACATCAACACTCCCTCTTAACTAGGAAGGTATTCTTTCGACACAATTTTCAGAACTAGTCTTCTTCTCTGTATCGACTGGACCATCTCGTCATCTTCATCTTTAAGGTGTCTTCATCTTCAAGTCTTCTTCATCTTCTTCATCTTCTTTGTCTTCAAGTCATCATCATCTTCAAGTCACCTTCATATTCAAGTCTTCTTCATCATAGGATCTGGATCATCATGACCACTGGATCATCACTATATCATCATCAAATCTAGATCATCACTTGATCTAGATCATCATCAAGTCTGGATCATCACTTGATCTGGATCATCATCAAGTATGGATCATCGTCATCATTGGTGCTATCTCTCGATTCTTCTCGTCATAGGAAGTTCTACAGAGCCAGCCTTTTTTCATGTTGGTTGTAGGCCTACCCTTCATGTAGGTCTTCATCAGTGCTTATATCTGACCCTAAGTCGGAATGGCTCACCCAACTCTTACATCTAACCTCATCTTGTCAGAAAGGCATGCCCAGTTCTCACATCTGACCTCATCTTGTTATAAAGGCCTAGCACTCACATATGACCATGTGTAAACACATCGCACCAGAATGGCTCAGCGCTTATATCCAACCATGTTCGAACACACCGCATCAGAAGGGATTTGCACTTACATCTGACCATGTTTGAAAACACCGCATCAAAAAGGCTCGGCACTTATATTAGACCATGTTTAAAAACACTGCATCGAAAGGGCTCTGCACTTACATTCGACCATGTTCAAAAACACCGCATCGAAAGGGCTCTCAGTCCCAGACTAAGGATTCCTGGTAACTGACCAGGTGCCTCCATTCTCCCAGAGAATGGAATCATCCCTTATATTTGATCAAGTGGGAACACATCCCTCAATCACATCAGAATGGCCATGCGCTCACATCTGATCATGTAATACTACATCCTACACTCATATTAGAATGGCCCTCAGTCCCAGACTGAGTTTTCCTGGTAACTGACAAGGTGCCTCCATTCCAAGAATGGAATTTAGCCCTTACATTTGATCATGTAGGGACCAATCCTATAGTCACATTATAATGGCTTAGAACTCATATCTAACATGGAAGGAACCAAATCCTCTCACCATGACAGAATGGCTCACCTCTTACATTTGACCATGGAAGGAACCTAATCCTCTCACCATGTTAGAATGGCTCTCGATCTCATCATTTCCCCTTGGAGGGAAACTCAATATGGAGAACACCAAGCTTCTCCCTAAAGTACTCAAACTTCACTCTAGCCAATGGCTTCGTCAATACATCAGCTATTTTTTCCTTCGTCACAACATACTGGAGCTTCACTGCTCCTCTCTGCACCATATCCCTGATATAGTGATACTTGATCTAGATATGCTTTGACTTGTCATGGAACACAAGGTTCTCTGACAACTTCACATAACTCTGGTTGTTGCAATATATACAAGTATCATCCATATAGAGATCTAATAAATCAGACAGTAGATTCCTCATCCATACTGCCTCATAACTAGCTGAACAAGCTACAACACACTCTGCTTCAGCTGTACTCAGTACCACAGAGGATTGCTTCCTTCTAAACCAAGAGATCACACCTGATCCCATACTGAAGCAGCATCCTGAAGTGCTCTTCCTATCGATGGCACTTCCTGCCCAATATGAATCAACATAACCCTCCAGGTTAATCTTCTGATTTTCCTCGTACTTGAGCCCATAGTCAACTATACCCTTCAGGTACCTTAGAATATGCTTTGTAGTAATCAAGTGAACATGTCTCGGATCTATCAGGAACTGGCTCAAGGTGTTCACAGCAAAGAAAATATCTGGTCTCGTGTTCGTCAAGTACATCAAGGACCCAATCATTTGATGATACATCGTAGCATCAACCGCTTCAGATGAAGCATCACTCAATAGCTTCAGGTTCGATGCCATAGGTGTGGTTATGGCCTTGCAGTCCATCATCCCGAATCTCTTCAAAATATCTACTGCATACTTCCCTTGTCCAAGGAAGATTCCATCTGCATTTTGCCACACCTCCGTGCCTAAGAAATAGTGCATCATGCCAAAGTCCTTCATTTCGAACTCGGCAGCAAGTTTCCTCTTCGTATCAGCAATAAACCCATCCATACCTATTACAAACAGATCATCCACATATAGTAGGAGTATCACTGGATTGCCATCTTCAACCTTGTAGTAAAGGTTGGAATCTGCTTTACTCTTGGTAAAGCCCAAATTGGATATGAAACCATCAATTCTACCGTACCATGTCCTCGGTGCTTGTTTCAAACCATATAGGGATTTCTTCAATCTACATACATGAGACTCTCTGTCATGTGTCTCAAAACTGAGTGGCTGCTCCACATACACTTCCTTTTCCACTACACCATTCAAGAAAGCAGTCTTGACATCCATTTGGTGTATATTCTATTTCATCACTACATCTAGAGAAAGTATTGATTTGATGGAAGTGTATCTGGCTACAGGTGCAAAGGTTTCTTCATAATCTATTCCTTCTTTCTCGGAGAAACCACGAGCCACAAATCTTGCTTTATGTTTCTCGATGCTTCCATCTGCAACATGCTTGCTCTTGTAGATCCATTTGGAAGTTACAATGGACTTCCCTTCTAGTCTTGGGACAACATCCCAAACATCATTCTTCATGATCGATTGATACTCTTCGATCGTAGCATCCTTCCACTCTTTTCGTTCTGTGACTTCTTCATAGTTGGAAGGTTCTTTATCAATAATGTCACATAGTAAGGCTACGTAACTAGAACATGATCTAGTTCTCTTTCTTCCTCTGGGTGTTTCTTCTGAAGCTCCATATCTTTCTGCACCTTGGATAATTTCACATACCCAAGCAGGTTTCCTCTTATGAGGATTCTTCTCCAGAGGTGGATCTACAGATTCTTGAGGTTCTTTTAGTTCTCGATCTTCTTCTTGATTTTCTTCATTCATGATTGTATCATGAATTCTAGGTTCTCTTGTTTCTTCAGGTTATTCAGCCGGTTTCTTACTGGATTTGATGTAGGCTGAATCTTTGTCAAATGTTACATCTCTGCTAATGTCAATCTTCTTGAACCTTGGGAAGTATATTCTGTAAGCCTTCGAGCTTTTAGAGTATCCCACAAATATACCCTTCTTTCCTGAAGGATCTAATTTTGTCGTCTTCTCTTTTGGAATGTGAATGTACACTAGATAGCCGAATATTCTAAGATGGATGACTTCTGGTTTCTTGTTGAAAGGAGTCTTGTTCTCGAGTACTCTGTGTGGAGTAGGGTTCTATACATACACCACTGTTCTAGCAGCTTCTACCCAAATAAGCATAGGAAGATCTTGATCATGAAGCATTGCTCTTGCAGCGTCCATGATAGTTCTATTCTTCCTTTCTGCAATACCATTCTATTGTGGATTATAAGGAGTGGACAACTCCCTCTTAATCCCCAAGTCTTTACATAGCTCTTTGAATTCATTAGAAGTGAATTCTCCACCATTATCTGATCGAAAGGTCTTGATCTTCTTTTCAGTGTGGTTCTCGATCAAGGCTTTGAATTCCTTGAACTTACAAAATACTTCATCTTTTTCATTCATAAAGTATATCCATGTCTTTCTAGAAAAATCATCAATAAAAGAAACATAGTATGCATACCCTCTTAGTGAACTCAATGACATTGGACCGCATACATCGGAGTGGATGATTTCCAAGATTCCTTTTGCCTTGCTTTCGCTACTTGGAAATGTCTTATTTGTGTTCCTCCCTTTCGCACATTCTTTGCATACACCTTTATGTTTTGTCTACATTTCTGGGAGACCTTCAACAACTTTGCTCGCAAGTGGTAGTGCTCTGTAATGCACATGTGCAAGCCTTCTATGCCAAAGCTCATTTGGTTCTACTAAGTCATGAACCAAAGCTTGCTCTGGATGTCCCTTCAATTTTTATAATCCTCCTTCTTGTTCCCCAATCACTACTGCATCATTAATGGTCTTTCCTTTTGGCCACATGATGACTTGACCATCTATAAATGCACCCTCATTCCTTTTGCATCTAATGCAGATATGGAGAGGAGATTCTTCTTTAGTCCCGGTATAAACAATACTTACTTCATTATCATAGACTTTCTAGAGTCTAGCTTGTATGAGGATTCCCCACTACCTTTTATTGGATACTGGTAGTCATCTCCAATTTTCATCTTGTGAGGTGATTCATGTTCAGATAATTTCACAAAGGATTCCTCAAATCATGTCATGTGCTTGGAAGCACCACTACCTGTAAGCCAATCATTACTGCCATGTGTGATAGTTCCCATGAGAGCGGAGATTAGAACATATTCTTCATCACTTGAAGAATCATCACTGACTTGTCTGTTTCTCTTTGTGGAAGGTTCATCATCCTCTGCAGCATGAGCATGATGTCTTCTCTTATTTCCCTTCTTCTTGTGAGAGATACTTTTATTTTTAGGACAGTCTCTAGCAAAATGTCCTCTTTCATCACATGTATAGCATATGTACTTAGACAAATCTCTATGCTTTCTAGAGTTATTCCTTTGATGAGAGTACTTACTTCTGTGGTGGCTAGATCTGGATTTTTTGGATTGTACTGTGAGAGCTTGATATTAACTTCCCATCTTTTCTTCTCGAGCTGCTATCTGAGCTTCTTCTTGATAACATTCTTCCCATAGTCTGCTGAACTTGACTAACTTCTTTCTGGCACAGATCCCTTGAATAAAGGAGTTCCATGATCTAGCGAGACCATTCAAGGTGGTCATTACAATCTCTGCATTTTCTACTTATTCATCTACTACTTCCAGTTTTTCCTTGATCTGAGAGACCCTTTTAAAGTAAGAATGGATGGTTTCTGCATTCTGGATCTTTACATTCTTCAGCTGGTTTCTCAGAGTCATCTTCCTGTTTATGTCCTTCCCTTCAAACAATTTGGTTAGGGCATCAAACATAGCTTTAGGTGTCTTTAGGGAGGACACATGTGGTATGAGGAGATCCTTGATTGAATTAGCAATAATCCTCTTTTCCATAACCAACTTCTTCTTATGTAAGGCCTTAGCCTCATCTCCCTCTGGAACTGGAACCTCCTCACTGATATAGGAGTCCAACTCACTTTCTTCCAGGACCAGGGAGATCCTATACTTCCAGGCTCGAAAGTTATCATCTCCCTCAAGATTTTCATCAAGCTTGGTATGATGAGACATCTTGACTGAGAAGCTCAAATGGAAATACAAAAGATTTAGATATTACCAGTTCAAGATGTCAGATCTGGATTTGGAGCTGAAATCCTGCAGTGTTGGTTTAGGAGCAGATTAGGGTTTTTCTTTTGAGGATTTCTGTCCAACGAAATGCTTTGATCTTGATCCCTAACTTCAATTTTGGGGAGGAGATCAATCCAGGCCTAGGCTCACTGAAAAATTCCACTTCTATGGAAAGCCCTAATTTTCGACAATAGTGTCGGGTCCAAAATTGAAAAACCTCAGAATTGGATTCTGCTTCAATAGAAAGATGCTTCCCAAGGAAGAGAGTTAATCCAACCTTCTTTTGCTGAAAATTTGTGGAGAAAGATTCACAAAGTAGGAAGCCCTAGTTCCCACAGTTGCATAGTGTATTCTTCTCAGGTTAGCTCTAATACCATGTTAGATTTTTAACATTAAGCTAGCATTATTAGGATCTTTAACTGAGAGAATAACAAGCACAACAATCAAACACAAGAAACAAAGAAGACAATGTTTTTCCTTGGGGAAACCATAAATGGAGAAAACCCCGCAACTTCCTCATATATAGAATCAACACCAAAAGTAAAACCCTAAAATAGTAAGATGATCTTCCGACAGCAGCAACCTCTTTCTTCCTAGCCCCAGTGTCTTCTTCTTCCTCAGCTATGTGCTACAACTGAGTGTGAGTGACTGTGTGATAAATAGAGAGGCTCACTCTCTATTTATACTAATTCTCTACTTGACTAAACCCAACTAGGTTCAAATTCACTAGGTGAGTCTAATAACCCTAGTGCCCTGGAACTGCGAGGACTTTAACACTTGAACAATAGGAGGGTTACCCACAATGACTTGACATGACTTGTTTACATTATATATCCTACTGATCGGAACATCGGGGCACGACATGACTCAATTACATTACAGACACATCCCGAAATAAACATCGGGGTACAAGACATAAGATACATAGGTGAATACATTCCGAAGTTACAATTACATCAACATGGTGCTTAGAAATACACTCTTTCTTGAGGATTTACTCTATCAAACATTGTAGAATCTAAACCATGATTCCTTTGCACCATGATCTCCGTCAACAAGTGCAAAAGTAACCTAGTCTCTCTATAAACGATTGAGGTTTTCCTATTTTGACTTAGTTAGTTCAACACAAATATACCTCTAACTTTGGAATTAAACAATTCATGTTAACAACCACATAACATAAACACATCATCCGTAGAATTTCTGAAATGTGATGAAATTTGTGAATACCTTGCATAAAAAACTATAAATGAATAATTAAGGTTAGGTTTTTTATTTTAACATCTCATGTCCCTATGAATGGATCGACCACCTTCCCTCTACGACCTTCCTATATTGATTGGTATTGACGACCATTTATAGGAATGACAGGGAATCTGTGATGTTTAATTCTGGTTAACACTAGGGAAGGGTGGGCTCCAACCTGTCAATCCAAATAAAAATATTGTGTAACTAGACCTACCAAGTTATTTGTCTCTGTTACGAGGAAAATTTTTAAGATCATATGATCTATGCACAACATATATGTGATTTGTACCAACCTCCAGAAGCTCTGCACGTCTTTGCACAACACCTCGTCCTGCCCCAAAAACATATTAATGGTTCACAAGAACTTACCCAACAAGCATGTTTTGTTCATCCTCCACCTCGTGACCATGATACATATAGCAACAACATAGACACATTATATAAAGTATAAAATGTCATAAAAACACTTGGGTTTCATGTACATATGGGAAAGGAGAAAAATCCTCGTTTTCAATGAATAACATTTAATGCTAACTATCCCTAGATTTAAAAGTAATATTTATCACAACTGTTTGAAAAATTCTCAAATTAAGTACGAAAATAAGGTTTGAAATGGGGGAAAAATGCCCATGAGCAAAGAATTAAACCAAAGAAGCTTTATAAAGAAAGAATTCCCTTTCATATAAATAAATATTGAAGCTTCTTTAAGTCCGTCTTCGTTTGGCCTGACCCACCCAACCCTTTTATGTTCAAATTAGGTCTTGGAACCATAGATCATAGCTATTATTTTACGAAAATAAATGCACTAAAATAAATATCCACTCGAGGACGTTCATGATCTGCACATAGATCAACTAAACAATTTTCTTGTTTTAAAATTTTGTAAAGGACAAGTGGCTGACAGGTAATCCATGCAATATGCATTATGACATTTGGTTATCTCCCCAAATAAACCAATCTGACCATCAAACACGAACTGTCCACAAGGTGTCTATTAGGCTTCGGGGACGTTGTGATCTAAATCCACAATGTGCTCCAAAATAAGTAAAAAATGCCTCCACATTGCTTCCCATCTTAGTGAACATGGCATTCCACCCCCGCTTTGTTCAAGCATATGCCATCATGATCACCACCCCTTGACAAAAAGCATGCCACAGTTATCGTCATGGTTGGAATTGTAGATTGGAATTTTTTAATCAATTATTGGTGTACTATTATATTATACTTTGGAATGAAATAGAAAATATATTCATTGTACATTTGAATAGAATTATGGAAGGAATCAATATTGTAGAAAATGTTGCATACAAAGCACTTGCTAATTTATGAATAGCTAACTTTTTTCTTTAATTTACTTCAATCAAACTTTAGCGCTTTGATGCACATGTAGAAGTTAGGATTTACTTAGTTGTTTGTATTTCCTATTTAATGCAATTAAATGTTCTTATTTCCCAAATGTTACCCACGAAAGCATTATATTTTTGTATTTATTTGACCTTCACTCTTTTATGGTGAATCGGGGGATTGGGGAGTTGTAAGTTAATTAATGACCATTTGCAATTCCTTATATATATTTTTGTTTTTACATATCTAATATTTTCAATTATTCTTTGTAGACTTTGCATTTTGGGTCACTGTATAGCCAAGCTACGAATCTTGCCTTAGTAGTTGAATTCTAGATGGTATTAGAGCATGAGATGTTCTAAGGAGAGGTTTTTGTTAGTAGGAAAATCAAACTTTAGGGGCTCATTGTGACTTGATTTTTTTTTTTGTGTGTGTGTTTTGCATGGATATCATCGAACATATCACCTCATCTACTGGGTTATTATTCACCTTTATAGCATAGTTTGAATGCACAATTCAAATAAGGTTTATCACTTTGAAAGTTGTCTCTACAATTTCTATAGAAGTCAATTTCCTTCTAACTTTATAGTAATTGTGAATTATTTCCCAAGTGCTCCTCTTGTATTGCATAAAATTAATTTATATAGAGATTTTTCAAGTTCTTAAGAAATTCAATTTCTCAAACGCAAAGTTTGGTCCTTAGCAACATAAATAATCCTACAATAATGAATCAAAGTAAAGCCCCTCTTCTTACACCAGTAAATTACTATGAGGGGAAATATAAAGTTGCAATTCTTTTGAGAAGTAAAGTTATGTACATAATCACTATGGGAGCTCAATATGGACCCACACTTGATTCTAAAATGCCAAAATGGTTTGACCAGTGTGATGAAGCACATGGATTACGATGTCTCTCTATCACTCCCAACTTTTTCTTCCACATTGAATATGCAAAATAACCCATTTAATTTTGGGACACATTGGAAGGACTCTTTCAGAACCATGAAATATTCAAAGGTTATCAATTGGAGTATGAACTCGTCCTCTTGATCCCAAGCAACTTTTATAGTATGCGATACTTTATCACTGAGTAAAAATATCTAAGTTTGTAGTAAAAGTTGTGTGGAAATGAAAAGGATGATGATCCAAGTGGATATCATCGGTCACAACTTTTATTGACTCACAATGGTTCTCAATCTCTTAGGGGATTTTCTACAATTTTTTGGGTCTAAAACTTTTGGGGTTGTTTTGAGGCCCTAAATGGTCCCGAAGTGTCTAAAACAATTAGACTTGCAATAAAAAAATAATCTCTTCAATATATTTACAATGGGATATCCTATGACCCAAACGAAGTTTGTATGTGGAATTTATTTCATCGATAAGTTTACTTGTTGGCTAGCCACATTGGGGCCCACAAATATTTTTTGGTGCTCCATCTTCTAGGGTTAGATTTTTTTTATTTTTATGATTTTTTCCTCTTTCAATTTATGCTTATGATAAAATTCACTCTCAATACCTTTGTAATTAGATATTTCAAATCATCATGGCTAACACATCTCTCTTCATAAATAATCTACCACCATGTGAGCTAGTTTGTATGGTTTTAATGTTACAATGCTTTTCGATTCGATTCATTAATACAATTTAGGTTTTATTGTACTATTGTTCTCTCTGCAAATGATTTGTGTGCATGTTTCTATTTTAAATTGATGCCTTCATTTTATTCTCCAAATAATCTAGATTAGTGTATCATAGTGATTTTCTCTTGTTGTTTGTCTGTGCATGTCCCCAATGAGATCATTCAAATATCTAGATTTGGGTCTTCAACTAATTAATCTTGGAGACAACCACTATTAGTGACCCATGAATCCTCAAATGGTGAGAGAAGAAAGGATAAATGACATAGCAAGAGATCATATTAATTTGTTTCTCAAGGAATCCCTCGTGCGATAGAGGAAAAAGATGATGGATAATTTCACCTAGATCCTTCAATGATTGTTGATGGTTGCATAGAAACCTTTAGTGAGCATACACTTTCAAGTTGTGAAACCCTTCAAGGTACAATTTAACTTTGAAATTCCTTTATTTGAAGGCCACATATATGCAGATGCTTTGGATAAATGGTTAAATATGTCGAGGGTTATTACTTTGTTCAAAATTTTACCAATAGAGAAAATATCATCTTCGCTCTCCCTTCGCCGTGTCAAATATTGGTGGGGAGATTACTAGGAGAGACATGTTGAAGATGAATTTGAAACATACATGATAGAACCCACTTGGGTGGACTTTGTTGATGCCATCAAGGAGAAATTATACTATGGTAAAAACTATGATGACTAGTACACGAGATGGACAACTTTGTTCCTGGAGAGAGACCAAACAGTGCCAGAGTTCACCAATATATTCCATGCCTTGTGTTGAAAGCTAGGTATTAAATATTTTGAACAACACTTCATCCTAAAGTACCACAATGGATTTCATAAGTACATCTTGACAGAGATGTATTGTTTCGTAGACACATCATCACCAGATCTTCTTAACAATATGTTTTCAAGATCGAGCAAAGTTTAAGCAAAAAATTGGGTATACAAACTAACTATAGCTAAAGAATGGTAAAGAAGACCCTAAATAAATAAATAAAGGACAGAGAAAGGATGGTCAAAATAATTACAGCCAAGCCAAGACAAAGGTAAATGAGGGTAACAAGAAGTTAAAGAAGGAGACCAACAAATGGTGCGAGCTCATTTCCCCTAGCACAACATTGATGATAGTCACTCAAAACAATCATTATTTGGTGAGATGTAATCCTCAGAGCCATAATCTAGCTTAGACTCTAATTCGTAAAAAGAGAAGGGAAAGTGGGTCATTTACATAGAACCTAGTGCAAACATTGCAATCGTAAAGATCCAAATAGAAGAGTTAAAGGAATGAAAGAAAGGGGAGCACATCTTCCATTCATAGTTGTGGGTGAAGGAGAATCTATTGCATTTCATATTTGATAGTGGTAACCAATAGAACCTGTGTTATATCCCAAAATATCACCTCTTCATCTCTAACGAATTTTACATGTTTTCGTCGCATGACGACACTTCATAAAAACTCCTGTTAGTCACTGAAAGGACACCTGTAATTGAGGAGACATATATAGAGTTATACAAATCCATTTAACCTCTTCTATGAACCATTGGAAAGGTATAAAACTAAGGAAAAACTTTATAGAAGACACCAACCCCTTAAAATGCTTAGAAATACACTAAAACTGGATTTTCTTACCCACTCGCAAGATTTCCTAAGAAAACATGCATTTCACTCGCACCATTGCCTAAAGAAACCCACAAGTATGTCCTGAAGTGGCCAAAGAACATCAAAACATTGAAAAATATTGAATTTGGGGTGGTTTGGGTGGTTTTGGAACTACTCCTTTAGTTGTAACTGATCCCTATTCGACCTTAACTCTTCAAAATAGTATATAAGAGAGGGAGAGGGGTCCATTAAAGGGGACTTATCCTTTGCATTGTTATTATAGTTAAATTGGGACTCTCATCCCCCCTACCTTTTCCCTAGTTGTCATCTCCATTTTTTGCATATCTTGGAGGATAATATTCTTGGAGAAGAGAAGCAAGAGATCTAAATCAAAGGTTCCACAAGGTGCCTTGCATGAGGAGAAGGTATATCTTGTACTTCTTCCACTTTATAATAAATATGTGATGCTCTCCCCTTTCCAACTCATTGTATTATTGATGTTGTATCTCTCTTTATGATTACATGTTGATTCTTATCATATTAGGGTTTCATATTATTTTGATCATCATCTCCTTACAAGTAACCAAATTGGTTTGAGGAAGGTGTGAAGCTTGTTTTACAGGTCTCTTGAATTGAGGAGCAAGAGGAAGGATAGAGAAAGCTTGGATCAACCTTTAGTATATAAGGTATGAGCCCTTCTAACCCTTGAAGCTTGGTTATATCTATGCTTGCAATCTCTTCTATATTAGTCTTTATACCCCTAGTATGTCGGTGGCATCGACCCCAGCCATATGAACACTTTCCCTAAAAACAAATTTGGTAACTCCCTTGGGGAAGCCTTGTCTGTTTTGGGGTCTCCTTGTCTTATTTTTCTAGTGTCCTTCTTGTACGTTAGGAGTTACTCTCAAGTCTGTATGAACACCTTCCTTGCCTTTCTAAGGTTGTTTTTGACCTTTTTTAGGCCTTCCACCACCCACATGTGACTGTTACACTACAAAGTCACATTTTTTTAATGTACACACAACTTCCCTTAAGGAAACATGCCTGACACTCACTCCTTTTCTTAAGGAAACTCATGAGTTCCCCTTTTCAATGATTTTTCACTCATTTTGGGCCTGTTTGGGGTGGTTTGTTGCTCGTTGTGGGTTCGTGTTGTGTCTCTTGTATTTGTATGATCGGTAAGAAGTGTTTTCTCTCTTTGAATGTACTCTTGACTTGGTGTGTGACCTTTTCCGAAGAACTTGGGATTTTTTCTTGCTCTTCCCCCCACCTCCTCGCTTGGAATGAATTTGTGGTGCATGGTTCTGATTAGCCTCTATTATAAGCCATAGTCTTACCTTAGGAGTTTTCTTATATCTATTTCCTTCTTTCTTGTTGGTTAACTTCTTCAAAGGGGGTGGCTTGATCCCTTATGCAAGTCTCCCTCCCATGGGAAGTCTTATATGACTTTAGGGAATCCTAGGTTATGTTTGGTGGTTAAACGGAATAGGTCTTTTTTCTTTGTTTACATTATCTGCATGCATTAGTTTGTAGGTTTCTTTTATTTATAATTTATAAATAAAAAGTAAATAAGAACAAGTATTTCCTTTATATTCATTTAGGTTAGGGTTTAGTCTTAGGTGCACTACATACCTCTATATTTTGAAAATACAAAAAGAAATCTTTCTTTTGTGGCTTTCATTTTTCAGTTTTGAAAAGAAAAGAGAAGTAAAATTTTTCATTTTGATTCTCTTTCATTTAGTCATCTTTTTTCTTCTTTCAAGTCAAAATGCCATTGGTTTCATTTCCGCTACCTTTTAGTAAGCAACAAACCTTAAAAAGAACGTTAACATTTAAAATATATTAGTAACATTTTATTTCTATGGATGCCACACACTAGTCTAGGCTAGTGTTTTGGGTTAGATATATCTTTAAATCCCCAAAACTTTAAAATCAAACCTAGTGGGCCTTCGTTTAGGAAATCCAATATCATAAAGAAAGACACTGGAAAGCTCCTCTAACATAGGAGTAAAGGACGAGTTTGTGTGATACTTAGTTGCGGAGATACCCCTCCTATACTCAGTTCAACATACACCAAAGATTCTACACGTTTTAGGACTTACTCAATACCTCCTTTCGGCCCCATGTGGTCTCTCGTATTGTTTAAGTTTCGATCTTAGCTACCATGCCCATGTGCATCGACTGGACTGGCAAATATTCCACCAAATTTTCTTTGTGATTTTTGTAACCTTAGTATATATACTTCTAGGAATATACATAGGTTAAGGTGGAATGTTATTTCTAACTATACATAGGGCAGGCTTGGGAGGAAATCCCTTACACAAAATTTGGGAAAGCGGTTTGGTGATTCAAGCTCTTGGACCCAACGAAGTGTATTGTGGACCCAAAGTAATTGTTATTCCTCCTTCACGGGTTAGTTTTAGGCCTTCATCATCAAAGACTCTTCTTTGGAAGGTATCCTTGTGTGCCTGGTCTCGATACTTAGCTTTTTATTCTACTAGTGTTCACTTTGTGTTGTTGGTTTCTACTTGACCTCATAATTTGATTTTCTTGTTAAGTTAGAAACGATCGCTAGTACCCCTATAGACATCAAACATGAGACCCCATTCTAGGGGCTTCTTGTTCTTTTCCTTTTACTAGGAATGTTGGTGTTCCCTTGATGGCCGCTATAAATCTGCTTAAATTCACCCTAGGGATACTGGTTTGGTTGTTTTCCACTTCGATTGCCCTGAATTCTCTTGATGCTTCTCACATAATCACCTTATATCAAGGGCATAAAAGCAATGTCTCCCCTTCACTAGTAGCTAACTCTCCTCCTCCTTATACCTTGTGTGGTGAAATTTATTGTACTAGTAACCTACAACCTAAAAGGAGTAAAAGAAGGAAGAATAGGAAGAAGACATGAAAGAAAGAAGGCACTCATCCAGCCTCTGCAACTCATGTTGGACCTAGTCACCTAGACTCTAGAATTCATGATGGGGGCACTCATTAAACCTATGCAATTTATGTTGATCCTAACCATCCAGCCTTTGGAAGTTATGCTAGGGGCACTCATCCATCCTCTGTAGGTCATTTTGGATCTAGTCACCCAACCTTTGGAGTTCATTCTAGGGGAACTCACTCAACCTCTACAAATCATGTTGATATTAACCACCCATCCTATGGAAGTCATGTTGGGATAACTCATCTAGCCTCTGTAGGTCATTTTGGATCTAGTCACCCAGCCTCTGTAAGTCATGTTTGGGGCACAAAATCAACCTCTACAAGTCAGGTTGGATGCAACCACCCAGCCTCTAGAAGTCATGCTCGGGACAAACAACTAGCCTTTGTAAGTAATGTTGGACCCAACCATCGGACCTATGGAATTAATGCTAAGGGGATGTAACCATCCTTTCCAAGTCATGTTGGACCAAACCACCCATCCTATGGAAGTCATGCTGGGGGAAACAACCAGCCTGTGCAAGTCATGTTGGAAACAACCACCCAGCCTCTAGAGTCCATGTTGGGGGGAAATAGTCAACTAATGCAAGTCACGGTAACACTATTGATAACACAAACCATTCAAAATGAAAGCCCAAGTTCCATTTTAATACTTATGAGGGAGACCACCTTACTCATCAATGCCCTACCATTGTAGAGGTACAAAGAGTATGGTTCCAAGGATATCCTATTCTTGAACAACTTGTTATTTCTCAACAACATATTCAACCTTCATTTGTTCAAGTGGTCGACCCAATGCAATCTTTACTGGATCCCACTCTTCCTTGGGAGAGTGACCTTTATCAAGTGATTGAACCGATGCAATCTTGTGTCAATCCCACTCTTCATTTGGAGAGTGACCTTCATCAACTGGTTGAATCGATGGCATATTCGATTAATTCCAATCTTCCTTTGGAAAGTGAATCGCTCACTAGTAATGTTTTCTTCACTACCAGTTCATAATATTTTGTATAAGGGGGAAAAAAATTTGCTTCGAATGAACCCCCACCAAGCCCTCAGATTTATTCATTTAATTGGGGTAGCCTATTTGAGCCATGCCTACCTTTATATGCACATTTCCAAATAAAGGTCCAAATTGGATATTACATGATTTCTCATTGTATTGTAGATGAAGGAGCCTCTATTGGTATTTTATCTGCACATTCTTGGAGAGGCATGGGATCTCCCAACCTTATGTGAATTGATAACCAATTACCGTCTTTTTATTGAAGAAGTAGACAAGGTTTGGTAATTCTTACTCAAACTTCTGTTACTTTGGGTGGGAAGACCATCTTAGTTGATTTTATGGTGATAGAGGATCCCTTGGATTTCAATATTCTCCCCGGTCATGATTATGTTTATGCTATGCAAGCTATTGTTTCCACACTCTTTGGTGTGATGTATTTTCCTCATAATGAAATCATTTTCACTTTTGACCAGCTGACATTTGTCGATCCATTTCCTAACCTAACTAGATACCAAGTATATCCTTTGTTAATTCCAAGTGTTTTGGTATACACTACCCCACCATGGGTGAATTATGTGGCCTCATATCCATCATGTATAATTTCTACTAAGAAAAAGCTTTTGCATACATTCTCATATTCTTGGGAATCAGTCTTAGCAGTTGACCGGGTGATCTATCCAATGGGGACTTTGGAGCCTTCTCTCCACCCTATTGATTCAACTGAATGTTTAGACATGTGTACTATCTGGGATGGTATCCTTCCTTCGAATGAAGTCTTCCTATAGTCTTTGATACAATTTGACCTTCTTATGGATGTTGACTTAGTTGTAGTTAAGTCCAACCCTGATTCACTTTTTGAGTTTGATCCGTCTAATGATCGATCCTCCCATGTTTGCAACGTTGAGTCTTTGGACTCTCCCAGTGAACAACAATTCAGTGATCCTGATGAGTTTTATTCTTGTTGTATATTTTTCAGCTCCTGTCATACTGAGTTTCTTTTGGCAACCTCTATCACCCCTGTCAACTTTAGCTTTCCTTTTGAGGTTGATATTATTGATTATAAATCCTTGATACTTGGAACTATAGAGTCTCCTTCGGTTGATTCTTCCTTTAATACACCTTTTGTGGAATATAGCAAAGTTGCAAGTGTTTCTACCAACGTGACTTGTATCAAGTCTCTTATTCTAAATATGATCTTGATATTGTTGTTTCTTAGAGATAGGATTCTGAATTGGATTCACAACTACTTACTGGTCTCACCTTTTTATTCAAGTTGTAATCACATTTTACTACACCTTGATTGCATTTATGAGCCTGATGTTTGATTCCACACTTTTAGCTTGTTTTATAATCCCTCATCTTTTCTCTCATCATCGCTCAACTTTGTACCATTTTTCCTTTGCAACTTGACACCCTTTACATGGAGGAGACACTCCCTAAGCTCCCTTATATTTCTCATGTTCCTTGCACTATGTTTAGGTCTGTTCCTCACACTTAGAACTAGTTATGCATGCCTCTGACACTCGTCTCCTCGCATTTAGAGAATTCTTTCTACTTTCCTTCGAGCTCGTTAAAGATAGTAAGGAGCCCATGAGTTGACTTTTCTAAGCTCGTTAAAAATTTACGAGGAAGGTATGGAGTTGCCTTTAAGCTATGGTCTAACTCCTTAAACTAGACTAGATCTCCGATTTCGCTTGCCCCTTGAAACTAATTGAAGGATGTGAAGGAACATCCACATAGGTATAAGTTTACCCCTTTTTCAGGGCATGTGGATTACTTATGAAAAATAAATACTCTCATTGTTTCTAACTAGAAGAGTATCTCTAGGTATAGTTTTATCTCTTTTTTGGGCTTGGATGACTCAATTTATGAAAAAGGAACCTGTTTGAGCTTAGTTTTCTCCTTTTCGTGCTCTGGTTTAAACATGAAAAAGATTTTGAGTGTTCTTTATTAAATTCATGCTTGTTAAAACTTTAGGACAAAATCATCGAGTGATATTGCTTTCCTTCACACTCGTTAAAACTAAAGTGTTCTGCTTGCTTTTAAAGGAGTGTCGGTATGGTGATAGTTTACCCCTTTTTCGGACCTTGTCAACTAACTACGAAAAAGGAATACCTTGGTTTGTCTGAGCTAATAGAGTTCTCCTTTGGATCGTTTTATACTTTTTTGTACATTAGAGACTAACCTTACGAAAAAGTTCCCCCTTAGAGTCTTCTTTGGCATTTTTAGACTCTCAAATTTGTGAAAAAACCATCGAGCATTCACTAATTTGGGCTTGTAAATCCATGAATCAATGCTTTATCAAACATTCTTCTCTCTCCTCTTTGATCTTTCTAACAATGAAGAAGGTCCCGAGTTTGATTTCTTGGACTCATTAAACATTTACAAGAAATAAGGAAAGGGAAGTTCATTCTTAATGTCTTTTGTAGCATGGAATAAAGTCTTGTATCCTTGAACAAAGCACCAGTTTTGAGTCTATCAACAGTTGGGTTCTATTTTTTTCCTTAGGGTTAATCCTGATCTCATATTTTTTTACTCCTCTAGTTGGTTACTTTTCCAATTATATGGAGAATCTGGCAATGTATCCTACATTGCAGATTTGTATCGTTCATCCTTTTGTGCCTAAAGATGCCTAAGTCATGACTGTGTCATTCTCATTGTTCAAGGATAAAACCTTCATCGACCATTAGCTAGTTTCTTTGACCTTTTGTGTCAACCACTCCCTGGTATAAGTTCATTACATCAAGTCTTTAGCGGTCCTTACTGTAAATAATTGTACAAGTTCTAGATCCAATCAGTCTCTAACTTACTTCGTGTTAGATGATGGAGGATTCCTTATTGCATTCCTTCCAAGGGATATATTCCCATTGACTTCAACACATCTTTCTCTGGGAATGAGATTTAGAGTTTATGAAAATACCTTGGGGATTGTAGTCATCAGTGGCAATTTCCCTCACTATTGGGTAGCGGGAATACCTTAATGTCTCCTACTTGATGGATTCTTCAGGTGTTCGACTTCAAGACCATTTATTCACACTTGTTAGAATGTACTAGGTACCTAGGGGACCATTTTCATTAATGGTGGTGTTGGTAGTCAGCAACAACCCCTTCATTTTTTTAAATGAAAAATGAATCAGCTCTCTTTTATGATTTAACTTTTTATGAAAAATGAGCAGAGCTTGTTGAAGTCGATGAGAAAGCTGCTCTGTTATTTGAAAAGATTGGATGGGATCAGTTCTTCAGGTGTTTTAGTGGCCATAACATGGAGGTCACTAAACAATTTGCTTTGAGTTTTAAAGAAAATGTAGCTCAGATTGGATATTTCAAGTTTATCATAGATGAAGATAAAATCGCAGAAGCTACGAAACTCCCTCAAACTGGAGAGCGATGGTTTAAAGGTGGGAAAGTAAATAAGAAGAAATGTCAGTCCTTGCTATTGCCCTTACTGGTCAGTGCAAAGTTGAATATTGGGGTTTCGGTTAAGTTTTTAAAGCCAGAATGGCGAGCATTCTATGAGATTTTAGTCAGGTACGTATCATGTGATGGACGATTCTCTCATCTGCATTATTATCATTTGCGACTACTGTTAACATTAAAAGGATTTAAACTTAATCTTCCATTTTACCTATTGCGAAGTATAAATAAAATGGCACATTTGGTACAAACTACCATAGGTAATCCTGATAGGAGCCTGTTCCATCATGGTCTAATTAAAATCTTAATCCAGCATCAACTGTCTCTTAATTGTAAATCTTGGGATGAGTTTTTGATTGAATGTCAATTAGGGCCAACTCAGTATTGGCCAAACCCTCCCCCCAAACCCGTAGGAAACGTAAGGCTCCAGTAAAATCCAAAATTGGTGATGTTCATAAGGCTGTATCAAAGGATAAAGAGCTTCAGGAAGCAAATCCACCTATAAGTACTTGTATCAGTGATGATGGGGTCGTGAATGTAGCTCCTTGTTACGCTGAGACAACCTTGGACCAATCCCTATCTGACAAGTGCTTTAGTACACCTGCAAAGGCAGAGGGAAAGTTAACCAAAAATGAAGATGTTGATGCTGTTGATTATGAAAACCCCTCTGAGCTGTATACTCCTCAAAAACACGATGATGAGTTCATGCATAAACTAGAACAATTAGCACAGGTGTGTTGTGACAAAGGGGGTTTTGAATCAAAAGGTCTTGTGTTTGTTTGTACAAGAAGAATTACTAGAAGTATGAATAATACACCTACAGCCTCTATTCCTACGGCCACTCAACAGAGTACTCAGCCAGTGATTGTCCATCTTGAGGATGATGTTTCATCATTGGGTCCCGAAACCATGCATATGGATGAACCTACTCTTATAGAGAATAATCATGAAAAATTGGCTAAAGATATTACAGAGTCAGGTAAGTTTGAAGCTGCTCCATCATGTATGGATGCTTATGGTTTGGGCCCCGAGCCATCTTTTATGAGCTTTCCATCACCTGGTCAAGATATAGATAATCTTGATTCTTCTCAAGCAGATGATTCGTGTCATGACAAGGAGGAAGAAACTCTCCAACAGGTCCTTAACAGGGTATACGAGACTAAAATTGGAGAATTGAAAAATGAACTAAAACCGTGTCAAGCTAATGTAGCCTTGAAAGAGGTGGAAAATAAGACATTCAGGGAAGATTTATTCGACTGGATTAGCAGATGGAAGGAAGTGAACATCAAGAAGAACCAATACAATAAGGCAAAAAAATCAATGATAGATACAAACCAATACTTGCTTGAACAAGTAGAACAACAAAAGCTAGTAATCATCAGGCTCAAAGCCAAACTTTTCGAAGCCATAAGAGTGGTCGATTTACAAAATAGAACCTGATGATTGTTTCTATTTTTAGTTATATGGTTATCTCTCTGTCAATAGGTAATAAAATATTTTTAAATGCATGCCTGCAAAATCGCAGATTTTGCAGGCACGCACATAATTTATTGTTCTTTTGTTATTTCTGTTAAAATTTATTTTAAACAAGATTCTCATGTTTGTTTAAATAGGTGGACATGGTATCACTATCCTTAGCAAATACAGGATATTTTGGATTTCAGTTGGATGACATTGATGCTTCTTGAATATTGGAATTTCGACATACCCACGAATGTGCCAGTTCCTTTAAATCAATAGATGTTTCAGGCTAGTCGTTTTTTATTATTGTTATCCTATAGTGACAAGTGTCTGTTGAAGAGATTCGATGCACTTTAATAGTGATAGGACTCCTATAGTGTTGCATACAGCATTTATGAAAAACTGATTCGAAAGACTAGTAGGATTATATAAACTAGTAATTTTTATGCACAGAGGGGATGGAGTGGCTGAAGAGAAACATCATTGAAATATTATTTTGGTACTAGTTTTGTTCCTAACTGAAGTTTTATCTTTGGAAGTGGAATGTGACTGGAAATTCTCGGAGTGATATCGTTGATCGGTATTATTTTGGATACTCTTTTTATATTTCAGTATATAATCTTCTACTTATAATATTGATGCAGTATACTGGGTTATGCTTGTATTAATTATGTGATATTACACTTTGTCAACACAATATTTTTATTTGAATTAGTATGTTATTATAGTTGAATTAATCAGTGTTTTTATTGAAAATTCAAGATATAATGATTTGCATATTTATGTCTATTTGATCTCATTTGTATTTTTGCGATGATTTCATTTTGAACATTATATTTTATTCAAATATTTAATGTTGTTTATTAGTTATTAATTAATTAAACATTTCAAAAAAAATTGAAATAATCACTTATTTCAATTTTTTCTGTCAAGGTAATTTATAGCAGGATGATTTAAAGTGGATGGTTTAAATATTCTCATTTAGATCTTACTCATTTATCGTTCTGTTTATCTTTATATTAATTGATAATTAATATAATATCCAAATTGCTCTCAGTTGAGATAGGATAGATAGGATAGTTAAGATAGTTAAGTTAGTATTATCTTAGTATAGTTTACATTTAACAGTTGTTAAATAGAATTTGGGTAATTTTAGAATAATTATAATAGTTTTTCCATAAAAGTTAGAATATTAAAAAACAAAATCATATAAAAATCGAAGACTTTCATTAAGAAAGCAATTATAGGGTAACTTAGGTAGTAGAGAACTACTTTTAGGGTCCATTTAGGTAGAAATAACATTAGGATAAACTTTCACTGAATTTTAGTTCTCCTTAAGAGAAAATTCAGTTGGTAGCAGGACCACAACCTGCGAGGTTTTGTTATTCCAAACATACCGGAAGCTACTTTAAGCTACTTGTGTGGACATAACCTCCTTAGTTGGCCTAGGTCAGAAAATTAGTCCAACAGGTGGTTTCCCTCGCATTTTTTAATGATTCTTTCCAATGACTGATAATTAAATGGTTTCCCCCATGTTTGACTACAAATTGTTTATTCACATGGTTAGGATTCGTACCTTTAAGGAGTTTGGATTGAAGAGTTTGGGATGACATTAGCGTCATTATATTTTTCTATTGCTCGATTTGTGCAAGACCTTGTCGGACTTCATATGACATTTGCTGAGACATGGATCCACCTTGTATTATTATGGCTAGAATCGATTATTGAGCATGGATTCACCTTGTTCATTTGTCCCCATCACTCCTTTAGATTTTATATAGTGCATTTTGGCATATTGTGCGGCCATGATAGTTACATAAGTTATACACATGTTTGATCTTCTTGTATATTTTTGGAGACTACTTTTATATGGACATATATGACCTAAAGATCAGTTGTTGTTGAAATTTATCTCTCTTTTAGGTACCTTCTTTCGAGCCTACGATCTTCGATCCTCGAGTCGCTTCAACTTCTTGTCTAGTTGGATCCTTTTATATAATGTATTTCTTGGATCATCTCCCCCTCTAACCTTATACATTAGGTGGCATTTATTATAGCCCAAAATAGCACTTCTCCGCCCGTGATGACTTTTACATGTTTTCGTTACATGACGAAACTTCATGAAAACTCATGTCAGTCACTCAAAGGACACCTATTAAGGAGAATCCATATATAAAGTTTTGTATCTTTGTTTAACCTCTTCTCTAGACCATTAGAAAGGTATCAGGTTAAGGAAAAACTTTCCAGAAGACACCAACCCATGAAATGCTTGGAAATACCCTAAAAATGCCTTTTTTGACACACTTTCGATTTTTACTAGGGAAACCCACGAGTATGTTCTGAAGTGTACAAAAAACATCAAAACATTGAAAATATCAAATTTGGGGTGGTTTGGGTGCTTTTGGAACTACTCCTTTGGTTGTAATCGATCCCTATTCGACCCTAACTCTTCAAAATAGTATATAAGAGAGGGAGAGGGGTCCATAAAAGGGGACTTATACTATGCATTGTTATGCTGGTGAAATTGGCACTCCCATCCCCCCTAAACTTTCCCTAGATATAATCTCCCTTTTTTGGAGAGCTTAGAGGCTGATATTCTTGGAGAAGTGAAGCACGAGATCCGGATAAAATATTGTAGGAGGTGCCTTGCATGAGGAGAAGGTATATCTTGTACTTCTCCCACTTGATAATAGACATTTGATGCTCTTCTCTTTCCAAATAATTGTTTGAATGATGTTCTATATTTTTTTATGATTACATGTTGATGCTTATCAGATTAGGGTTTCATATTATTTTGATTATCATCTCCTTACATGTAGTCATATTGATTTGACGAAGGTGTGAAACCAGAAGATAATCTCTCAGAATAGGAAATTTTTCCTCTTCTTGGTTTGGTCATAAGGCGGATGGAAGGTCATTGCAACTACCACAACCTTAGCACAATGTTTCTCTAAACAATTTAAATATATGGGAAAGTTTTTATAAGAATACATAGATATATATACCTCACCAAAATGGGTGTCTTTACACTACCAAGACAAACATTCAATTGATTTGATACCTGGTGCTCCTTTACCTAAATTCCCTATATATAGAGATATCTTTCAGAGAATGAGGAAATAAAGTGTAAAATTCAAGATCTCATTAAAAAATTCCACATTCAACCAAGATCCTCACCTTGTGGAAGCCCAATTGTGTTGGTATAGAAGAAGGATGGGACATGGTGTCTCTGTATTGATTACAAATCACTTGAAAAAAATATCCATTGATAATTGATACCCAATTCTTTGATTAATGATCTTCTCGGTTAGCTTAAGGGTGTCAAGTTTGTCAATAATATTGATTTGAATCATGCTACAACTAGGTCCCTATTAAGAAGGCCAATGTATGAAAGGAATCCTTCAAATATAAAGAAGTCCTTTTTGAGTGGTTGGTCATGCATTTTGGCTTAACTAATTCTCCAAAAACATTTATGACAATGATGGATGATATATTGTGTATATCGCAAGGTTTTATGGTTGTATATATAGACGAAAATATCATCTTCAATAGATCTTTTGTGGAATATGTACAACACATTCAACAAATCCTTAGTACCTTGCACCAACACAAGCAATACCAATTTGGAGAAATGTTCATTGAACAACGAGATAATTTAATACCTAACATGCACATGGATGCACATGGGTGCATACATACTAAATTAATATCCAAATGATTCATGATTGACTAGCCTTGGCAACTCTAATAGATCTTTGCAAATTCTTGGGCCTTCCCAAATTTTATTGCAAAATTGTGCGGCGGTTTTCTCATATCACTTGAATCTTAAGCCAAGTGACCAAGGGTGGAGCCAAAGCCAATTTTGTTTGGGGTTCATCACAACATAAATCCTTTGAGGATATGAAATGACACCTATGTTTGGTGTGAATCTCACTATTATATACATGCAACAACCTTTTGAGATTGAGATATATGCCTTTTATTATGATATTGGTGTAGTCCTCACTCAGTATGGACATATGTTTGCCTATCATGGTGTAACACTCTCATATTTTGTTTAGGGTATCCCATTTATGACAAGGATATGTACTCCATTAAACATACATTTTTTCAATGGAAACATTCATCCTAGGAAAGGAGACCTTCTCCACACTTATCACAATTCCCTAGAATTCATACATATATAAGGTAAGTTATAGGGTCACCTCCATCAAAATTTGTCCACATATCTACAACAATTCCACCCGAACATTAAGTATAAAAAGGGAAACACCCATCAATTTGCAAACTAACTAAGTTGACATCCAATTTCTTCACTAACTATTGTTCTCAACTCTTTGGACATGAGATATCCAAGTGGCCCAAATTGTATAACGATGAATCTAGCTTTGTTATTTCCTATCAAACATTACAAGAAGGAAGATTGGTATCAAAATTTCATCTCCATAATGAAATTTTATGCCATCTCGAACACCTTTATGTTCCTTGAAGTAAGTGTAAGAAACTAATTTAGGAGGCATATTATTATTGAGTGGCATGGAACTTCGAAGTAGAGAAGGAAACTGGAATATTGTATAATTACTTCTACTATTCAAAGCTCCATCAAGATGTTGATAAGTACATCTAATCATTCACATATTGTTTCATTTCCAAACCTACCATCAAGAATGAAGGGTCATACACTCCATTTCCTACCCTGGATATTCCTTAGGGTTCTGTCTTCATGGACTACATGTCCCTCTTACCCACAACCAATCATGGAAATGACTGTGTATTTGTGGTTTTTGACTAGTTCTCTAAGATGGAGATTTCAAGTCCCTATAAGAAGAGAATCAAATTAAAGGCCACTACTAATCATTTCTTCGAGTGTGTTTGGGTTCATTTTGGAATCCCACATACCATTTTTTATGATTGAATAGTAGTTTCCTAACTACTTTTTTGTCTATCCTATAGTCTATGATGGACACCAAGTTGACCAAATCGACTACATTCCACCGCCAAAGAAATGGGTATATAGAGGTGGTCAATAGGATGATTGTTAATATCTTGAGAATGTACAACTCCAAATACCCATGCACTTGGGATGAGATCCTTCCTTATGTTCAACATAGCTACAATAGAGCTCTTCACAACTCTATTAGCCATATCCCATTTGAGGTGTGTTTTGGTTTTCAACCATTAGCCCCAATTAATGTAGAATTGGACATTTCATATACACAGGAAGAATCCTCACATGATAAAAATAAGGATAATCAGGTGTCCAAATATTTTGAACAAATCCAACACATCAAACACAAGTTCATGATATATTGCAGAAAGCTACTGCCAAGTATACGCAATGACATAACTAGCATTAGGTCCCATACAAGTTTGAGGTTAGAAACAAGGCTTGGTTACATTTATAGAAATAACAACTAGTAGTACCGCATCACAACATTATTCCAATTTGATATTTTTATGACACCATGACCAAGGCTATGGGTGAGAATTATTTTGAATTAAGTATTCCCCCATTCCTTGTCTTACACTCAAAATTTAACATGGAGCTACTTTGACGAAATTTTCCACCTCTATTGGACACCTCGAAGGTGTTTGAGCAATTGGATCATATCAAACTCAACATTTAATTCATTGAGTAGGCGACTATTATTAGAAATTCTCAATAAATGCGGACAAAAACTATTTCCCTAGTCTACATGGGGAATATCTAGAACAAAAGACTCACAGCAATGCATCCTCTCCCTAGATTGTCAAACTACTTATATGTAAATATTTACTTCCTCACAATGAAGGTGATCCTTGTCTTCTAAATTCTCTTATGATCATTTGTACCTACAAAAGAGTGTAAAGAAAAAGATACAAAAGTGAAATCAATAAGACAATTCAATCGTCTATGTTAATGATCAAGGATAAAATAAATGAACAACTCACGTCAACACAAATTATTCATGGGGAAGGGGAACATAATTGTATTAACAGAAAAAGAGAAGAAAACAACAACCAAAGCCTTGATGTTGAAGCACTGTTCTCACAATGCCTTTTCTACTCACTTTCAGACACTGTACCAACTCTACAAATCTCACTCACAAGGCCATACTCTTTACCTCCTATACCATTAATGATTCTAGTAGCATAAATGTGATATTTTGGTCCTCCTCTATCATGATCCATGAATATTGTATATATAGGAAATAGAGGGGCCAGAGGGCTTGACATTATTTGGGAGGAAGGTGAGAAATCATCCCTATAGTTTAGGGGTATGAATTCCACCTACTCCAGGAAGTCTGGATAAGCCTCTATCAGTACCTTCATCAAGAAGGTTCTCGAAATCTCTTCTTTTTTCCATTTTAACAACCTTTCTAACTCTCCTTTCCCACTAGCATAAGGCACCAGAGAGCGATGACGCTCCTTGTCCATAGGAAATAAGTGTCACCAACACTTCTTTTCATTGGGAAAAAGGAATCGGGAAAATATGACTCTCTATGTCAAAAGACAGAGTGCGTAAGGAATCCTAGAATTGAGTAAAAATCTCATCCAAAAGATGCTTTAGCTAGGGAACTTCAAAGGATTGGGAAAACTGACAGTTTTTAGGTGTAACAAAATTCTTCCCAAAGTATGAAGCTGGAGGGATGTGATACGTGAAATTCTTTGTTAGATATTATCTAGAATCAGAGGAAAAAGAGTGGCGAATGAATACTTGAAACAATACCAAACTATCAGACTCGAATCATGACTGCTAACCAATACACTGTATATCCATGTATAATGAACAATTCATGGCTACCGAGAATACATTGTAGATCCATGATAAATAAGACTCAAATTGAGACATATCTATTAAATATACATTGTATATCTATATCATCCTGACTCAAACTTGAGCATAAGCACCATACATACAGTGTGGATCCATGCAATAACTCAAACATACTCCATTGCAACCTGAAGATAGGAACATATTCAATTGAATACCTAACCACTCAGGATCTTCATTCCAATATCAAATAGTATGATTATATCAATGTGAATAGATGTCCTGATGTCAAACATGGTATAGAAAATTTTATTACCGATCATTTATGTATACCGTTAACAAGTGCGAGTGAAATCACTATTAATTCCAATGATTCCCAAGGTACTTCAGTACATTCCTCTGAATGTGAATATATGAGTTGAAGTCGAACAAGGAAACCTACCATTGAAGTAAAAAAAGGAAACGTGTCAATGAGGCATGTAATATTCAAGGTACTTGACTAGTTTCTAAGACTAATTCCCAGATCATGTGCTGGTGTCTATAAGAACAGACTCGTCGAATGAGGGCTATGATGTTTCCCCCGTCATGGACACAAAACTTGGAACAAAATTTATTTTGAAATGATTATGATATTGGAACAACCATGAGACTAACTCAGATATGACCAAATTGAAGGAAGAAAAGGTATATGCAGAGATAGACAATGATATCATGTCCCCTCCCCTCTTGTCAATCCAACGTGATGAAGAGGACATAAAGCTGTGCTATAACCAATAATCTAGCCCCATGAACATAAGAAAAATGCATTGAAAATAAAAGACATATGTAGATGTATAATGTGGAAAAATAAAACATAAGTAAATCTTTAGCAAGAATTCAATACATCCATAATAATTCTTAAAAAAATCATTGAAGAATTAATACAAGAGAGTACTTATCTTGAAAATGAGATGCCTCGAGAAACTAGCTATGCCGCTACAACGTTCCACCCAACCATAGGTCAATTTTTCTCTTCAATCTCTCAACACAACTTTCACCCCAATATGGGCATGATTTCTACAAGGAATAAGAGAACAACAAGCTCACACATTGACAAATACACACCAAGGCTCAGCCAAGACAATCCATAATTGGGTTTATCAGGCTACTAAGGTAGTGGAAAGGAAGCCTTGCTAAGCTAGTGAGCTCAAGCACAGAGATATGGATACCTATACAAGATATATCTATCTTGGTCTCCACAATACCTACACATTTGACACAAGGAAGCATTTCCTTCACTGCTACACAGTCCGTCATGCCATACCTTCCATTCTTGTTTTCTCGAAGGTGTGCATAGAAGAGTAGCCATCCCCTTTTGATCTTTTGTGAGGTTCCTCTCTTCACAAGGTTTATCAAGCCAATTATGGTCCTCTTCCACTCCTAAGTCTTACTTACAGTTCAGACCAAAACAAGGTTGCACATAACAACAAAAGACAAGTGTTGGGTATGAAGAAAAACGTTTTCCCTATGAGATGCCCAGAATGAGGTTTCCATTAGTCTTGGATGTCGTGGGAAACCAGAAATGAAATGACAAATGGGGAATCAACATTCGGAGATCAAATTCGATTTCAGAAAAAATTTATGGGCCTTATAGGGGAAGAAATGACCTATATAAAATCCTAAATTGTGAATACCTTCTTCCCATCCACTGTGCAACACAAAAACAGATTTCCATCCATGGAAAAATGAAGGAAACTGTAGAAAAACATGAAGAAAATCCCCAGCTAGCTCCAAATGCATGAGGAAGTGAAAATTTTTGGTGAGGAATGGATTTGGCACACATTTCTAGGTGTTTTCTTGCCCCACAAGAAAAAAATACGATTTCCCAGAAATGAAGGCTTTCCCATACATGAAATTGGCTTCCATACCTCTTTATTCCCAATGCATTAACTGCCTCAACCAACTCTTAGAAGAATTAAATGATTGGGTGCATAAGTCAAAATGGGAAGTTGAGAGTTTACGAGTTCTCTCATTGACATTGGGCTTAACACTATAAACTCCAAGATAAATTTTTTCATAAATTTAGTCCCCGAGTTTTGAAAAAGTATAAACTGATACCCAGGAGAACTCTTCTAGTTGCAATGAAATAGAGTGCACCTTTTTTGTAAATGAGTCTAAATGCTACGAAAAAGGGGTAAACTATCACTTGATAGATGGAGTTTCAAATAATTTTACAAGCGTGAAAGAATCAAGTTCACTTGGCGATGTTTTCCTATTTAGAGAGTCTAAAAAGAGCTTAAAGACGACTTTGGGGGGTTCCTTTTTCATAATAAATTTTACAAGTTTGAAAAAGCGATAAAATTATACTAAATACCTTTTCTCTGAGTTTTTAACGAGCACGAATAGTGTATAAAAGGTGCTCATAACCTTTTTCAATTTGATGTGGAGCATGAAAAAGTCAAAAAGAGGCTCCATCATAGCTAAAAAATGTCCAATAAGGTGCTAAAATCCTCAAAAAAATCATTATAACACTTTCACAATTAAAACTATAGAAAAACATGGTAAAAATAAATAATATTTCAAATATTATTTTTTTATTTAAAAAAAAATGATATAAAAAGTGAAATAGTAAAAACTATTTACCATAATAGTTTTAGTTAAACTAAAGTTGGAGAGGTGATTTTGCAACGAGGATTTTGAGAGATACAAACTTCCATTCAACAAACCATCCAGTGTAAGTAAGAGTTCTCATCCCTCCCTTGATTTTGATGGTTGTGTTTTTTATTTTCATCATAATTTTTAGGGGTTTTATTATGGTTTTGGAAAGGGGAAGAGAACGCCCATGGAGACACTCTTCTCCCTTTCACGAGGTGCATCCCCGCACTCCCTGGAAGGGTAAAGAGTGTCAAGTCCACTCTATCCTCAATAGGAATTGGTGCCTTCACTTTGTTCTCTCAATGAAACAACGTTGATGACCATGAATGTCCCAAAATAAAAGATATAAGCATGAATTTCATGTTTTTTCTCCATGAAATTGGTCTAACGCATGTTATGTTGATCTCCCACAGGTCTTTGACACAAAACATTGTCATATGGAAGGAGTGTGAGAATAAATTGGATGATTTCCAAGTGGAAAATGATCCAATGAAGGTGAGGGATTTGATGGATTGATGACTCCTCAAATACTTTAGAACACCAGGCATGAGAGCCCATGTTCGGTTATTGGATCACTTGATAAGGATGTGGGACCCAAAGAAACACAAATTCTAGGTGGGAACCCATATCCTTACCATTGATGTCAATGATATCTACTTCTTGACCAAAATTTCTAGGAGAGGGATTCTGGTGTCACTCTTTGGTTCTAGAGGGGAATATATGACTATTGATGACCTTATTGACGAAAACTATGTGATTGGAATGAGGTCACAAGGGGGGAAAAATTAAATCAAACATATCATGGATTGACCTTTGAGAATAATTACATTCACTATTGAGAAGGTGGCGTGAAGTAGGAATTCCCATCATATGACTCGGGCCCACATTTTATATGCATTGGAGTGCATGTATCAAATGATATTCAACCTAAGCGAGGGGCTGCTGGTGAGACTCAAATATTATCTCCCAAAATGTTGCTTTTGTGAACTCAAGAAGTTTCCCTACAGTGCATAGTAGTGTATTTATTCTTAGAGAGGGTCCCTTTTTTATGCCCTTAGGTACCAGTCAGCAGGTTAGAGCCTCATGATCCACATATTCTGAGATGGGTAGACCATGGCCTGACATGGAGGTAGTGGAGGGCCCATAGTGACCCATGCTTCAGTTTTCTTCCACTAGTTTCATGGCTAAATTCTGATGGTGAAATATTATGCATATGTAAGCCTCAATTTAAGGGGTGACCCTGATATACCTTTACCAAAGGATGACCAATGCGATGACAGAGGTAAGAAACATACTACTTTCATTGTGTTTTTCATTTTATAGTGTATTTCATTTTATTTTTTTTGCGATACTGAGACATGCTCTCTTACTTTGCAGATATTGGTCCATCTCGACCTGCTGGATCATCTTCAATTGAAAGGTGATGCATGGTGTGATAAAATTCCATCTAAAACGTGGAAGCATAGGAGGAGATGCAAGAGACTGAATAAAACCTGTAGAGACTAAGGGTTGTTGTTCCAGACATTTCTATCGATGATCTTCCTTGGTGTTGTCAATGCCGCACTGCAAGGGTGTCGGGCTGGTTTGGGAGGCTACTCCATTGGGTGGCTCATATTGTGATGTGCTTCCATGAGCATGAGGATTAGTTTGGAGTGGATTTGTATTGTAGTGTATACTGAAAGCTTTGTAGTTTCAAATGTTTGGCCACTTTATGTACTACAAAATTGACAGTTTCATATTTTGGTGTACTGAAAGCTTATGGCTTTGTATTTTTCCCCAGTATCAGTTGTCTTTATGTATATATAAAATAACTTTTTACAAAAATGTGTGTGTATGTAATGTGTTTATACATGAATGGATACTTATTATGTGTTTTGTGATATTTTATACATGTGATCAATCTCAAATGAACATCAAATATGAGCTAAGAACCAATCTAAAACATAATTGGCTAATGAATCGACTACTGCATTTAGATGTCTTGGGATATCTTGATACGAAATAAACTTAGAAGACCTCTAAGAAAAACAATTTCAAACATTCGAATAAATTTTAATGATTATATAGATTCATTTCAACTGATAGACAACTAATTCTGAACATAAATAAAACCTAATATTACTCACATTGTTTGTTAAAGCTTCAGTTAATAACCCAATCACTGCATCATATCCTACAATATTTTTCATAGAGGGACCTAAACATGTTCCTCTTGAACTTACCAAATCACCGATAGGGGAATAAAATACGCAAAACTTGATGCAAGATTCAAGGTATGATGGGTAGCACCATCTACGAAGCCCAAATAGGTGGTCATCTATTCATTCAAGCATGACACTATATAAGCATGATTACCTAAGACAAATCCAACATTCATAACAAAACAACAATCCAAACTACAAACAACACACTTTATAATCAATATTTACAAGGTATATATTCTAGATTACCTAGAAATAGTACCTATTAAGGTAAATCCTATTTGGGGCTCACCCAAAGGTATCCCATCATAGTCTATCAGCTCATAGGCTCCTTTCTCTAAAAAATGACCAACAATGTAAGGCCCATGCCACATGGATTCCAATTTTCCACCTCCCAATTTATTGTGTTTCTAGTCATATGTCAAGACCAAGTCACCTTTGTTAGGATTATTAATCCTCCCGTATCCAATTCAGTCATATGTCTAAATCGGGAGTCCATCCAGTATATTTTAGTCACTAGCACCATTGGGTCCACTTGGCCTAATTGGGGCACATGTTCTAGTTATTAAAGTGTGGGGAACAATAATTGAGGCCTACTGCCACTGATTGCACTTGCATGCATCAGTTTAGGAGCCTCCTAGATCAATCCCTACAAATTAGGAGTGACTAGGAGTGCCGATACCAACCAAGATTGGTTGAATTGAGTTGGTGACTAGTCAAGGTCAGTTTGGAGTTAGTTACATTCAGTTCTAGTCCTCTACTTTCTGTTAACGATAGGTTTTCATGGATACATGCAGTAGAGGCCCATTTCTCACCTGCCTCAGTCAGTTAGGCTTAGTTAACACTGAATTAGACACTTTATTTGTTATTTAAAACTCTGATGAACTCTGATAATGATTTAGACAAGTTCAGTTAACCATTCAGTCCTTCGATATCGATTTAGACAGGGTCAGTTAACCATTCATTCAAGTAGAGTCTAATCAATTCGAATTTCCTCGCATGGATTTGAATTGCTTATGTCTATTTAGCCATTGTACTTCATTGTAATTATTATCTAATTACTTTTGATTAATAAAAGCATTCACAATTGCAAGCCATTTTTGCATTGTTTCATTCTTCCATTACTGAGTAAATTGTGTGATCTATTTTGTGAGTTGTGTGTTGATCCATAGATCTATGTGATCAATTTAGTATGGTACCAGAGCCTTGGAAGAACAAGGCACTTTTCCTAATATAGATCCATACTTGGATCATTTGTTTTGAGAAAAATTGCTCCTTCCAGTACTGCACCAAAAGCAGATAATTTACCACTTAATATCCCAAGTTAAGGATTTGTTGATCAATATTGCTTGATCAACTATGCTGGGTGTGAAGGAAATTGAAAAAGTGTAGACTGTCGACCTTATTTTATCTGTTTGATTGTGTGATTTACAGGTTTTTCATTCCTCTTCACTACATTCTCTACAAGCAACTCAGTCTCCTTCACAGCATTCGCTACAATAGCTCAGTCTTCGTTGCTACATTCTAGATGGCCCCTCCAATGGAGATCCTCACTCCTTTCAAATATCACTAGTGGAAGGAGGACATGGGTATGTAGCTACACTCCAAAAGACTCTTTACACTCACAATGGAGGTAGAGAAAGAGCCAATTCATTATGTTGACAAAGGAAAGTATTGGAATAGGCTTGAGGAAGCCTATGGATGCTTGTGCCTCTCAATCTATAGAGATATTCTCTTCCACATCAATGGATTGAAGACTCCCAAGGAGGTTTGGGATAATATTGCCTCCTTATTTGACAAGCATGATGATCTAAGGGTCTATCAGCTGGAGAGTGAGCTGATTTCTCTTCATCCAACTAATTTTGAAACACTCAATGACTTCTTCACAAAATTCAAGAATCTAGTGTTCCAATTGAAGTTGTGCAAGGTTGAGAAGGAGGATGATCAACTCATCCTTTCCATTCTCACCAATCTTGGTGCAGAATATTTAATATTTTTGTCAACATTTCATTTAGTGAAGCTCTCTACTCCAAACTAGAAGATGCATATTCTTAACTCTTTCATTGAATCTCTCACTCAAGAGCATGACAAGTTGATCCAAATGGGGATCATTCGATCTTGCAGAGATCAAGCACTTGTTGTAGGAGGACCTAATATAGCAAATGACAAAGGAAAGAAAAAATGGAGTCTCCTGTAGAGAAAGAGCAGTCAAACGATCCTTCAAGTTCGAAGAGAAGCAAGAAGAATGGAAAAGGAAAGACACTATGTTCTTACTGCGGAAGGGGCTTTCACCTAGAAAGCACTATTATAGCTGATTTCACCACTCCAGGTGAATCACACTTTGTATGGCCTTCCCTTATCCCGCTGCAGACTCCTTAGACCCCATGGACCATTTTTTTCCCCTTGATGTTTCCTTGATCATCCCTAAAAACATGTGAAAAATGATACATGCAACTTTTAAACCTATAAGCACGTATATACGCAGGTTTGACCACTAAAATCGCGTACATCGGGATGTGTGCATAATCCAAATCCTTTGGGAGTTTTCCTTGACATGGATCCGACTCATTTGACTCCTGGACTTCCCTATGCCTTGAGATCACTCGAATTCGACCTTTCATTATCCCTTTGAAAGCTATATAAGGAGCCCCTTGGTACATGAAGGCAAGAAGAGAGAATTGAGAGCAAAGAAACTATAGTCCATTGTTGGTGGAACTTATGCTTGAGTCTGCATCCCTTTGTCCCTTGGAGCACTAGTGTGTTCTTCCCAAGCTTTCCTTTTGCTTGTGAGCTTGCTATCGAGAGATGGAGGATTGAGGTGGCGGAGGCCCAAGTGGGGGATTCAGTTTCTCCGGTTCGCAGATGTGCCATCAGAGGTTGTACCTTGTAATATTTGATTTATATTAATAGAAATATCTTTTCCTATCCAATAATGTGTGTTTGAATGAATATTTTATCCATTGGATTATGTCAAATGCTTTTACATTATTGATTATATATCCTAGAATAGATCTAACACCATGATATATCGAATGCTTGTATTGTTTACTTGTTATTGAGGAAGTAATATGTCAATTCAAGCTGAAGATTAGAAAGCTCAACGAGGATCTACTTCAACCGTCCGGAATAAGGTACGAGGTCTGATCCTTTAGTGTTAGACATTTAATTTCTATTGCATATTGGAAAGGATTGATTTCTGGAGTCAAGCTGTCTGTTGTGGTACCCCAAGCCATAGGAATTTCTCTTCGTAACAGAATTGGCGACTCTGCTAGGGATGTTCCTTGTTTTTATTTGGGGGTTTGCGGGCACAATGGGCTTGATATTATTGACTTGCTCTTGGTTTCCCCCTGTTTCTGTGTCACATTTTATAGTATGTTTTTCCATTGACACTCCCCTTTATTGGTTTGGCCTTGGCCTGCTTTTTACCACTGCCTTCTCTGTATACGTGGGTTTTTGGCCAAAAGTCACATACATACACAGATTTTTGGCCAAAAGTCGCGTACAGACGCAGTTGTTCTTTAAACAATCACGTACATCCTCCCTTTTGGTTGAGTTTGATGTTGTGGGAAGTTGTTGGGTGGGTTGTGAGTGTGGTTGGGTCCTCCTTGGGTCTGATGTTGTCTGTTGGATGCTTCTTTTGTGACCAGATACCGCTTTTTCATTGATTTTTCTTTGAAAGTAGTTTTAGTCATTTATCCTTTTTGTTTTGCCATTGGTGCATTGCTCTTTTTGTCTTGGTGTCTTGCTGGGCTTGTCTTTTATACTTGTTGCAGATACTGAGAGTTTTAGATGACTTTTATTGCATTTTCCATTCTTTTATATTGAAAAATACAAGGTAGTTGCATTTTTTGCATATGGATTTGAGGAGGTACTTGCATTGGATTGCTTGGATGAGAGTTTTATTTAGGATTTCATATAGGAAGGATCACATTGGCATTCAGAAAGGAGTATATATTTATGCATCTCATGTAGTGGCATACCCTATTTTTCATTTGACAAAGATTGCACTTAGCATTGTTTGTTATGGTGTGCATATTTAATTCACTGCTGAGTCATAATGTCATTACTTGCATGGCCATTTCCCTTTGAGTAATTACAGCCAATTAAAATCAACGCTAAATTAAAATAAATTACACTCTTTTCTTTTCTAGGGTGCACCAACAAGCTTAGGTTTTAGGGTCTTGGAATAGTTCATTGTAAGTAAATTCTCCAAGACCACTAAACAACAACATGTATGTGTCTGTCCAGGTGAGAGTGTGAAATTCCTTGGTATAGTTGGTGTTTCTCAGGATCCTCCTCTCAAAAGGGAGTTAAGCATGAGGCAGTGTGAGCGGTTATTGATTGGGATGACCCCTAGTCATAACTGAGTAGCACCAGAGATATTTCCAGGATTGTATTCATATCTGGGGGATCTTTCGAGAGTTTCGGGCTTTGCTACCCTGCCCCTATGGTCAATCCCGCCTGTGACTGTCTGCCTGAGAATTGATTATATTGAGGTGACCTTAGTTTCCTTACCTAGGTTATCAAGGGGGTACTTGCAGAGGTTATTCTATGAGAGTCTTGGCCAGGTAGAGGTCAGACAGCACAATTGCTTTATGCGTTGAAGCTGAGGGACACTATAATTGGTTACGTACCTCCACTTGTAGTGTATGGAAGTTTCAAGACTCTACCAGGCGAGACATACCTACTGCATTTGGGAGCTCACACATCCTCCCCTTGGTTTGCTTGTATTTTGGCTGTAGATTTTATTAGGAGTGTGCTCTTTGTGCGCTAGTTGGCCTTTGGGATCATTGTTACTTGAGTATATTTATGCTCTCTTGAGTTCAGGTCCTTTTATTTTCAGCATGCTTGGTATCCTATCACCCGTCTTGGTCCTAGTACGGACCCTGGTGTTAGACTTGGGGGCATCACAACCCCTTACCCTGCTCATAGATTTGAAGTGGTCACATTGTTCCCTCTACTCCATTTGTGGAGGATGTTGACTCCCTTCGCTCGGTATTTACATTGATGGTCACCCTTATGGGGGTGGTAGTGGATGCGTGAACGTTGGGTCTACACCTTAATTTCCTTTTTAAGTCCCATCGTTCACCGCATTGTTTCCTTTGGGTGCAGTTGTCATGATCATTCCTCCCTATATTCGATAGTTTGGATTCTTTATTGACTATTTTGGGTTGATTTGGACTAATATAGTTGTCATGTAGGGTCCAACTTTTGTACACTCTCTTCGAGGTTTTGACCCATTCGTGCCTATCATAGGTATTATGTCTGAACTGGCATATAGGTTAGGATTTCACATCCGCTTGCACTTATGCATTGCATTATGACCATTCCATCTTAACCTTAGGTACGAACCCATTCCATGGTATCGCGGAACCTTCATGCTGTTCTTAGAAGTGGTACTATGTGAATGGTAGAGATTTCCTATACATGGGTGTCCTAGTTAGCTCCCTTTTGTATTTGGTACCCATGCTGTGAGTCCTCTCTTAGGTCCACGAGTCCCCCTTTAGTCCCGCCATGTCCTTGAGCAAGAGCTTCATACTCCTCTTGAACTTTATGCTGGCCATTTCCCTGGGTCTCCCTCATGTCAAGTTGTGAATGCATTATCATGAGCTTTACCTGCCTTATTGAGCTTTATGTCGACTCCCCTGACATTGCGTTTCAGCCATATAGCCCGAGCTTGTCTCATGTATAGCCATGCAGAGCCATTTCTTATATCCTTTGCAGCTTGATTTCCTTTTTACCGGGAGGGGATTTTCCCCCGAGTGTCGATATCCTACACATGTATCCTTGCATTGAGCATAGGTATGTTCCACTACTTGGAACTAGTTTGTTTTCCCTTATGACACTCGTCTCCTCCTAGTTTGTAACTATAAAGCTATTTTATTCTTGTTTCAAGCTTTTCAAATAACTGAAAAATTCCAAAAAATTCAAAAAACCAAAAAGCTAGACAAGGAAAGATGTTATCTGTGTCAGCTGTCGAGTCATGTCACCTTCGAACAGATCACTGTGTATCACATCCATTGGTTGGGTTATAGTTTGACTTTAGGATCTGTACTCGTTTATCTGAGTTTATCTCCACCTACTGGTTAAGCTTCCAGTCCCTATGGAGCCTCTGTTGATGCCTCATGTGTCACAGAGATGTCCCAATTTGTATATCGAGTCTATGATGCCTTCATTTAGTCACCATATGCCGTTATGCTCTTGTTCGAAGGAAGTTGAAGCTTGAGTCGGCCATTCCTCAGTTGTCTTGACTTTGCATGTTGGCCATGCCCGGTACAGTTACTGGTTCGTGCACCTATGATCAAGTCCTTCCACATTATACAGCTTTGCTGAGTACCTCATGTTAGATTATGGGAGATTCCTTAATTCCCTCCTTCCAGCAGATTTCATCCCATCGACTTCAGATCATTTATTCTGGGATTGGAATCTAGAGTCATTTTGAGTGCCTTGAGACTTGCAGTCATCAGTGGCAGGTTCTCTCGCCATCGACAGTTCTTGGGAATACATCAATGTCCCCTGGTCGATGGATCCTCTCAAGTATTTGACCTCAACACATTTATTCGCACTTGTTAGTTTGTAATCCAGTACCTTGATTCCCATTTTCATTATTGGTGGGTGATCTCGCGTCTGTTAACGATATACATTAATGACCGGTAATCAGACGATGGACTACTATGTTCGACCTCGACACCTCTATTTGCATAGTAGGACATGTACTCGTAGTGGTTTGTGTAGAAGACTTTCTAGATTGGTGGCATCCCTTATATGCTACCGCCTTGATCATGCCAGTGTTCATGAGATTTCAGCTCTCGTGACTTGATTCCAGTATATGTCAGATATTTCCAGCCACTATGGAGATCTTGATCTGTTATATCTTCATCCATTATGGAGATCATGGTCATTTGTATATCGTCATCATGGAGATTTTGATTTATGTATATTGTACATGGCTATGGCCACATATGTGACATCATGTATCATGCCTATTCATGGCCATTGTACTCTTATGTATCGGGGAATGCTATATGTATTCGCAGTTATATGCAGAGTTGTATTATTGCACTATGTTGATTGGGTGGCTGGTCTTCCATTTGGGATCCTTCATCACTCCACTTCTGGGATGGACTTATAATGTATTTCGCCCATCGTATGACCCCTCTGACCTCACACATTAGGGGGCATCTGTTATAGCTGATTTCACCACTCCAGGTGAATCAAACTTTGTATGGCCTTCCCCTGTCCCGCTGCAGACTCCTTAGACCCCATGGACCATTTTTTTCCCTTTGATGTTTCCTTGATCACCCCTAAAAACATGTGAAAAATGATACACATGACTTTTAAACCTATAAGCGCGTATATATGCGGGTTTTACCACTAAAACTACGTACATCGGGATGTGTGCATAATCCAAATCCTTTTGGAGTTTTCCTTGACATGGATCCGACTCATTTGACTCCTGGCCTTCCCTATGCCTTGAGATCGCTCAGATTCAACCTTTCATTATCCCTTTGAAAGCTATATAAAGAACCCCTTGGTACATTGAAGGCAAGAAGAGAGAATTGAGAGAAAAGAAACTATAGTCCATTGTTGGTGGAACTTATGCTTGAGTTTGCATCCCTTTGTCCCTTGGAGCACTAGTGTGTTCTTCCCAAGCTTGCCTTTTGCTTGTGAGCTTGCTATCAAGAGATGGAGGATTGAGGTGGTGGAGGCCCAAGTGGGGGATTCAGTTTCTCCGGTTCGCAGACGTGCCGTCAGAGGTTGTACCTTATAATCTCTGATTTATATTAATAGAAATATCTTTTCCTATCCAATAATGTGTGTTTGAATGAATATTTTATCCATTGGATTATGTCAAATGCTTTTACATTATTGATTATATATGCTAGAATAGATCTAACACCATGATATATATAATGCTGGTATTGTTTACTTGTTGTTGAGGAATTAATATATCAATTCAAGCTGAAGATTGGAAAGCTCAACGGGGATCTACTTCAACCGTCCGGAATAAGGTACGAGGTCTGATCCTTTAGTGTTAGACATTTAATTTCTATTGCATATTGGAAAGGATTGATTTCTGGAGTCAAGCTGTCTGTTGTGGTACCCCAAGCCATAGGAATTTCTCTCCATAACAAGCACCTATATGAGAAGAACGATAGATGAGATATCTCTTCTTCTAAAGAATCATAACATTATTGTACCTTCTAGTGCAAGGAAGGCTGACCATAAGGAATAAACTGAAGAATATGAAGAGACATGCCATGCACTGAAGGCTAGATTCTCCATAGCACATTCCTTCCTCATTGATTCTGGAGCTTCCAATCATTTGGTTGCATCCAGAAAATCATTCTCTTCCTTGCAGTACTTTGACAGTCCTAGTATTAATATGGGAAAGAGAAGTAAAGTCCAAGCCAAAGGGAAGGTCTCTATTAAGATTGAACATGGAAAGTTCAAAGATGTGCTTTATGTTCCCTCCCTCGCTGCAAATCTTTTATCTGTATACCAGATGACTCATATTGGCTCTCCAAAGTGAGTCATATTTGGTCCTGACTCAGTGGAGATCATATATATCTCTACTGGGAACATCATAGCGAAGGGTGCTACAAATCATGCCTCCAAGGGATATGAGTTCTCACACTTCGTGCCATTTTCTGAAACAGTGCACTCTCAGCAACCACTTGCAAGGGAAGGTAAAAATAGTTCATCTAATTATTTTGCAGTTTCCACTAGTATTGCAGATCCATCTATATCAGTTTATGAGATTGAGATTCAAGGTGATTTAGATCCAGATCCAGTCCCTCCTTCCAAATTGGAAGCTAGGAAGATGACTAGAAATCCATTTGACACTTAGAAGGGAAAGACCCTTGCGCTATGTCATTCAATATTAACTTTCTCAAAGAGATGAAATATAATCCTTGTAAGATGCTACATGGAAAGGGCTCAATCTCACTACATTCAGAATAATAGAGCTGATCATACACCTCTTCATCCAGCAAGAGACAAAGGTTTCATTCCTCCTTCCTTCCATCATCATTTTCGGAGAAGATGGAGAAGTCTACATGCCAAGCCCCATGATACCTATGCACAGAACATCATGCATGCTGCTTCGATACATCACAGAGATTGTAGCAACACATTTTTAAGTTTTTCAAACTTGAATCCTGATTCTATCTTCTTAGTTAGAGGGGGGGGGGGGGTTTCCCATGTGGTTTTTTCCCCAACTCCTTGAACTGAGTAGTTACTTTACTTTACTTGATGTAATGGGTGGCCTATGGGATTAGGTACTAGGGCCCATAGATTGTCCAAGTTAGCATTCAAGGGGGTTTTAATATTATTAATACTCCCTTGTCCAATTTGGCCATATGTCTAAATCAGGAGTCATGTCTAAATCAAAACTCCATTCAGCCTATTTTAGTCACTAGCACCATTGGATCCACTTGGCCTAATTGAGGCACATATTCCAGTTACTAAAGTGTGGGGAACACTAATTGATTCCTACTGCCACTAATTTCACTTGCATGCATCAGTTTAGGAGCCTCGTAGATCAATCCCGACAAATTAGGATCCACTTGGAGTGTCGATACCAACCAAGGTAAGTTGAGTTGAGTTGGTGACTAATCAAGCTTAGTTAGGAGTCAGTTACATTCAGTTCTGGACCTATACATTTATTTAGTGCTAGGTTTGTATGGCTACATGCAAGAGAGGAGCATTTCTCACCTACCTCAGTAAGTTAGGCTTAGTTAACACTGAATTAGACACTTGAGTTGTGATTTAGAACTACGATGAACTCCTATAATGATTTAGACAAGGTCAGTTAACCATTCAGTCAAGTAGAGTATAATCAATTTGAATTTCCTCACATGGATTTGAATTGATTGTGGCTATTTAGTGATTGTACTTCATTTTTAATATTATCTAATTACTTTTGATTAATGAAAGCATTCACAATTGAAAGCCATTTTTGCACTGTTTCACTTTTCAATTACTGAGTAAATTGTGTGATCTATTTTGTGAGTTGTGTGTTGATCTATATATCTATGTGCTCAATTTAATAACCTTCATTGAAGAGGAGAGGTTGAATGGATCATTTGTACTGAAATTTAATCTGTCATTTGTGCACATCATTTTCTAAGGTTGCATCTTGATGAGTTTCATCGAGTTTGTTAAGATACAAGAATCGTTCTTCCTCTGGAGTGGTATTAGGTAGTAGTTCCACAACAAGTTTCATATAAGGAATCTCAAATTCGACAGGAAGAGTAGCCTCCATCCCATATACCAATTTAAATGATGTAAATCCAATGGATGTCTTGAGAGTGTCCCTATAATCCAAAAATGAAAAAAAATAATTGTAAATTCCAATTGGATTTAGCTCGTCCTACCTTTTGTTGAAGCATAGTTTTTAATACTTTGTTGATAGCTTCAACCTAGCCATTGGTATTTGGGTAGTAGGGTGTGCATTTATCATGTTGAAAACCTAGTTTGGAACTTATCTTCGGCATCATCTGGTTTTAGAAATGAGAACCTTGATCAGTTACGATGGCTTGTGGGAATTTGAACCTAGTGATTATGTGGTTAAAAAGAAAAATGGAAGCAATTCTTCCAACTTCAACATATGTGGGTATAGCCTTAGCCCATTTTGTGAAGTAATCCACATATACAATGATGTAACGATGCCCCCTGGATGAGGTAGGATTACACTGCATGAAATCGATGCCCCATTTCATAAAAGAACCTACAACAATGATGTGATGTAACAGAGCGGGATGGGTGTGCTTTATTTTATTCGAGCAACTCATAGGGTGGGGATTTTTTCACAACTTCCATACAATCTTTAAATATTGAGGGCCAAAAGTACCCAGCGCATAGGATTTTATGGGAAGTAGCCATCCCAGAAAGATGACTGTCACAAGCTCTAGAATGAAAGTCATTCAACACTACTTCAACCTCCTTATGGGTTAAGTAACACCACAAAATTAAGTCAACTCCATGACAATACAATTTATCATTGACTATAAGGTAATACTTTGCATGATGGCGAATACTCGATGTTCGTCTCAAGTTGCATTTTGCTAAAAGTGTTGAGTTTGGAGATATAGGAACAAATATCCATACAAGGGGTCAGACGTACTAACGAGGAACAAGTTTTGTTCGAGAAATGAATCAAAGGGAAGCATATCCTCAGTAATATGGGTAAGATTAGATATTAATTCCATGAAGACTAGAGACTTATTTGAACTGGGATTTTCAAATTTTAACTCGAAACCCTCGAGAATGAAAATCCAATGAGAGTATTATCCCCCAAGTACTTGACGATTCAAGATGTAATACATGGGGCTATAATCGGCGTACATAGTAGTTGTAGGGATCATGATGTAGTGACAAAAATGATGGACTACGATGACCATATTTAGAGCTAACTTCTCAACATTCGAGTAACATGTTTCAGAGTCAAGAAAACTATTACTCAGGTAATAAATCACATGCGCTTAGTCATTTTCACCATTTTGAACTAGCACCATGTCGATAGTAGTTAAATATGAAACCACATACAAGGAATAATCCCCATTATAATCAGGTAATTGCAACACAGGAACATGTGTAATAATGTGTTTGAGAGTCTCCAATGCACGTTGTGCAAGGTCATCCCAGACAAAGGGCATATCCTTTTTCAAAAAATGTGTGAAACCATGGGTCTTCTTGACATAGTTACATACAAAATCACGCAAAAAGTTTTTCTTCAATCTTAAATCTTCAATCTTACATATGGATGACATCCTTGGAAACAATGAATCCAAGAAATCTTACAATCTCAACAAAAAAAAACACACTTATGTGGATTCAACCAAATGTTGTAATGGAGGCATATGATTAAAATGTTTCTTATATGATCGACATGAAGTTCTCGATGCTGCAAATGAGCAAGTAGATCATCAAGGTACAATTCCATGATATGTTTAATTTCATGGAAAGCATACGACATGTCACGTTGGAACATAGAACTAGCATTTTTAAGATCAAAAGGAAACGTTTTGTAGGAAAAGGTCCCCCATAGGAAAATAAAATTTGTCTTATGATGATCGGAAGGGAGTATATCTGTCTGATTATAGCCATAAAAACTATCCATGAATGAAAATATGACAGTTCTAGCACAATTATTGATTATTTGATTGATGTAAGGAGTAGGGAAATTATCCTTTAGACAATCCCTATTAAGATCTCTAAAATCGATACAAACCCTAATTGTACCCTTCTTTTTAGTCACATGAAAAATGTTATAAACCCATTCTGTCAGTGGAACAGGGTAAACAAAACCATCCTAAGAAGTTTTCCAACTTCTTCCTTAACGGTTGCTCCTCTCTATCGATGTACTTGGCGTATTTTTTTACGAACTGACTTGATATGAGTGTATGTACTGATCTCATGAACGATGATCGAAGGATCTATCCCCAGAGTTTCTTCATATGTCCAAGCGAAAACATCTCTAAATTCCCTGAAAAAGGGTCGTATAGGATTCAATATCTGGAGAAGAATGATTTTGGCCCAAGTAAATGTGCTCGAAAAATCCAGGTTTTACTGATATGTCGACTGGAATGGTCTTAGTAATATTACTCATATTACCCTTAGACTCAACATTGTGAATGAGTATCGATGTCTTAGGAATAGTTACAACATAAGATGAAACCAATTACTAGAAATGATATTCTACCAATTGGTAATTGTGAAGAAAAGGATATTGATGATGATGATCTTTCCATGACATCTCATTTAACGACATGAATTTCATAATGGATTCATCTGATGGAATAGGTTGCAAAACATAATCTAGAGAAGGGGTGGGGTATCTAAACAATATGGCACATGGTAAGGGTCTGATTCCACCATGAGGTGATCATTAATCTTGCGGTCATTCATGGTGGATTGGATAGCTTGGTAAATCTCTTCAAAATTACTCAATGATGTCGAATCAACAATTGATTTCTCTTTAGTTGAGGTGTCATGACCAGTCGAGGAAATCATGTTCACAGACACGACTTGCCAAGGAGGAGGAGGATTTTTCCATGGAAAGACTCCCATAAGAGAGGAATAATTAAGAAGTCCTACTCCTACATTCTAATACTGTGAAGCCGAATAGGATAGGAGTGGAACATTATTCACATAATTAAAACTCATGTCTAGAGAACAAAAATCTAACTGGTTAACATTATCAATTTTCCCTTGGAATGGGAATTGGACCACAAAAAATATAGATGATGCAACTTTATTCATCACGTAGAACCAATTCCTGCATAGGAGGAGATTGTAATATAGAGTAGCATTGACAACTTCAACATGGATGGACACTAATTTTCCCCCTAGTTCAACCAATAGAGAGGATAGTAATCCATAGGGTTGAAAACCACAACCATCAAATTCCTTCAATGTTGTAAGTGAACGGTTAATTTTGGGGGAGTGTATATCTATCCAATAGAACAGAGACATGACCGAGGTCGAGGTACCTACTTCCAAAACAATACGATGGAATTTATTCCCAATAACTTTTGTGGATAATTGAAAATATGATTGATGGGAGATCCTCAACATAAAATCATCCAATTTGAAAGTGATAACATTACTATTCTTAGGATCCATGGCTCCAAGCACCGACAACATATTCTTCCTCTATGTGGGACAAGTTTGGATTACTTAGAGGGTAGACATAACACACATTTCCTAAGCCATATATTCTACTACTTTGTAGTATTGAGAAGCACATGCACTACGGTTAAATATTGCTTTATGAATTTTACTCTTGGGTGGCCGGAGGACTGCATCGAGAACAATGCTTTCAATGTGAAGACCATTGATAGAAGGAGGGATGGAAGATGTAGTTTTATCTATTGAAATGTTATCATTTTTCTTATCTGGAGGCGGGTCATAACTCTGGGATTGATTGGTAAGATTAACTAATTCACTAGACATCATTTTGAATTCATCAATGGAAAATGAGGAATACCCATGCAAGGATTGATGGTCAATCAATTTCTCTTGGGTATGGAAAGGATTAGTCAAAATTGCTCAGGTAGAAGTGTTTTTTAGAAATTTTCTAACCTCCTTATGATGAATAAATTCTTTGGTGAAATGGTCACATCCACATATAAGGAAGGGAAATTTTACCTTTCACTTATATCTAGATTCGACATCTGTAGTTTCTATTTTCTTATCTTCCTATTGATTCATAGATTTATTGGATTTGTTTCTTCCTTTCTTCTTTTTTTCTTGAAGATTCTAAGGATTAAACTGCATTCACTTCGGTAGAAACAACATGAGCATAAGCACCCTTGGGATTGGCTATAGTCTGGCTAGCATGTGAAGCAGGTTGGTTTTGTTTCTTCATAGATTTGGTTTCTAAATGTATTTGGACAGAACTGAGTATTCCATCGATAGATCGTTCCATTGAAGGTATTGAAGGTTCTGAAGTAGGAAAAGGAGCATTTAGAATCAAATTGTACAAAGTGTCTGATTGGAAATAAACCAAGTCTAGGTACTGTGTATGACTAATGGATTTCTCTTCAGTAACAACACCTACCATGGAAACATCCTTGGAAATTGGTGGAACTAATGAATTAGTAAACCAATAAGCAAGTAATTGATTCAGGAATGGGACCCTTAATCAACCTATGTCGTCATCTCCACTCATGTATATGATTGTATATATAGGTGGAAGTGGTTTGGCGGAGTGAGGTTAAAAGATATGTACATGTTTCATATCTAATCGGTAACTGAAATGTGTCAAAATTTTATTGCTAGAGTGTAGAAATCCCAAGAGGAATGTTGGGGTAATTCTATATACCATTTAGCAGTAGTTCCAGTGAGAGTTCTTTGAAAATGTCTCAAACAGATGGAACCATCTTTTAAATAATTTGACAAACACAAAAAATGATAAGTTATTACGTGGTTTTTGGGGACTTTGGAAGGTTTACCATAAAATTTGTGTATATATGAAGGTAACTTTACAGGAATAGTTGGGAATGAATGATCATGGTGAATAGGATCATTAATCAATCATGACAAATCTGGAATATCGTGTGTAACTAGAAATGGCAATAGTTGATTCGGTTGTGGATACTAGTAGTATTGATAAGGCATATAGATAACAGTAGGATCATAAGCATATTGATAAACAGGTATCAATGATCATCTTAAAACGGGTTGGTTCATTGGTGGTTGGTTTCAAAAATATCCTCTTGAAGATCGTATAGGCAGTGGTCCTCCAAATGGTGGACCTCTAGGTGGTGGAGCTACAATTGATGGGCCTCAATGTGGTGTTCCTCCAGATGGTGGGCCTCTGAATGGTGGGACCCAGGTCCTCCAAATGAATTTATAAGTGACTCCCAGGTGCAAGTACATTTTTATTATTAGATTTCCCCTAGGGGTATTCATATTTCAAGGATAAGGAAACCGGGATAAACATTCCCTGAGGCAATGGGTTGATAATTTTGATTAACCATTGCAGGTTGATTTTTTGGGTAAGTGTAACCCCATGTGGGTTTGGATAGACTTAGGTTGAACCCATGATGGTTTTCATATGACAGAGGAAGGGATAATCACATTGGCAGCTCTGGAAGGTGCACTGGCTACTGGTTTCCCTAAAGTGACACTCTGCCCAACATTTGAAGTAGTTCTCCCATTTGTTGAAACAATTTCTGCTGAGGATTCCCCCCCAGTCGTGGAATTTACAAGACAACTCAAAATAGTTGGGATATTTTAAATTGATAGGGCGGGGATGGAGGGATGAACTGGATCATAAAAAACCACATTTTGATCTAAGATCCATGAAATATAAGCAACACGAGATCAAACAGGAGCATGGTATTTAGGGATGGTCGTTTTTGAATGGGTAGGAATGTCAGATAACTTATTCTTATTATACTTTCTCCATTCTACGTAAACGAGTGAGGTATCCATGAAGTGACATAAGGACTTCATCATTTGGGGAAAATATTGGATCCCAAGTGGTGTAAGATATGATAAGCTAGTAGTTCCATATTCGGAAATGGTTTGTCCTACGGAAATATCCCAAAATGGAGCAGTTGGACCAAATTTAGATGATACAAGTCATCTAAAGGTCGAGCAAATACCCAATCTTGTGAACCACAAAACCATTCCATGTGAAAGTGAAAAGTTGAATCATGTGAAGAAGGTAGTTGAACCACTACTTGAGTAGGGGTATATGGATTTTTAAAGGAAGAAAATTCTTCCTCGGATTCAGTAACTGAAATGCCCTATTTTTGTGGATCATCCATAACACATTGGTCCATGTTTTCCCCTTCTCTTTATTCCACAGTGGGAAGAAATTCAAGTAGTAAAACTTGCAGCCTGCGATATCTCCTCATGGGTAGCTCAACTAGAAATATGGCTAAAAATTGTACCCTAAAGGTATTCTAATAAAAAATACCACACACAAAAGCACTGCACTAGCTTAGGTCACAAGAAAACTTAAGTGATAAGAGGGATTGAAAATCTAGATCCTCACTAGGAGTGCTAATTTGTCACAGCTCGTGATACATTGTAGGGTCCAACAATAAAATGCAATAAGGAGGATTGGGATCGTACCCTTTCCTATATACCCGACTACCCATAGGCACATGTGTAGTATCTTCCCAAGTTTTGTTCTTGATATGTTTCTCCAACAAGATGACCAAAAGGATTTTTTCAGTTGGTACAGGTTCCTAGAAGGGTATCCCAATATACTTAAGGTACGTGGGATCTCAAATCTCTATTAGTGTTGTATGATGCACAACCATTCGAAAGGGGCCTTCTAATATACTATCACATACATGAAGATTGTTTCGATATACCTCAAGGGTACATGAAAATCTATTTGATATATAGATTGGTACGTGGAAGAACCACTCAATTCTCGGGATGGAGTGTAGGAAAGAAACTACATCTCCTATGTTTATAGACACCAAAACACATCTTCTAACCTATCACTCAAATTTATAATAATTTTAACCTAAGACATCGTTCAATTTTATCTTGATGGTTAGTGAATGTTTATGAGGTGTGTTGTAACTGTAAGATTAATAGTCTAAGTGAAATGCAATCATCTTTTCAATGAATCCTTGCTAGAGTAAATGAGAGATATTTTCCTTTCCAACAATAAATGAAAACATAGTGCAACTTTGATAGCTCATCCTTTAAGCTTTGAAAATTTCCAGACACACAAAACCTCTCAATGCTTAATCTAAAGAGATATCTAACACAAAAAGAATAAGTTCCCTAATGCTTTAATTTCTATGCATTTAAAAATCAAAAATCAAAATAGAACAACCACTACTCTATTTGATCAATCATATTCAAAATATCTAATCAAACCCAAATCAACAAATCTAAGTTTTCTTTTTCTTTTTGACATATTTTTGGAATATAAATGCAAAGAATAAGCAAAATTTCTCTACAAAAATCATAAGAAACTGCAATATTTTTTCTTTTTATGGATCGGGAAAGACTTAGAAATATAAATGAAAACTCTAATACCCAAGACTGAATTTATCGAACAAAAAATCACTCAGTTTTGGAGCTTTTACTAATATATTTTTTCAATATTTTACTCAAAAAATGTATCTAGGCTAAGTGCACAATATTAGATTTGAGATCCATCAAAGCAACAGATGCAGAAAACCAAATCAACCAATGAAATTTTCAAAAGAGTGCTTCTAGAGTTGAGGATTTCCTACCTCGATTCACCTTACAGGGATGAACCACTATGTCCCCAAGGGGCCAACACTTTTTTGTCTCTATGGGACTACATCAACGACACTTTATGTCTCTTGAAAAAATGCATCAGTGATGCTCTATGAAAATAGACAAAAGGATTCAGTCATGGGTCGATGCTCTATTAGAGTGACCCAGGTGCATTGATGGATCTAGAGAATCAAAAAGAAGAAAAAACATTTAATATTAGAAATTTCTAATCAAACCTGAATTTGTTGAGTGTAAAATCAATCTTGAGGAGGAAGATGGAATTGAGATAACATGAATTTCACACCTTAAATCCTTGAATGAGAAAGATTTTTTTTTTAGAGTAAAGAGTAAAGAAAAACTTCATAGATATGATCAAATCCCTAGGATGGTCGCCAATTCTGTTATCGTAAATTATCAATCAATGAATACAAATATTGTTTCCCTACTCTACATGGGGAAGATCTAGAACATAAGACTCACATCAATGCATCCCCTCCCTAGAGTGGAAAACTAATTGAATGTAAATATTTGTTACCTCACAATGAAGGTGATCCTTGTCTTCTAAATTCTCTTTCGATCAACTGTACCTACAAAATAATGTAAATAACAATATATAGAAGAGAAAGAAACAAGATAATTCAACCATCTATGCTAATGATCAAGGAGAAAAGAAATGAACAACTCACATCAACACAAATTATTCATGGGAAGGAGGAACATATTTGTATTAACAAAAAAGAGAAGAAAACAACAACCAAATCTTTGATCTTGAAGTGTTGTTCTCAAAATTGCTTTTTTACCCACTTTCACACACTATATAAACTCTACAAATATTTCACGTTCCCTCCCCTTTCATCGATACAACTCAATGGAGAGGACGTGGTGAACGTTGTGACCGAGAATCTAGCCCCATGAACATAAGCAATAATGCATTGAAAATAAAAGACATATGCATATGTATCATTTAGGAAAATACAATAGAAGTAAATATCATTCAATACATTCATAATAATTCTTAAAACAATTACATTGTAGAATTAATACAAGAGAGTACTTATCTTGAAATTGAGCTACCCCAAGCAACTAGCTATGTCGTTGCAACGTTCCACCCAACCATAGGCTAGTTCTGCTCATCAATCTCTCAACACAACTACCACCCCGGAGCTAGGCATGATTTCTACAAGGAAATAGGGAACAACAGGGTCACACATAGCCAAATACACACCAAGGTTTAGCCAAGCCAATCCACAATTAGGTTTATCAGGCTTCTAAGGAAGTGGAAAGGAAGAATTTCTAAGCTACTGAGCTACCCACAGAGATATGGATACCTCTATGAGATCTATCTATATTTGTCTCCACAAAACCTACACACCCGAATCAAGGAAGCATTCCCTTCACTACTACACAGTCCCTCATGCCATACCTTCCATTCTAGTGTTCTCCAAGGTGTGCATAGAAGAGTAGCCATCCTCTTTTGATCTTTGGTGAGGTTCCTCTCTTCACTAGGTTCATCAAGCCAATTATGGTCCTCTTCCACTCCTACTTATTACTTATAGTTCATACCAAAACAAGGATGCACATAACAACAAAACACAAGTGTTGGGTATGAAGAAAAACGTTTTGGCTGTCGTATGCCTAAGATGGAGTTTCCATTAGTCTTAGAAGTTGTAGGAAACAAAAAACAAAAATGGTAGATGGGAAATCAACCCTAGGAGATAAAATTGGATTTCATAAAAGCATATATGGGACTTATAGGGGCAGAAAGGACCTCTATAAATCCCCAAATCATGAATCTCTTCTTCCAATCTACTCTGCAACATAAAAAGGATTTCCAGCCATGGAAAAACGAAGGAATATGCAGAATTTCTTGACCCATAAGAAAAAATATGATTTCCCAGAATTGATGGCTCTCCCATAAGAAAAAATATGATTTCCCAGAATTGATGGCTCTCCCATACATGAAATTGACTTCCATGCCTCTCCATTCCCAATGCATTAACTGCCTCAACCAACTCTTGGAAGAATTAAATGATTGGGTGCATAAGACAAAATGGGTATTTGAGAGTTTATGGTTTCTCTCATTGGCATTTGTATTAACACTATTGGCTCAAGGGTTTGAATAATTTCCCTCCCTATTCCTTGTGAAAATCATGCCCTTGTCTCTTGTTGTATTGCATAGCTAGTTGTGGGTATTTTATTAAATTGCATATTTATATTTTTCCTAGTGAGCACGAGAACCATATGTGTCGATTTTAATTGTCGACACATAAAAAATATAAATTGATGGTGGGGCCTTGGCACTGATCTCCTCACCATGATTTAATAATGATATTTACATCGTGTACAATTTTAATGCAATAGGGTCAAAATCGGTATATTACAAAATCTCACTCACAAGGACATACTCTTTGCCTCCTATACCAATAATGATTCCACCAACATAAAGGTGCTACTTTATCCTCCTTTATCACGATCCATGAAGCTTGTATATATAGGTCAAAGAGGGGCCAAATGGGTTGATATTAGTTGGGAGGAAAGTGAGGGATCATCCCTAGAGGTTAGGGGTATGAATTCCACCTACTTCAGGAAGGTGGGATAAGTCTCCATGGGTACTTTCATCTAGAATGTTCTCGAAATATCTTATTCTTTGCATTTTAATAGTGTTGACTCTCCTTGCACACTAGCATAAGGCATCAGAGAGCACTAACGCTCCTTTTCCATAGGAAACAAGTGTCACGAGAGCTTCTTATTATTAGTAAAAAGGAGTTGAGTAGGGGTGACGCTCTATGTTAGAAGACATAGTGCGTCATGCTTCCTATAATTAAGAAAAAATATCCTCCAAAAGATGCTTTGGCTACGGAACTTCAGGGGATTGGGAAAAGTGATAGGTTTTAGGTGTAACAATGACAATCAACCATATCATGGAAATGTATATTATGGGAACTTTTCAACAAAAAATCCAATTATATTGGGTTGTCAAATAAAGGCGTCTTTTTCACCAAGGAAAATGGCTCACCAAGAGTGAAATTCAATAGAAGTCACCCCATCAAATGAGGGAAATTAATCTAATGGATACCATTGCTTCCTAATGGGGGGGTTAATCTAAGTGGATATCAGTGGCCACCCACCTCTTCAACTAACTCACAATGGTTCTCCATCTTCTTGGCAATTTTATACTCCATTTTGGGTTCCGAAATTATGAGGCCATTTTTCACGACCTAAATAGTCCTAGAGTGTATAAAAACAATTAGACCTGCCAAAAAAATTTCATCTATTTGAGATGTTTCCAATAAGTTATCATATGCCCCAAACAAATTTATTTTGTGTAAGGTATTCCCTCGAGAATTTGACTTTTCAACTAGCCACCTCGGATCCCATAAATTCTTTTTGGTGCTTCATTTTCTAGGGTTAGGTTTTTGGATTTTTAGGGTTTTTTCCTCTTTGTATTTGTGCTTATGATAAAATTCCCTTTTGGTTTCTTTGTTATCATGTCTTCTAAATGAGAAAATATGACAAATATCTCTTCAAAGATAAGGTACCACCATATGATCTAGTTTGTATTGCTTTGTTGTTTACTATGTTTTCCCATTCCATTCATTAACACAATTTGGATTTTAATATACTATCGTACTCTGTGAAAACAATTTGTGTGTGTGTTTTCATTTTATACTTCTACCTTCATTTTATTTTCCAAATAATCTAGATCAAATGGCAAGGTGTTGGTTCTATCCATTGTTTTCAAACTTGGCCCAGTCTACTTTGTTTTTGTTTCCACCTTCTATGCTACCAAGAATGTGCTTGGAGCTACTTGTAAAATGTTGTATATTCACAACTTTTCTAGAGAATTGACAAGGGATAAAGACAAACATGTTAAATTGGGGACCTTAAGGGCCTTAAAGGTTCATTCCCTTGTTGTAAATTAGGGCATAAAGGATGCAAAAGAACCTAACAAGAACATGTAAAAAAATATAACGTGGAAAATAAGGACAAGGACAATAAATATAAATCTTCTCATGAATCCTCTCATTAAAAGGATAAAAATATAAAAAATGAGAAGGTACAGTGTTCCTACTACAAAAATCCCTAACAAGATGAACTCATGTGCCTGAAGAAGGATATCTTTCATATTGCAAATATCCTTCTAACGAATGATACTAAGGTTCCTACTTCTATCAATCAAAGATCATCGATTGGGAAGTCCTCAAAGGCATAGGAAAACAAATGGAAAAATATGCAACATATGCACTTGTAGTAGTGGTGTCTCAACCATTTTCATGGGTACTTTACTTGTGTGCTTCACTCCACATGGCTTCATCCCATGATGAATTTGCATCTTTGGAGCCTTGTACTACTTTAACTATATTTGGATAATACTTGTGTTGAATTTGTGGAAGATAATTTATTGATATGGATGGCAAGAAATTACAAAATATTCTCTATGTGTCTTCATCATCAACCAACTCCTATCCATTGACCAGATTGCTCGTTCTATCTTAAGAAGACAAGTTGAGTTCACTCCTGATTTTGTTGTTATTAGTGAGATGACAAATGGTGTTATTATTGTTGTTGGTAAATTTTATCACCAATAAAAATTGTATCTCTTATCAAGCTTTGTTCAGAAAGTTCGTTATATTTCCCTTCTCAATCATTCAAATGAAGTGAGAATATTGTGGCATGAATGGTTCGACCATTTTAATTACCATTATCTGCAACAACTCAACAGGCAAAAAAAGGGTTATAGGGTTGTTGAATGTCATACTTTTTTATGGTCTATGTTAGGGATCCATACATGGCAAGAATTCAAAGGATTTGTTTAAAAAAAGGAAAAGCATGGAAGTGTTGGATCTTATTCACAATAATTTTATGGGCCTAATACCTCATCCATCCATGAGCAAAGACAAATATTGCTTCGATTTCATTGATGAATTCCCAAGGAATACCTAGGCATATTTTCTCAATAAAAAATTAGATATATTTTATCACTTTGGGGACTTTAAATCCATTTAAAAGAGGCATAATATAAATTTAATTAAAATTATGTGAATAAATAATGAAGGTGAATATGTGGGAAACAAATTTGATCTTTTATATTCCTCTAAAGGAATTGAGTTGGATAATTTTGTCCCATACTCCTTAGAAGACTAGTGTGATATAGATTAAGAATAGATCCTTGAAGTAAATGTTGAATTGATTTCTCTGTCATCTTTGGAAAAATCCATAATAGAGTACCTCATAAAGTGTTGAAGGGAGTCACTACTTTCAAAGCATGGAGTTGTCAAAAACCAACTTTGAATAACTTTAAATTGTTTGGCTCTCAATCATGGGCTCGTATTCCTATAGATAAACACAAGGCCATAATACCACAAAGTCATCCTTTTATATTTGTAGGATATCCATTGTTGTAAAGGGTTATTTCCTTCTCAACTCCAAACCAATAAGTTGTTCATTGAGAGGAGTGTTTATTTTGAAGAAATATCATTTAGCCATAATCATGACACCTCCCATTCTATTGATAGGAATTTCTTCTTAGTAAATTATGATGACAATGGTAACAAATACATTCCTATGATAAATTTTGTCAAAGAAGAAAACCGACACACCTACACACCATCATTAATTTTCTTTTCCAATAGTAGGTTCCATGCCAAACCTAGAAAGTGAAAATATTCATTGATCCCCTTTACTCTTCCATCAAAGAATTTTATCAAGACTCTACCATGACCAACTATTCTTAGAGGAGAGGCATCACCATGGTATACCAACCCACCATCATATTTCTCTTACATTTAAACCAATTTTGATGGGAAGTGGTCTAGAAGGAAGCTCTAAAGTCTATGAATCTTGCACTCTAGCTTGCATGTGTTTATAAAGATACAACAAATGAAGCTCAACAATTCTTCTAATAATATATTTCAAAATTTCTAGTAGAATCATTATTTTCCTTCTTATTCTTGTTTTTATCCATGTGTTCTAAAATTCCCAACCTTTCTGCAGTTCCAACATTTTCCTTGCACTTTCCAAGAAACATAGGTCACCCACATGACTTAGATATACCCTTTTCCCTCTTTATTCATTTCTGATTTGACCTTTAATGAACATTAAAGGAATCATTAGTGGATGAAATATCTTTCTACCTCACCTATTCTAAGATTAAAGAACTAGGACTACATTAAGAACCAATTTATTTGCAGAGCTTTTGATGACCACTAAGAGATTGTCCCATAAATCTAGCAAATAATACAAAAGATTCATACAACAATCATCCTCATCCATATTCACTCCAATTGAAATAAACTACACCATAGTACTTTTAAAATCATTCAATGCTCAACTATGACATAATCATTCCCTATTCTCAAGGTGAACAACCTTTTCCACAATTTTTTTTATTAACTAATTATTTATCTTGTTACAAATCCCTCAACTTCTTCTAGAAAGTTGTTGTGTTTTTTTCCTTCCAAAAAAATCAATACATTTAAAGTGGACGAAGAGATATTGCTAAGGCTTCTCACCTTTCTCTCTAACATTCCCCACTCTTCATTTTTGATACCAATAGATACGATTCCGGATAATATAGCCCATAGATATCGATCTATGAACAAATCCTCAATATTTAGCTTTCATGACTCATACTTAGTGCCATTAATATTCTCCATTTCTAATCTAAATGTACTTACCATTTCACCACAATAATATTTCCTTTTACACAAGTTCCCACTCAAACCTATATTAGATAAATCAACCTTGCCTCTAACGACTTCAATTTCAGGTGATTAGGCTATAATATTAAATGAAAGGAAGCAAAGCTACAAAATACACATTCTACACTAATCAATAAGAGAGGAATGCACATAGAACTAAATAAGAATAGTTGTAGTAATAAAAGAAATAGAAACATACAACCATTAAACAACATGGTTTCTTGGGGAATCCCTATCAAGAAAGAAATCCCACACTCCAAAGCATGCTTAATGTATTACTAGCTACTAATAAATGGTTATAATAGATTACAAAGTCTCAGTCCTCTTAACAAGTATATTCAATAGAATAAAGGTTCTAGAGAAAATATAGAAGCATGACATTAAATTAAAAAGTAACCCCCAATACCTCCAACCAATCACTTAATAAATAAGCATAACAAAATCATAATGCATTTATGATTTTCGAATTATACACGTTGGAAACCACCAATAATTAGATGGCTAACTATTTTTTCTCAACATTCATTACCTCCTGCTGCTACTACTGCTCAATATTTATTCCTTGCCACACTAATTGACATTCATTCAGTAATACTACTCAACAATCATTACATACTCTATTTTAAGATTGCAACGTGTATAACACACATGTCTAAGAAAATTATTTATTCTTTTGAGGGTCTTGAGTTTGTAATGGGAAAAACTTGCATCCAAAGTGGCTACAATGAGTTGAATTCCAAAATTAGAAACGGATTCCCTAAGATTTTTTTTCCATGGGAAAAATAGTAGTTACTTGATATTCATTATAATAAAAGGTAACCTAGTTACAACACATAGAGGGACTTCACAAATGCATAAGTCCAACAGATAAATACGTAGGTCTCATCCCCCCAACCTCATTGTAGAATCATCTAGTTACAATAGAAACTATATGAGATCAGCCTTGAAGTAGAGTTACAAACCATAGGACAATAAACATAGGACATCAACATATCTCCATCCAATTCCACCATGGAAATAGAGTATAAAAGCGAACCCAAATATGGCTTATCCAAGGAGGCACTCATGAAAATTCCAAGGAAAAAAAAAGAGGGGCACAGGTCCACCTCTGTCATCCTAGTGGACGTAATCATTCAATCTTGCCATACTCATGAAAAACATCAAAGATGTGATAAAAGGAGTAGGCCAGTACAAAGTTAATATAGCTGAATCATACCATTCCCAACACATTCACCGTCAGTGAATTCATAATAAAGAAGAAGGCCAGAGGTCAATGAAATTTCCTCCTTGGATAAGCCATCCGCCTTCACATTGAATTCTCTTTCAACATGGAGGAAATCAAGATGGAGAAAGGAAGATTCTGATTCCATGATATTTTGTCACTAGCCATCAAGATTGAGAGTGGAGAGAGCAACCCTCCCATTGATCCAATTAATAATGGTTTTGGAGTCACTGCGAACATGAAGAGAAGGAAGGCCAAAATCCTTTGAAATTACAAGCAGGGACCACAGTGCCAGAAGTCCAAATATAGTATTATTTTTTTGACCACATCCCATCTTTATGAAGAATTAATGATCTTGACTGATGAGTAAGTGCAACCCAACACCCTCGATCATATTTTTTGAAGCCCCATCGAAGAATCCAACTGGGTACTCAAAGATAGGTGCCTAGCCTATAATTAAGCTTTTGTGTTTCAAATGGGCGGTCACAGGAAATAACTAAAGCTGGTCCATAATATTATGACAAATGAAGTTTGTGTTTGGCTTGTGATCATCAAAAATGACTCTGTTTCTGTTGAGCCACAATTTCTAGGTCATGAGGAGTGGAAGGTGGATTAAATTCTTATCACTACAGAACCATCTTTCCAAGTTTCCCAAATAGGAGGGCTCATTCCAATCTATAGTCAGGTGAAACATACTGCTGAGACAACTAATGGCATTATGGGTAAACAAGCAATCAGTGAAGATATGATTAACTGATTAAACATCACAATTACACAAGATGCAACGATTGGGTCTTATCCATCCCCTTTTGAATAAATTATCCCATGTATTAATTCAGTTTGTGAAACATAACCAGTTGAAACAGATCACCTTCAAGGGGATATTGCATTTCCAAATGAGAATAAGAGAACTGACAGGTCGGTCTGAGAGTAAACTCTAAGAAATGAGTTCATAAGCAATTTTTGCAGTAACCTTTCCAGTGTTCTTGTTGTACATCAAGAGATGTGATTCCATTCCTTGAATGAACCTAATACAACCATGTGATAAACCATTAATGGAGCTGGTCCTTATATCCTTCCAACAACCTCCCAAATCTAGATCAACAACAGAAATCCAGTAAGACCGAAAGGAAGAACTAGTTCCCAAGTTGCAGGCATGAGAGAGTGAAGTTATAACATAGTATTCCAAGTAGTTTCAAAGATAATTGGGAAGAACATAATCTGAGTTTAAGCTTGCTACAGGATCCACACCAATTCTAATACTTCTACCATTGTTGACCTTCCATCCCAAACACCTGGTGATCTAGGCAATTGACTTGATGAAACCATTCCTTCTAGGAAGCTCCTTGGAAAGTAAAATATTGAAGGCATAAACAATAATCCACTGGCATATATTTTAGATATTTATTCTTGATAATGTGAGACGGAAATCTCTCACCATTCAATACCATTCAAAAACTTTTCAATCTGAGTGTTAAGCCAACTAGTCTAGATTCTTGATATTCCACCCACCAAATTCATATCTTGTAGAGATAGAATGCTAATCTATCAAATGCATTTTGAAGTTCCCACCCACATTTCCCTGGGGAAAATTGAATATGGAGCACCTAAGACAGTTCAATATAGATTTGGACATTCGAGCTAAGGTGAGCCAATATACAACCAACCCCATAAGAACTGATTTGACCAGGATCATCCTGCCTCCAATAGATAAAATCATTTAAGTCCAATTGCTAATCGTTTTTTCAAACTTTTTGATAAACCAGCGCCAATCATTGACACAATAGTCCTTAGGTTTGAGGTAGTATCCCAGATACTTGAATCCAACAATTAAGGGATCCATTTTAAAGGAAAGCAAGGAGAAGATCTTGGATCTAGTAACCTCGTCCACCTCACTATACAGAAAGGATGAATTCTCAACACTGATTTTCATTCCCGTAGTAGAGCAAAAGAGGTCTAAGCTTTCTTTATAATTCTGCCATTTATCCAGTGTCCCTAACCCAAACAGAATGAAATCATCTACAAAAAGCAAGTGAGTAAGAATCATGCTTGATGAGACGTTGATCCCTGCAATAACAACCCTTCGTTGAGCATTTTAAATGAGTAAAGTCAAACTTTCAATAATCAGAATGAAGAGGAGTAGAGAGAGGGGGAATCCCTGCTTGATGCCCCTTGATTGAAACAGGAAAAATATTAGAAGGTGTCCCATTGACTAAGACATCAAAATTATAAGATACCACACATCCCATAAGCCAATTGACACCATCGACCAACACACCAATCTGAAGGAGGACTGATCTAGGATAAGTCGAGTTAACACAATCAAAAGAGTTTATCAGGTATAACTTGAGAACCAAGACCTTCTTCTTTTCAATTTGATGGAGTGCAATAATTCATGGGTGATGCCAACTCGCTCAATAATCTATCTGTTATGAAGGAAGCCAAACTGGTGTGCTGATATAGCCTTGTCCAAGAAGGGCTTCAATCTGATGGAAGGTAATGTGGATATGGTCTTATAAACCAAGTTGCAAAGTGATATAGGACCAAAGTTTGCAAAAGATATAGTCTTATCACATTTAGGTAGTAGAGTGATAAAAGTGGCATTTAAGAAATCCATGACCCTGCTTCCAACTGAGACTGATCCACAACCCTAAGAATATCAACACCAACCAGTTCAAAAAAAATAAGGAATAACTATACAGGAAAACCATCGGGGCCAGGTATTTTGTCTTTTTTGAAGCCCTTAAGAACACTTTCAATTTCAGAGAGAGTAATATCAGCCAAAAAAAATCTCTTTCTTCTTCTTGGACAAAAGTAGGGAAGATTCTGATGAATTTAAGTTGATCCTCAATATTAGTGTAGCCATCATCCTTCAACATATCAACGAAGTGTTGTGCACCCATCCGCTTGAGTTGGGATTCATCCTCAATCAATTCACCAGTCTGGTTCTACAGGTCCCAAATAGATTTAGGGTTTGTTCTGGTTGATGCATAAGAGTGAAAGAATTTGGTGTTTGCATCACCTTCATTGATCTAGTCAATTCTACTTTTCAGTTTATAAGTAAGAACCTAGTGGTCCAATAAATACTCCTTTCTAGAATTCAGCTATGAGAGCTGAGAATCCTCATCAACAGTCAGAATTCCAAAGATCCAGGCATAGAGGAGATCATGGATGGCTATGTCAATTTCTTTAGTCTCTTTAGCCTTAGCCAAAACCATCATTTTTTCCCATTCCTTTGCCAAGCCTTTGAGTCTCTTAAGTTTGAAGGTGAGAGCTGACATAGGGTCCACAGAAGAGTGAACTTGGGACACCCAGGAGGAGTTAACAATATCACCAAAATATTTTTCCAGAAGCCAAACCCTATTGAATGTAAACGGATAAATATGACAGGTAGGCACATAGTTCCACTCCAAGCACACAAGAAAGTGGTCAGAGATATCTGAAGGGTAGATCCAATATTTGTAATGATTCAAAGCAATAAGTAGATGGAGTGAGGCTAGGAATCTATCAAGTCTTTTACTAACTCCATCAAGAACCACACGACCATTTCTCCAAGTAGGACTAGAAGTGAGGGGGGCTAAGTCCACCATATTAGTAGAGCTCAAGAGATGGGTAAAATAGTGTAGCATTTGATCAATGCGGGCTTTATTACCCCAAATTTAGGCATTAAAGAGGGTGAAGTTTAAATTCGCTACTAAAATGAGGTTAGGGTAGTCAAAAATTCCCCCATCCGGACATTGTCCCAGAAAAAATCTCTGTTAGAGTAGGGCCCATAGAAATTCATAATAGAGAAAATAGAATCAAGGCCCTTAAATATAGCCTTGACCAAAATTCCAACATAGGAATGAAAGGTCTTTCAATGAGTAAGCTGGGGGTTCCAACCAGTGAGAAGGCCCCTCGAGAGACCAACGGAGTCAAGGGCACAAAATTCCCATCCAAGCCTCATATTATAAAACAAACAAAGAGAAGAATAGTGATCAAGCATAGTTTCTTGTATCAAAATCATGTCAAGATTCAAGGAAGTGAACAGACACCTGAGGAATTTTTTTTTGGTAAGTTCCCCAAACCCGTGAATATTCATAGAGATAATTCTCATAGGTCAACCTGATCTTCAGGTGACAGTGCTATAAGTTCCTGATGGGGAGAGTGTAAGGATTTAGCAGCTGCTTTCATCCTAGTAGAAAGTGGAGTGTAGAGGCCTAAGGGGCCAGTCTCAATAGAGGGAGAAGAAGAGGGTTTTCTTTTCCTGGATCTTCGGATAGTGAAATTCTCAAACTTGATCGAATCCAATGGAAGAGTGGAGGGAGAGACAAGATATTTGTCGAAGAAAATGGTGAGGGATTTAAGGAGGGAGGGATCCATGAACGAGGGAGAGGAGGTGGGACTGTTAGGGACAACATTCTCTAAAGGAGGAGAGTTCCTTGAGAGTGGGGGATTCCAAGGTAAAGTAAGGTGGAGACTTATAGGGGGAGGTAGTAATAGGGGGTGCAGGAGGAGAGGGTAGCAGGGAGGGGCAGGGACGAAGGGCAGTGTTATTCACCAAAGGAGGGACAACAATTTAAGAAACCAGAGCTATATTCTCAATATCCTGGATGTCATGGAGTTCCCCTTTAATGAGGTCAGTATAAGGTGTCGACGAGGAGGAGTCATAAAGGCCAACAGGAGTGGGAGCACTCGTAGAATCTACAAGGTGGGAGGAAACTGAAGAAGAGTAAGGAGGAGGCTTAGAATTAGAAAATCCAATGTTCAAGGGGCGACCATGAAGCAACGAAGTACACTTGTTACTCAGATGCCCTATCTCATGAGAGTAACTACACCTGAATGGCATGTTCATATAGTCTTGGGTTATGATCGTATCATTGCAAACAATATTGATACCAGCCAAAATACCCTTCGAAACGTCCAACTTGACAACGACCTTTGCCATCCTCTTGTCAAACATGAGGTGGAAATCCTTTTCTACAACAACAAACTGCCCGAGTGTGTTATATATTCCAATCAGGAAATATTTGCTCTAGAGAGGGAAAGGTAGAGCATGCATCAACACCCAAAGATGTCTCTTGACCACTCTTTCCCTAAGAGGGTTGAATTTGGAATTCCAATGGCTGAGGACCAGAGAACCGTTCTCAATGGTCCAGAGAGAGTTCAAAATACGGGAAGCATCGACATATTCAATAAAGACAAAAACCAGCAATTTGTTAGCCAACAGACTGATGGTAGGAACATAGTTGAGAATGGGTTTCCAGTGGGTGGTAGCCCACTTCACCCATTCCTCCTTTTTCATGGTACAATATTCCAAATGCCCTATAAGTGCCCTACGACAGAGCTCAGAGACCATATCCAACATCACATCCTGCCCCATAACATAACGTTGTTTAGAGTCAAGTGCTTTCGACTTTAGTTTTCCTACGAGAGTGTGTAAACCTGGGTGGGCGGTCCAGTCCCCTCGGGGGATAGGAAGACAGACATGGCCCAGAGGACTCCATGTCGTTCCAAGAAGGAGCCAATAATGACGACGTGACCACTGGTAACCCCCAAGAACCCAAAAGTAACACCGAAGGTAAGGGATAAGAACGTGAAACAAACCCTAACCATCACAGCCAGAGAACAATCCGACATTCTACTACAAAATTAGAGAGACCAACAGATAACCAAGTAAAGGCCAACAAGAAAGGGCTAGACTAAGAAGAAAAAAACCCCCCCAATTCCCACTTGTTTTACATGGTTGGTACTAATCCCTCTTTTTTAGAGGGTGGAGTCCATGTGGGTGGCTGCTTATCCAACAACCCATAAAATACATCCCCAAAAAATACCAAAAAATAGAGAAAAGAAGGCTAGTGCCAACAAGAAAAGTACCTGGGTCAAACTCAAAGGTGGAACCGTGCTGTTGTGGAGCTACAATCCCTCAGATTCTGCACCTTATCAATAATGAATGATGAAAGCGGTTGCCGAAACTGAAATACTAGGAAAGTCACCAAACAGTCAACGGGGGACCCGTGAAAGGCGCAGGTGAGTGTCACAGATACAGGCACGAATATAGTCTACAAAGATAATCCTTCTCTGAAGACCGCAAAGCTTGGAGCGGAGACTGAAAGAAAGAATCAAGTAAAATTCCCAAAGCGCCCACTGAAAAAAGTACTAAACAATATAATACCTCTGTAGCATACCACTCTAGGTGACTAAGAGTTCAAGAATGTACGAGAATCCTGGGTTCAATAGGTACATAAAGCAGGCACCGAGGCACCATTCCAAACCCTAGTTATAGTCATCATTGAGCATAATGTTTATGCCAAGCCCAAGGATTCTCTAAGATGTTTGATTCATGAAAGAAAAAATTAATGATTATAGTAGCAAGTGGCTTATAGATGTTTCAATTGCAAACGCCAAAATTGATAACTTTTAAATTCTAAAAGATGAATTCTACATTATTGAAAATCAAATATTCCAAATTAGAATAAAGAGAAATACAATTGTGGGTTGCGGAGAGAAAATGTTTCTAGTTCTCGTAGATGTCCCTAAAACCGCAACCACCCACAAGTAAACGTAAATCAGAATGTATGACAATCCAAATCAATATTTGAAACCCCTTAAAAATTACATTGTACTTTCTTTGACGTCTACAACCACCGGTAAAATTTCACATCATTGAGGAGAGTTACAATCCAAACTTCAACCAAATACTATGAGTGAGATTTCCATTAGTTTCCCCATTTCCCCCCTCTTCTTGCTATTGGTCTTGTTTATGGTTGTGAGTGATGTAATCAACCTAATCAAGTAGTTTTAACTTTATTCTATCTCGCATTTTCATGTTCTTTCAAACAAAAATAAACATTACTCGAGTACTCCATTTGGTGGACTAAGTCTAGAAACCCCATTGTGTAGTGGCATCTTCCTCAACTCTTAAGGATATTGGAGAAAGGTTCTTGTTATATTGTACTAGATATTGTGACGAACACTTTTGAAGACTACTTTACTATAATACTATAGCATGACACTATATTATGTTCCCATGTAATTTCAATCATGGTTATATATATATATTAACCTTGAGGTTTCATTTATTTTCTATATTCATATTCTTTCTTAAATTTTGAAGTGTTAAGAGAAGTATGGTTGTGTATAAGTTAACATGGAGTTGTTTTCAAGTTAAATTAGAAATTAAAATTTAATCAAATTAATTTGTTTTTAAAATATTAACAGATTTGGTATGATGGATGAGTTTGCAAAGGTTATTTCCACCCCAAAGCTGTAGGTCTGAGACAGAGGTGTTAAAGACTAGTCCCAAGTTATACTATAAACTTTTAATATTTTTTAATATTTTACTATTATATGAAAATATACATCGTACATAAATCATAATCACCAAAATTCATTTGTTTTATACACATCATTTAAATTAAATGCTTGATGTGTTCATTAAAAAAACGATATTATCACAAATGTATGCTCTTGAAAATTTATTTACATATGACTTTAAGTATAATTTCAACCACATGTATACATGTATAAAACATGATCATTAAGAAACCCATTGATTTGTGTAGCTTTTTAGAAATTTTTTTTTTTTTTTTTTTTTTTTTTTTTTTTTTTNTTTTATAAATTTTATATTTTGGTGAAGCATTAAAGTTATAAAAAATGAAAAATAAAATTTACAAAATTTTAACTTAATTTTCATTTAGAAAAAATTTAAATAAATAAAAAAAAAATTAAAAATTTAATTTAAAAAAACATTAAAAACAAAAGTTGTTTGTATATAATCATTCATGCATCCATATTAAAAAAACTTTGAGTTGTTTGTATATCATCATTCATGCATCCATATTAAAAAACCTTGATTAATTCTTTTTTACTAGATCCAAATATTTAAACATCGTCTAAACTTACACAAGTCTTAAACATGAGATGAAACTAGCATATGTTGATTTCATTTTCTCACATGAGTGAATAATGAGTGTATTTATGGTGCTCACAATGCCCACCTTTGTTTGTATAGAGTTGGTACTCCTCTCTGAGAGGGATAATCTTTACTTATGTTGATTTCACTTTTTACATGAATGAATAATGAGTGTATTTATGGTGATCGCAATGCCCTCCTTTTTTTTATGAGTAGCCTCCTGTTGGTCAAGAGGAACATGAGTCAATAAAATAACTAGAGGAGTTGTAAATTTGAACTCTTTTTGTTGTACGCTACATCCTCCATTTATTTAAGGTCGCATCTGTACAAAGGCCCTTTGTTTAATAGAGTCGGTACTCCTATGTGAGAGAGATAATCTTTAATTATGTTGATTTCATTTTCTACATGAGAAATTAGTGAGTGTATTTATGGTGATCACAATGCCCTTCTTTGTTTGTATAGAATTGGTACTCCTATGTGAGAGGGATAATCTTTACTTATGCTTTTTCAATGAGGAGGATAGGTATTAGGAAACAAGTTCTCATGTATTCCTTAAATTAAAAAATAACAATGTTTTTTATTATTTAAAAAAAGCTTTAAATCATTTATGACTTATTGATAATGGGTTATGTAGTTTCAATCAATTATATAATGTAAAAATGAGTTATAGAATGTGTTATGTTTTTATTATTTAAAAAAAATCTTTGAATCATTTACGACTTACGGGTTATGTAGTTTCAATCAATTATATAATGTACACAAATTATTTTTACATACACTAGATTTCTCAAATGTAATTGTTTTGACCTCCTTTATATAATGTATGTAAATGAATTCAAAATAGTCAAATTAATATGAGTTAAACTTATTGTGTTACCATGTTGTTGTACCCAGGGTTCCATTTTGTACAAAATGAGAGATAAGTGCCAAAAAAATGACCAAAATCTACATATAAATGACCACTTTAGATTTGGCGATCACTGGCAGCTAAGTTTCAGTCTCTTATCATGAGAAAAAAAATGTGGTCATATTTAGTTTGGTCAGTTATAGTTGTCTTATGGACATATATTTGGTCATCAATTGTCACAATTAATGACCAAGTATAAGACCAAATTAATGAGAAAAAATATGATTAAATTAATGGCCATAAGACAAGCTATAAATGACCAAACTAAATATGACCACATTTTTTGTCACGTGAGAAGATACTGGAAATTAGCCACAAAAATTGTCATTTGGTTGTTTATATGCAATTTTTAGTCATTTTTTGTCGCTTATCTCTTCATTTTTTGGTTACTTATCTCTCATTTTTTGGCCACTAATTTATTCATTTTTAGTCATTTTATATGTGAATTTTGGTCATTTTGTTTGGTGATTTATCTCTCATTTTTTGGCCACCAATTTAGTCATTTTTAACAAATATTGTAATATCATTAGGGAATAAAGGAATCAAACCAGCAACCTATTGCTTGTATGGCAGGCACTCTTCCATTGAGCTAGCACCCTTCAAGAATTTGACAACCTAGCTTACAAAGTCCTCTATAATGGTAAATAAATCAATACATGCCTTTGAGTATCTAACGGCTGAAAATGGATGATAAGATATGATTAAGCAGGTTATGAAAACCATACACATATATATGGAAATTCTATAATATTTTGAAATCCAATAGGATGAAACAAAACCTAGATATCAACCCATTTGAAAACTTGTTTGAACCCTTGTAAAAGTACCTAAAGGTTCTAACTTAGATGAACTCAAATAAAAAATTGGTCAACAATCTATTAAATAAACTAAGAAAAATACAAACATTTCTCATTAATTAAATCAATATTAAAAAACTACCCAACATCACAAATTACAACAGTACAACTGCCTAAGCTATTGGCTAATTCAAGTATAGGGAACTGTTTTGAACAATTTTTTCATATTTATCATCCTTCCAATTGAAGTCCATAGTGTAGTTAATGGAAGCATTAAAGAACATATTTTTCCCATGGATTTCTAAATTCATAAACCATTTAGCAAAAAAATGTTCACAAACACTCCAATCATCTTTTATGCACCCCCTAACACACTTTTTCTCATCTAATCTCCCTAACTCCACCTACTAAAAATTTCAGTCTCTTAAAAACATTTGGCATGTCCTTGAAAAAGGTTTGAGTTGACTCATGGGAATAAGGAACATGGATATATCATCAACACTGCATGATGTTTTGTTTCACTTCAAGGTTGATGTAATATGTTATAGTTTGTTGACGAAAAATGCTAAATGCTGAAAATTGAAGGTTGATGTTATGGTTGATATTTTGATGAGAATGTTATAACTTCTATGTGTACTTCTCCCATGTAGACATTCAAATTTGTCTCTAAACTATTTTATCCCTAATAGTCCAGCATTCAACCTAGGAACTGGAATGATATCAGTCCTAGTTACCTAAGATTTTCAAATATTTGTGTGTGTTTTAGTGTTTTCAAGATATGTTGTAAATTTGTAATATTTATTTGTGTACATGAAATCCACTACAACTAACAAAAACTGCCCAAAAAAAAATAATTGTAAAAGAAATTATACTGCAGGATGCAAATATTGTGGAGAAAATCAATTAATGATACAATTAAAAACTAAAATCCAAATGAGAATGAATTTACTCCACATCAAGCTATGCAAATATTTGAAAATGAGAAATCCTTACTAGGGAAAGAAAACCTCCAAAAAATTATTAATAAGAAATACACATAAGATCACAAATGCCTATGTATATGCGTTACATTGTTTTTTCCTCCATTGATCATCTTTTAAGATATAAAGTTCCAGGGCATGTCCATATAGTTGCTACTCTATCTCCCTCTTCCATTGATCATCTAAAAGAGACATAGTGTAGTGGTTGTTCATGCAGCTATTTCTCTACCTCTTTTTCATGTTTTTACAGCCAAATCAACATTCAGGGAATCCAAAATTGTTCATAGTTGTGAGATAAATGCATTTCCCTTCCAATGAAGTGGCCTTAAAACCTACCGATATATTATAGTATGGAATCTCAAATGAATTTAAAATTTACAATACACCCAATATGATTTGTGCACTCTCATTATACCATCTTATATAAAGAAAACATGACCTAGAAGGTGTCAATTTAAAGTGCTAATAGCATGGTAAAATATGTTCTTGCATAACCTTGAAAAGAAATTGTATAATTGATAAAAAGAAAAGAATTAATATATAATTCAACCAAATGGTGTGCTATCAATAAATATCCACAATATTAATATCATTGTATTTTACAAGGTGAATAACAAGTGAATGAATGCTATGGGATATATCTTCCTTTGCTCAGTTCTTTGCTGGTGAATTGGACTCTCCGAAACTTTCCAAACATGTTTCCTTTTCCATTATCAAGGATTACATCAACCACCTTCTCTACAAAATATTTGTAGACAACTATTCTCTCTCTACTATGTGTACTTATCCAATGCAAACACTCCAACTTGTCTCTAAACTGTTTGGTCCCTAATTTTCAACATTCAACCTAGGAACTGGAATAATATCACTCCTAGTTACCTAATATTTAAAAAAAAATTGTGTTTTTGTGTTTTCAAGATATGTTGTAAATTTGTAATATTATTTGTGTACATGAAATCCACTATAGCTAACAAAAACTGTCCAAATCAAAAAAAAATTATAAAATAAATTCTATTACACGTTGTAAATACCATGGAGAAAATCAATTAATGACACAAATACAAACTAAAATAAAAATGAGAATGAATTTACTCCACATCAAACTATGCTAATATTTGAGCTTAATAAATCCTTATCAGGATAAAAAAACTCAAAAAATATATTAATAATAAAACCACATAATATCACAAAGGCTTATCTATAGGTGTTACTTTGCTTTTAACTCCATTGATCATCCCTAAAGATACATAGTGCTAGGGTTTCCCATATAGATGTTCCTGAATCTCCCTCTTCCATTGATCATCCAAAAGAGACATAGTATAATGGTTTTCCATGCAACTACTTCTCTACCTCTTTTTCATGTTTTTTCCAACCAATTCAAAATTATTTGTTGTTGTGAGATGAATGCATTTCCCTTCCACCGAAGTGGCCTTAAAACTTGCTAATATATTGTAATATGGAAGCTTGAATGAATTTAAAATTTATAATATACCCACTATGATTTGTGCACTTTCACTATACCATCTTATATAGAGAAACCTGAACCTGGAAGGTGTCAATTCAAATTCCTAATAGCATGGTAAAATATGTTCTTGCATAACCTTGAAAATAAATTGCATCATTCATAAAAAGAACATAATTAATAAAGAATTCCACTAAACGGTGTGCAGTCAACATATCTCTACTTTATTACTATCATTGTTATTTACAAGGTGCAAAAGGGGTGAATGAATGTTATGGGATATCTCTTCTTTTGCTTAGATATTTGTTTGTGAATGGGACTCTCCCACAATTTCCATACGGTAATCCTTTTCCACTACCAAGGATCAGTGACCACCACCTTCTCTACAAAATATTTGTAGACAACTCTTCTCTCTCTGCTATGTGTACTTCTTCCATGCATACACTCTAACTTGTCTGTGAACAATCTAATCCCTAAATTTTTAGCATTCAACCGAGGAACAAGAATGATACCAGTCCTAGTTATCTAATATTTTCAAATAATTTTGTGTGTTTTTGTGTTTTCAATAAATGTTGTAAATTTGTATTATTTATTTGTGTACATGAAATTCACTATAGCTAACAAAAACTGTCCAAAGCAAAAAAAATGTAAATGAAATTCTATTACAGTTTGCAAATACCATGGACAAAATCAATTAATGACACAAATAAAAACTAAAATCCAAATGAGAACAAATTTACTCCACATCAAACTATGCAAAGATTTGAACTTGAGAAATCCTTATTATAATAAAAAAAACCTCCAAAAATATATTAATAAGAAAACCTTTCATGTTTTCAAGAAATGCTATAAATTCGTAATATTTATTTGTGTACATGAAATCCACTATAGATAACAAAAATTGTCCTAATAAAAAAATGTAAAAGAAATTCTATTATAGGTTGCAAATATCGTGGAGAAAATCAATATATGTCACAAATAAAAACTAAAATCCAAATGAGGATAAATTTACTTCACATCAAACTATGAAAATATTTGAACTTGAGAAATCCTTATTAGGATTAAAAAACCTCCACAAATATTCTAATAGAAAACCACATAAGATCAGAAAGTCCTATCTATAGGTGTTACTTTTTTTTTCCTCCATTGATCATCCCTAAAGATACAAAGTGCCAGGGGATGTCCATATAGCTGGTACTGTATCCCCCTCTTCCATTGATCAACCAAAAGAGACATAATAGAGTGGCTTTCTATGCAGCTACTGTTATGCCTCTTTTTAAAGTTTTATGCAACCAATTTAACACTCAACAAATTCAAAATTGTTCTATATTGTGCGATGAATGCATTTACCTTCCATCAAAGTGGCCTTAAAACATGTTGATATATTTTAATATGGAAGCTTGAATGAATTTAAAATTTATAATATACCCACTATGATTTGTGCGCTCTAATAATATCATCTCATATATAGAGCAACCAAGTCCTAAAAGGTGTCAATTCAAGGTGAAAATAGCATATAAAATACGTTCTTGCATAACCTTGAAACAAATTGCATAATTCATAAAAGGAAAAGAGTTAATATAGAATTCAACTAGACGGTGTGCAACCAAAAAATCTCTACATTATTACCATCATTATTATTTACAAGGTACAAAAGGGGTGTGTTATCCCTAAAGTTGAACCTAGACTACAGGGGTTCAAGCTTAAGGAAATCTTTTTCTAAAATGTACAAATCAATGAAATCACACTGAAAAACAAACTGGTATGAAATCAAAGCTATTGGAAAAAATCACACAATTATGAATGAACTAAGCTGGTATAACATGAAAGGTATAAGAAAATCAAACAATTACCGAAGAACTAGGCTGGTATGTCAATCAAAGCTATAAGAGAATCATGAAATCATATAGGAACTGTATAACATAAAACCAAACACAAGGTCCAATATCTCAGTAACTATGATCATAAAGTCATGAAATGAAACTGCCTCTGTTTTTTGAAAGTATAAAGGATAATTGTACTTCAAAATAAGAATCACTGTAATGGAATGCAATGGACCATATACATGAAAAATTATAAGAAACACAACTCATAACATACATAGACAAATCATAATCATGCTCATTCAAAATAGAACCTGTATTGAAACTGTAGAGTAGTTATGTTATACAGAAAGTGATCAAAACTGGGATTTCATAACTCCAAACTTGCCCACCCCCTGTCACCTCTAGTGACTATTCTTTTATACAAAATATTTGTTTTTCTAAGATAACCATAAGCTCCTAATTCTATGGATCGATCCCTTTCTAGAATAGAGAAGTCAATCTCCTTTAAAACTGTCTGCCTTCATTATTTGGGGCTCGTTCTGACTTTCTTCCTGAATAATTGGATCTAGAATTATTATACTCTGCCATTTGGTATTTGTGTTGATACATGGGTTTTTTTTGGATGCTTGAACTTCCCCATAATACAACGCATTTCTCTGTCACTCAGAATCAATTCATCATCAGCTTTTCCACTAAATATGGCAGTTGATAGTATTTCACGCGATGTCAAAAAGTCGCAAACGTCCTTCCACATAACACCACTATTGCTTGAAATGTGGAGACAATTCAACCATTCCCGCTGACTCAACCCTTCTATCTTCTTCAGTGCCCAACAAGCCTCCACTTTTATCTCTTCCAACATTGTTAGACCTTTAAGATTCAAGGTTTTCAGCGCAAGGCATCCATTTATGTTGAGGAATTTAAGATTTACCAGATTTGAAAGATGTGTCAATGTCTCCAATCTGCTGCAGCCTTGCAATTTTAATCTAACTAATTTTGATGGCAACCCATACACCTACATTAGCCTAGAATTATGTGAGATATCAACAGTTTCAAGGTTGGAGTATACGCCTTCAGGAATGCATATCTCAGAAATGGATGTGTTCTTCATAGTGAAATTTCTTAAAACAAACATGCCAACATCCACAGTCACATGATTCTCAAAAATAAAGTGGTCTATTAAAGGAACACCCTCTATAACCAAAGCTTTGATATTTGGCCCTGCAATTTCCTCGAGAAAGATGCACTCTAGAGACCAACATTCAATCAGAATCAACTCTTCTAACCTCATCAATTCATCGATAGAATGTTGCAACTCTGTCAACTGTGAACTCCCTATTCTTAGTTGTTCTAACATATCAAATAGCTCCAAATTCATGGGTAATTGCAGCAACTGAGTGCGTAGTAAATTAAGGTACCTTAAATACCTTTGATATGCCATTTCTTTCAGCCAATAAATCAATTTAGCACAGCCTTCGAAGTCCACATACTCAAGTGTTGATATTTCTCCCAAAATATCAGTTGGCATGGATAGATTCTTCCAGTCTCTCAATGCTAGATATTGGAGATGCGTTAATTTGGAGAAGGAATTTGGCATTTTGGTCAGATTAGTGCAGCCAGATAGATCTAGATGTATAAGGCTCTTAAGTTACAAAAAATCAATAGGTAGTGATTGTAGAAATGTCACATTTTTCAACACTATCTTATTCAGCAATTTCATGCTGGTACCTATCCACTCCAGAAAGCGGAACTGGAAAAAATAAGGTGTTGTATCGCCTTCCTCATCTCCATTTTTATCAGAATGTTCTACTGCATCGATCTCCCTGCTGCTGCTAGAGGTACTTGGAAGTGTGTCTCTTACATTAATATTCAACTCACTCAAATGCAAAGGAGGCTCATCAAATCTATGGAATAACTGCTCCAAGTCACCATGACTCTGTAGTTCCAAAACTCTTAATCTTCATCTCGCAGCCTCTCAGCGAGCAACACATAACCCTCCATTGCCCAAGTTCTGGTTCAGAAGGACACAACTCTGCCCACTTCAAGAAATCAGAGGCTCTCCATAAAAGAGGAGCAGGTCCTTTCTCTCCTTGTGATGATTCCATGTATCCACCACGGTGTGCTGCCAGAAGGCCCTTCAAACTGAGTGGTCACTTTGACATTTGAATGCTGCCAGAAACTAAAATTTGCTGGAGCAGATCTGATGATAACATCTGGCTTTGTCTGGGGATGGCATGCTCCCTATGAGCTGCCAAGAACAAGTAGACCAAGTGCCTTTCCATTTCATTGGGTTGGAGTCTTCATCACAAGTCTCTGTTACTTAAAAAGCTTGAAAACAAACTGTTGACTAAATCTTTAAACTACTCTGCAAATTGACTAATCCTCTCATAACACTCTGATCATACTGTACAAATCTAAATAAATGCTTGAAGCATCAAGATTATTTATTTATAGCTCCCATTCTAATCATCTGCTTTCTTTTGATCAGGTAAAATCATGCTTCCAATGAAGCCATACAGATATTTGACTAACTGGTAAAACTTCTGATCTAGAGATGATGAATAAAGGAGCCCATGGAATATCAAAATTCATTTCAAAGGAAGGGAAAAACTCACCTCCATTTGACAAAAACAATTTGACATTTGTGCTGCTCAAAGACTCCATATAATCAACAAATGGATCAATGAAGCAATAAGGAAATACCTCTTGCTGAAGATCAAAATATCTCTGTATATCCTCTTCCTCGTAATGGCTGCCACTTTCAGCTACCTGCAAACTGAATTGCAAATATGGCTGCTCAATGTCTTCTACAAATTCAGGATGGTTGATTTCCACACAATGTTGTTCCTCATCAAAATTTGATTCATAATTGTCATACATTCGTTGGCTGCTCCCCAAATCAACAAAAGGTGTTGTAGGGATCTACTCTTTTTCATATGAATACTCATCATAGATTGGGATATCTTCAGAGTGAATCGACTAATGCTAATCCAAATATAGAACTTCAATGTCTTCACCATAAAATGGAGCATTCTGATCGATTTCTAAAGATAAATATTTTTGTTCTACGATGCTATCATCAATTGAAATATCAGAATTTTGAAAAATTTCTTGTTGTAAAACAGAATTAGAGGAAGCTAATAGATCTTCTTCCTTATTCATAGCATAACCACCAGCTTCATCTTTACTTCTAAACCCTGGATATATAACACATATCCCCTACAGCAATGCTCAAAAAGACACTCAGTTGGGTAAATCCTCTTACAATATGAATAAAAGGCATCATGAAAATCTTTCAAAGAGGAAATACTGGAAGGAGGAAGAGTTCTATACCATTGTCTCACATGATCATCTAATGAATACATAAACATTTTCATCAATACATCTTCATGATGTATACTCAGCTGATCCATGTATTGATGAAATTTAATTACATGATGTGCCGGATTGTCCTCTTCCTTTTGTCGGAATTGCGAAAGAAAATCTCCCCATTCATCCACGATAGGTACTGTATTTCGAAAGCCAGGAACATCTGACAAAATTGAGCGGAGCAAATCTCTGTGCCAACATAGTTTCAAAATGCTTTGACATCTTGTAAAATCACCTCTGGATTCTTCAAACATGGAGTCGCCCGGTGAATAAATATGTAGTCAAACTAACACCCTGCTCCTGTCCACCATCAAGAGCTGGAACTGATCTTTGTCATTCTTTCTTGAGGAAGATGCCCTTTCCTTTGTCTGTCCCCGGCAACGGCGCCAGAATATGTTATCCCTAAAGTTGAACCTAGACTACAGGGGTTCAAGCTTAAGGAAATATTTTTCTAAAATGTACAAATCAATGAAATCACACTGAAAAACAAGCTGGTATGAAATAAAAGCTATTGGAAAAAATCAAACAATTATGAATGAACTAAGCTTGTATAACATGAAAGGTATAAGAAAATCAAACAATTACCGAAGAACTAGGCTGGTATGTCAATCAGAGCTATAAGAGAATCATGAAATCATACAGGAACTATATAACATAAAACCAAACACAAGGTCGAATATCTCAGTAACTATGATCATAAAGTCATGAAATGAAACTGCCTCTGTTTTTTGAAAGTATAAAGGATAATTGTACTTCAAAATAAGAATCACTGTAATGGAATGCAATGGACCATATGCATGACAAATTATAAGAAACACAACTCATAACATACATAGACAAATCATAATCATGCTCATTCAAAATAGAACCTGTATTGAAACTATAGAGTAGTTATGTTATACAGACAGTGATCAAAACTGGGCTTTCATAACTCCAAACTTGCCCACCCCCTGTCACCTCTAGTGACTATTATTTTATACAAAATGTTTGTTTTTCTAAGATAACCATAAGCTCCTAATTCTATGGATCGAGCCCTTTCTAGAATAGAGAAGTCAATCTCCTTTAAAACTGTCTGCCTTCATTATCTGGGGCTCGGTCTGACTTTCCGCCTGAATAATTGGATCTAGAATTATTATACTCTGCCATTTGGTATTTGTGTTGACACATGGGTTTTTTTTGGATGCTTGAACTTCCCCATAATACAATGCATTTCTCTGTCACTCAGAATCAATTCATCATCATCTTTTCCACTAAATATGGCAGTTGATAGTATTTCACGCGATGTCAAAAAGTCACAAACGTTGTTCCACATAACACCACTATTGCTTGAAATGTGGAGACAATTCAACCATTCCCACTGACTCAACCCTTCCATCTTCTTCAGTGCCCAGCAAGCCTCCACTTTTATCTCTTCCAACATTGTTAGACCTTTAAGATTCAAGGTTTTCAGCGCAAGGCATCCATTTATGTTGAGGAATTTAAGATTTACCAGATTTGAAAGATGTGTCAATGTCTCCAATCTGCTGCAGCCTTGCAATTTTAATCTAACTAATTTTGATGGCAACCCATACACCTGCATTAGCCTAGAATTATGTGAGATATCAACAGTTTCAAGGCTGGAGTATACGCCTTCAGGAATGCATATCTCAGAAATGGATGTGTTCTTCATTGTGAAATTTATTAAAACAAACATTCCAACATCCACGGTCACATGATTCTCAAAAATAAAGTGGTATATTAAAGGAACACCCTCTATAACCAAAGCTTTGATATTTGTCCCTGCAATTTCCTCGGGAAAGATGCGCTCTAGAGACCGACATTCAATCAGAATCAACTCTTCTAACCTCATCAATTCACCGATAGAATGTTGCAACTCTGTCAACTGTGAACTCCCTATTCTTAGTTGTTCTAACATATCGAATAGCTCCAAATTCATGGGTAATTTCAGCAACTGAGTGCGTAGTAAATTCAGGTACCTTAAATACCTTTGATATGCCATTGCTGTCGACCAATAAATCAATTTAGCACAGCCTTCGAAGTCCACATACTCAAGTGTTGATATTTCTCCCAAAATATCAGTTGGCATGGATAGATTCTTGCAGTCTGTCAATGCTAGATATTGGAGATGCGTTAATTTGGAGAAGGAATTTGGCAGTTTGGTCAGATTAGTGCAGCCAAATAGATCTAGATGTCTAAGGATTTTAAGTTCCAAAAAATCAATAGGTAGTGATTGTAGAAATGTCACATTTTTCAACACTATCTTATTCAGCAATTTCATGCTGGTACCTATCCACTCCAGAAAGCAGAACTGGAAAAAATAAGGTGCTGTCTCGCCTTCCTTGTCTCCATTTTTATCAGAATGTTCAACTGCATCGATCGCCCTACTGCTGCTAGAGATACTTGGAAGTGTGTCTCTTACATTAATATTCAACTCACTCAAATGCAAAGGAGGCTCATCAAATCTATGGAATAATTGCTCCAAGTCACCATGACCCTATAGTTCCAAAACTCTTAATCTTCATCTCACAGCCTCTCAGCGAGCAACATATAACCACCCATTGCCCAAGTTCTGGTTCAGAAGGACACAACTCTGCCCACTTCAAGAAATCAGAGGCTCTCCATAAAAGAGGAGCAGGTCCTTTCTTTCCTTGTGATGATTCCATGTATCCACCACGGTGTGCTGCCAGAAGGCCCTTCAAACTGAGTGGTCACTTTGACATTTGAATGCTGCCAGAAACTGAATTTTGCTGGAGTAGATCTGATGATAACAGGGTGAATGAATGCTATCGTATCTATCTTCCTTTAGCCAATTATTTGGTTGATAAAATGGGACACTCCCACAATTTCCAAACAAGGTTCCTTTTCCACTACTAAGGATCACAACCACCACCTTCTCTACAAAATATTTGTAGAAAACTCTTCTCTCTCTGATAGGTGTACTTCTCCCATGTATACACTCCAACTTGTATGTAACTATTTGGTCCCTAAATTTTCAGCATTCAACCTAGGAACGAGAATGATATCACTCCTGGTTATCTAATATTTTCAAATATTTGTGTGTGTTTTCATGTTTTCAAGATATGCTATAAATTTCAAATATTCATTTGTGTACATGAAATCCACTACATCTAACAAAAATTGTCCAAATAAAAAAAATGGAAAATAAATTCTACTGTAGGATGCAATTACTGTGGAGAATATCAATTGAAGACACAAATAAAAGCTAAAATCTGAATGAGAATGAATTTACTCCACATCAAATAGTGCAAATATTGGAATTGGTGAAATCCTTACTTGGGTTAAAAAAAACTCGAAAAATTATTAATAAAAAAAACAAATAATATCATAAAGGACTATGCATAGATGTTACTTTTCCTTTTCCTCCATTGATCATCCCTGAAGATACAGTGTGCCAGGGGTTGTCCATATAGCTACTAATCTATCTCCCTCTTCCATTAATGATCCACAAGAGACATAGTGTAGTGGTTGTCCATGCAGCCACAATACGATTTGAACCCAAAATCCAACGACAAAATTCGACGAAATATGAAGAAATATAATTTTTTGTCAGATTTAACTTCCCAATTTTCCGATTTTGTCGATTTTCGACACAAGACTTCATCGAAACTTTGACCCCAAAACTTTGTTGAATTATCGTACTTCAACTTTGTCAAAGTTTCGATGCACAACTTCAAACCTCGTCGTTGTTTCGATTTTCAGAATTGTTGGACTTTCGACCTAAAAAATCCATACTTTGTCAGATTTTTTGCCCTTAAATTTCGTTGGATTTGGAAATTTTTGCAATGGTAACTAGGGTCCTTATTGTCAGTTATCTGACAATGGTTGGATTTGAAAATATATAAATTATGAAAACATTCCAACATGTTTGTTATAGAAGTGACATACGATTTGCAGAAATTAATTTATTCCTCGACGGACGATTTGAGGAATTGTTTTATTCTTCAACTGATGGTTTGCAGAATTATTTTATTTTTTGATGGACCATTTGCAAATATCATTTTATTATTTGACAGACGGTTTTCAGAAATTACTTTATTCTTCGACAAACAACCATTTGCGGAAATAGTGATGTGTGGACCTTGATTTTTTAATATCGTCGGTAGTCTTCATTCAATCTTTTTTGTGACAAAACGTTAAATAGCAATATTCCTAATCCAAACGAACAAAATCAACAATTTCTTGTTAGAATCTTGATGCAGCAAAAATAATGGGTGATGGAAAATGTTATTGTCCATGTAGTCAATGTAGGTGCTTTAAGAGGAGAACAATATTGATCACAACAGACACAAAACATTGTAGGGAACATGGACACACTAAGGGGGGAATGAATATGGTCCATTTGTAAGTTTAGCACTATAATGTTTTTTAATATTTTTTTCTTTGGTAAATGTATGTATTATTTTAATATTTCTTATATTAACTTATATCTATTGATATATTCATATAATTATAAAGGAAAGACATCCTACGACATATCGTCCAAAGGAAGTGCTTTTAGAAAAAGTACCGGAGGAACATGGAGCTATGATTAGTGGAGAACAAGTTAATGATCCTATTGAATATGATGATCATACTAATAACGTAGTTGAAGATGATGGTACAAATACATTGATCCATGATTCATTTAATGTTATAATGGAGGACGATGATGACGGCGATCATAAAAATATTGATGACTTTGATGACGTTCATGATATACCTCTTCTTGAGAAGGCATACGAATCCCTTTATGAAGGCTCCAACACAAATATTCTCTCTGTTTTATTGTTGATAATGAACTTGAAGGTTATTAATGGTCTTTCAAACATATCAATCACATAGATGTTAAGGTATGTAAAATAATCCATCACATATATATGATCGTGATAAAGGTTATCTTTGTTCCTCTAATAATTGTATTTCTAATTCATAATTCAAATTAATCCGAATGAAATTTGTTTCATTAATATTATTTATATATTATATTAACTTGATTTTTATTTTAATTTGATGTAGCTTGATAGCTAAATTTTTGTTACCATCATCAAATATTTTACCATGCACATACTGAAATTTATCTGCCATCATGAAATAAATTGGAATGTATTACGAAGAAATTCATGCATATCTCGATGACCATGTTATATATTATAATCAACATGAATTTTGGATAGAATGTCTGGAATGTCATATAAGTAGATATCAAACAGATCAAGTAATAAAAAAGGTGTCTCGCAAGGTTCTTCATTATATTCCCATTATTCCACATTTGCAACGTCTGTTCAGGTGCAAAAACATAGTGCAATTTATGGATTACCATGCAAGAAATAGAAGTCAAGATGGCTTTATTCGACTTCCTGCAAATGGTTCTACATTTAGAGATATCGAGGAAAAGGGGCCTCACTTTAAAGAAGAACCCCGTAATGATAGGATTTCTTTGGCAGCAGATGGTTTCAATCCATTTGCAGAGATGAGATGCGTTTACATTGTGTGTCCTATTTTTCTTATCAACAATAACATTCCTCCATGGTTGTCAATAAAGAGGGAGAACATGATGTTGTCGATGATTATTCCAGGTATATTGTGTCTACAACTGTTTTATTTTTAATGTATTTGTGGAGGATCATTTGTCGTATTCTCTTTCCTAATGTCATATATATATTTTTTATTTTCCTCTTGTGCATGGTTTATATATATAAATCGTACTCATAATTTTATATTTTATATGTTCAAATCAATCAAGTAAGTACCAAGTTAAATATATGAATGTATATATCGAACCTCTTATAGACGAGCTACTAGGGTTATGGAATGGAATTAGTATGTATGATGTATCTCGACCAATACGAAAAAAAGAAAATTTCAATTCCATGTAATGCTCATATGGACAATACACAATGCCCTAGTGTTAACTCATTTTTGTGGTTTGTATTTTCAAGTTCCACTTTAATTGCATTTAATTTATGAACTAGTTAATATAGTACTATGCACACATGTTTTTATAAATGTTCCATTCCTTTTATATATAATTATAATTGACATATATATTCCATATCTTTGTGTAGGTATTCAAACAAAGGGAAAATTTACATGTTCAGTTTGTGGTCCTAATATCAAATCATCTTGCTCAAAAGCTTAAGAAAGGAGGTGTTTGATGAGTATAGGCACTTCCTCTCTAAGAATCATGGGTATCAAACAACCAAAAAAAATATATTCAATGGGAAGCAAGAGTCTGCATTAAACCCACAGACAATGACACCTCACCTATGGAAGTTGCAATATAATAGAAATCGTCAAGCTGGTATGTATGGATCATCGTATATGAAATGATATGTATTTTTTTATTGTGTTTTGTTTACTGTAGTGGCCATTGATTTCTGTAATTTCTTTATAAAATATGACTCATGATTTTCATCGTGATCATGAAGGAATTAATGGGCTTCCACAAGGAATGAAAATCTATCCTAAACAATTCAGCAGGTTTCCCTACTATGAGCACCTACAAATTTCTCATCTGTTTGATACAATGCATATCAGAAAGAATGTGACTCAAACATTATGGAAACTATTGGATCTAAGGAGAGACAAAGAAATAATTGTCAAATTTTGCAAATACATTCAAGAAGGAAACCATGCAATGAAAGATGCCAGTCAATTTCATAGAAACATAGACTAAATTAATATAAAATCAATTCCATGGATGCTAGCGGAGCAACAAAGTAATGTTGTAAAATAAGTCATGCGAAAAATTAAATTTCCCACTGGATTTTGTGCAAACCTGAAGAATATCATAACAAATAAAGGGGATTTTGAGAGGGTGAAAACGCATGATTGGTATGTCTTCATGAATGTAATTGATATGGTATCCATATAATTATTGTTTTTTTAATTCCAGTGCATATTGTTTTTATTTTGTTTGTCTACTCTTTGTTTGAATAATGATGTTGTTTGTATATTGTTACATTGTGTTCTACCTCTCTCTCTCCTAGACAACTTTGACAACAATGTCAAACAAGTTATATATAATCTTGGGAAATACATGAGGTAACTAGTGATTTTTTTCATGGGCTTAGTGTTTGTTTAATTCATCCCAGAGCTTATATTTTTTTTGTGCACTAATTCATGTTATGTAATTTAATGGTTTTTTTTGTTAAATATCATTATTGGTTTGCGTCACTTGTAGATGGTTGTCATCTAAATAAATCCATAAAGAAGATATAAAGTATTGGAGGAGAAAAATTCCTTGTAGTATGTGTGAAATGCAGAAGAATCTACCTTTGGAATTTTTCAATGCACAAGAACACTACCTCATACACTAAGTCGAGGAGATTGAATTATGTGGGCTTGTGCACTCAAGGTCCATGTGGATGGTTGAGAGGGACTTCAAATTTATTAAGGGTTTGGTTAGACAATGAGCACATGTTGAGGGTTCTATGATGGAGGGATATACAGTATACCAAAACATGTTGTATATTAGTTAATATATTCCTAATTTAGCATCAAATATTAATTTGCATCGCATTTGTGATATGGACTCCAATAACAATTTTGAAGGGGAGTACCCGAAGGGGAAAGGTAGATTGAGGAAGGTGAAAGGTGATTATTAGCTAGTGGATATTAATTAATATAATACATTTTACTATTGACTTTTATGTATATATATCATACATATTCTATTTTTATATTCAATATATTGCATCAATTAAGAGCGTATACTTTGTTAAGATAATTTACATTTGTATTGAATTTTAATTTTTATTGTCATCAAGAAGTTGTTCGAGTGGGATGCAATTCATTTATACATCGCAAACAATCTTAACTAGATGAATGTTAGGATATTTAGACACTTAGGAGTTAGTTAAAATCAACTTGTGTAATATATCCGTTAGGTAAAAGTGTGTTTCTTTAGTATGCATTTGTAAATATTCTAATCCGATGGTCACGATATGTTCTAGACATAGAGTGATCCGATGGTTCAACTTCTCTTAGATCATACCTACCATTGATCCGTGGCTTAACACCCAATTGGTCTATGATCTCTATTTAAAGAGCATAGAGGGTCCTTGGCTAGTTGATCGATTATGAGAAGCTCATGTAACTTTCTTTCTTTTGCATAATAAATTCCTCCAAGTAGCTATTTGGCTGGGGCCGTAGACTGTTTCCCTCTCAAGGGTTTTAACCACGTGACAAAAATTGGTGTATTGATCTGTGATCTATTTGTGTGAAGCAGTTTTTCTTAGTGTTCGGTCCTTTGGGAGTACCCTGTGTACCCTAACATGGTATTAGAGCTTTTATGAAGAGCCGCATTCGATTTTGATCAAGATCTGAAACCGGTGTTGCCGAAAATTTGAAAGGGTTTCTGGTTATGCATTTTCTATGCATTTGTGGACTATGGGAGCTGTTCCATTCTGTCTGGAGTGTCGTTTTCATTGGGAAATAGTTTTCGTTTCACCGAAAACCATTTTCGTTTGCTCCAGAAACACCAATTTCGGCAAATCTGAAGGTATAATGTTACAGTGACGGATTTGTTTTATTTGTTTTAAAATCTCTCATATTTTATCAGTGTTATTATTAGATCCTTTTGTTTTAGTCTCGGACTGTTGCCTTCCCTAGCTGCGTATGCTCTTTTCCATGCATCTTGCGCGATCGCAATGAATCAGAAACAGTGAGGGAAAGTTTTTTTTCTTATCTTCTCGGCTACATATGCTCTTTGCCGTGCACCTTGTGTGATCATGGCAAATCAAAAACAGCGAGAAAACTTGAAAATGTAGAATTTCCGGGTAAGCTAACCAAGATCTAACCCCATTGTGTGGAAAAAGTTTTTTTGTTGTTGTTTTTCATTTTTTTTGTGATTTGTAGGAAAAGAAAGCAAGCATGGAAAACGAAAGAGAAGAGTTAAAAATAAAAAAATAAAAAAATAAATCCTTCCTCTTTCCATAGTTTTATGTACCTTTTAAACTTAGCTCACTTGGTCCAAAGTTGCTTTACACCTTGATAAGTCTTGAGTTCAAATCTTATCAAGCTACTTTTTAGTGTATGCAATTTCTATTTTCAAGTTACTTTATTGTAAAAGTGCATCTCACATTAATAAAATAAAATAAAAGTGAGTCACTTAAGTCTTTTAATTTATTGCCGCACTATTTAAAAGTACATTATTGTAAAAGTGAACCTCACTTATTCTACAAAAGTGATTCACTTCAAAGCAACTTTATTGTAAAGTGATTGTCAAAGGTTGATCTTTGGAAGAGGGGGGTTCTTTTCTTTAGTTGGTCAAGTTAATATCTGCCATGTCACTATTGGGGACATATTCAACATTTCCTTTGATCAAGCATAACTTCATCATCCCGAATCAGTTTTAAGTGCCTTTTTTTTTAAAACCGCATATTTTTTTGAGCTCTTTGCATCCAGATAGTTAGAGTATGTTCTTTCAGCCATTATTTTACAGTATGGCCGCCCCTTGTGATATTATACTTACAAGTTCTAACTATTTCTCATGGAAATCTCGTATGGAGGATGTTCTGCGAAGTAGGGGACTTTTCAGGATAACCTCAGAGAAATAAACAGAACCCACTAATGATGATAAGAAAATTAAATGGGAAAATAGATGTGATGAAGCTCGTGGATTTATTGGGATGTCAATCTCTATTGATTTGCGATTCCACATATCTGGAATTGATGAACCTGATAAAGCTTGGGAAAAGTTGGAATCTATGTTTGGTAAACACAATGAAATTCAGGGTCATCAACTTGAGAATGAGTTTCTTTCCTTGAATCCAAATGATTTTTCATGCATTCAAGACTATTTATCTAAGTATAAAACTCTTAGACTATTATGTGCCAAATGCAAGATTAAGAAAGAAGACAAACAATGTATTTATCATATTCTTTCAAAACTTGGACCTGCATATTCTATTTTTGTATCTACATTCTACTCCATGAAAGAATCCTTGCCTGCAGCTAGCTATCAAGAGCCTAGCCTTGAATCTTTTCGTGATTCCTTAATTAGAGAGCAAGAGAAGCTCATTCATCTTGGAATAATTAACAATGCAGATACATCTGGGAAATCCTTATTGTCCCAACAGAAAGAAAAATCCAAGCCTCCCAAGAAAGAGAATTCTCGCAATAATAAGCCAAACAACAAGGGTCTCAAACCCTCTCAGTCAGCTCCTCCTTTAAAAAATGACAAGGGATCCAAGCAAAAAGGAAAGAAGACTGAGTGTCATTGCAATTTTTGTGGGAAAGATAATCATGATGAATCTAAATGTTTTAAGAAGATGGCAGCCTTGGAAGCAGCAATGAAGAAGCACCACATCAGCCTAGATTCGTCTTCAGAATCTAACACTCATGGACATGCACTTTGTGCTTCTGGTTACTCTTATACTGCATCTTCTTCTTCTACCTCAAATGAATGGCTCATTGATTCTGGAGCATCTTATCATATGGCTAAGGATAAAGCCATCTTTTCTACTATGCATGAATGTAGCACCAAACAAATATTTGTTGGTGATGATAGATCTCTAAGTGTTGTAGGATCTAGAACAGTTCCAATATAAAATGGTCATTTCAGTGATGTATTATGTGTTCCAAAAATTTCCTGCAATTTGTTATCAGTCTATCAAATTACTCATTCAAGTGAAGGTAAAACTGTGACGTTTACACCTCACCAAGTTGTAATCAAGGATTTTAAAAATCCTCAAAATATCCATGCTACTGGAACTGTTGATGATATTACCAGGCTGTACAAATTTAACAACTTTGGGTCATCACCTTTTCCTTCCGTTTTTGTTGCTCATAGTGATAACTTGAGCAAACTTTGGCATGAGCGATTTGGTCACTTAAATTATCGCTCATTGCAACAACTATGTAAAGACAATATGGTGACTGGTCTTCCGCTGGTATCTTGCTATGATGGTGTTTGTTCTGGTTGTGTACATCATCGAGACAGTTTTGACAAATGTGCCTCTTGGCACGCTTTGGTTCCCTTGGAGCTTATGCATAGTGACTTGTGTGGTCCTCTTCCATCTGCTTCATTTTCTGGTTTCAAATATTTCTTAACTTTCATTGATGACTACTCCAGACGCACTTGGGTTTACTTACTAAAACTTAAGAGAGAAGTATTTAACATGTTCTTGGCCTATAAGGCCCTTGTTGAAAAACAATATGGTCATCAAATTATTAAGTTAAGATATGACAATGGAGGAGAATATGTTAACAACAAGTTCACTAATTTTTGCACTGAACAAGGAATCCAAGAACAACACACTGTTCCATATACACCACAAGAAAATGGTGTAGTTGAAAGAAAGAACCGCACTTTAAAAGAAATGGCTAATTGTATGATCCAATCTAAGGGACTAAGTTTTCAATATTGGGCTGAGGCCATAAATTGTGCAAATTATATAGTTAATCGCACACCCAATAAAGTTTTACAGGGTATAACACTAGAATAAGCATGGAGTAAAATTAAACCAGATGTAAGTCACTTTCGTTTGTTTGGTTGTGAAGCATGGGCTCACATTCCAGATGAAAAACGAAAAGCATTGCAGCCTAAAAGTGAAAAGTGCATATTTGTTGGATATTCTGAAGATGCAAAAGGTTATAGACTTCTTCAGCCAGATTCTCATGATATAATCATTAGAAGAGATGTTAAATTTGATGAAAATCTCTTGGCTTGCGAGCCTAACTTGGTGGGTGTGCCATCTTTTCCCTGCAAGCCTGATTCGGCGATTGTGCCTTCTTCTTCTTCTTCCAGCTTCCTTGACAGGTTTCTAACTCTAGTTTCTGATGATGACAGTGAGGATGAAAATCCACCTCTGCTTGCTCATGTTCCTCCAATTGCACTAGCACCAATACTTCCTTGATGGGTCTGTTCAACATGTGAAGCAGCTGGTGATCTTGTCGATGATCCTAGAGATCAACGTCGAACACGTTCTCAGTTTCAGTGAGCCTCTTCTCTTTTGGCTCAAGTTTCCAAGATTCATGATCCAGAAACTTTTACAGAAGCTTCAGGAAATCCAGATTGGGATGCAGCTATGGATGAAGAATATCGTTCCTTAATGGCGAACGATACTTGGGATCTTGTTCCTCTTCCAAAAGGAAGAAAACTTTTGAGATGTTAATGGGTCTATAGAACTAAGTATGCATCAGATGGAAGTGTTGAAAGACTTAAGGCAAGGTTAGTTGCCAAAGGTTTTTCCCAAGTTGAAGGGATTGAATACAATGAAACCTTTGCCCCTGTAGCAAAAATGAACTCCATCCACCTTGTTCTTTCCCTTGCAGCCTTACATAACTGGGAAGTCCATCAAATGGATGTCAAGTCTGCCTTCTTACATGGTGATTTACATGAGGAAATTTACATGGAACAACCTCCTAAATATGTTTAGAATAACTCTAGCCTTGTCTGTCTCCTTAAGAAATCAGTATATGGCCTTAAGAAAGCTCCTAGAGATTGGTATGCCAAAATGGATAGCTTTCTCCTTGACACTGCTTTTTCTGGATGCCATTCTGACCCCAATGTCTATACCAAGAAAGTAGGAAAACATCTCATCATACTTGTTCTTTATGTTGATGATCTTATCCTTACTGGTAGTGACCCTAACCTTATAACCCATGTGAAATCCAGTCTTAAGCAAAATTTTGAAATGTCAGACTTAGGACATTTGCATTATTTTCTTGGTCTCCAAGTCTTGCAAACCAAAGAAGGAATCTTTCTTTCCCAGTCTAAGTATGCTTGTGACCTTCTTCGTCGCTTCCACATGGAAGATTGTAAACTGGCCCCTTCTCCCTTCTAGTCTGGAGTCAAGCTTTCTACCACTTGTACTTCCCCTGAAGTAGATGCCACCTTGTACCATCATATTGTTGGTAGTCTTTTATACTTGACTCATTCCTGTCCTGACCTTTCCTTTGCCGTTGGTCGTGTTGCCTGTTATATGCAAACTCCTCATGAAAGTCACTGGAAAGCAGCAAAAAGAATACTTCGATATATTCGAGGTACAATTCAGTTTGGGATTCATGACAGTATAGGGGGGAAACCTTTGTTGGTTGTTTTCACTGATTCAGATTGGGCCGATGATCCTGATGATCGGAAGTCTACTGCAGGTTATGTTTTCAGTCTAGGATCTGGACCTGTCACTTGGGCTTGTAAGAAACAACAAGCTCTTGCTCTTTCTTCAGCAGAAGCAGAATATCGAGCCGCAGTTAATGCCAGTCAGCAAGCTTTATGGCTTCGACAGATCCTTTCAGAGTTTGGATTCGAGCAGCAGTAGCCTACTCCACTTTGGTGCGACAATCAAAGTGCCATCAAGCTTTCCAAAGATCCAGTTCTACATCAGCGCAGCAAACACATTGAGCTACACATGCACTTTATCAGAAATCTTGTTCATGATCATGTTATTGAAGTGCTCTATTGTCCTACAGATGATAAAGTTGCAGACATCTTCACCAAGTCTCTTAAAGAAGCGAAGTTTTCTAAACTTCGGTCTATGTTAGGAGTTAAGGAATGTGTCCTTAAGGGGGGATAGGCTCTAATGCCTCCTTCCTTCTCTTAATAGTGTCACTTTTGTAAATCCTTCAATCCTATCCCAAGTTGTTCTTAAGGGGGGATGTTAGGATATTTAGACACTTAGGAGTTAGTTAAGATCAACTTGTGTAATATATCCGTTAGGTAAAAGTGTGTTTCATTAGTATGCATTAGTATGCATTTGTAAATATTCTAATCCGACGGTCACGATATGTTCTAGACATAGAGTGATCTGACGGTTCAACTTCTCTTAGATCATTCCTAACATTGATCCGTGGCTTAACACCCGATTGGTCTATGATCTCTATTTAAAGAGCATAGAGGGTCCTTGGCTAGTTGATCGATTATGAGAAGCTCATGTAACTTTCTTTATTTTGCATAATAAATTGCTCCGAGTAGCTATTTGGCTGGGGCCGTGCACTGTTTCCCTCTCGAGGGTTTTAACCACGTGACAAACATTGGTGTATTGATCCATGATATATTTGTGTGAAGTGGTTGTTCTTGGTGTCCAGTCCTTTGGGAGTACCCTGTGTACCCTAACAATGAAGGTATGGATTGAACGATGTGAACAATATCTCCATGGCATATCATGGGAATGTGTGGCTTCATTGGTTAAAGAAGAACATTGCAATGGAGATAAAAATCTTACACAAAGGGAAATTGATTTAGCATATGTCTTAAAATATAAGCAGGAAAGCATATGAATCAACCACTCTATTTTTTTTTTTGCAAATTACATATTGATGTACACGATGATTTTTTCCTTGTATGGCATAAACATGCACTTAATCATAAATATTGAATCATTATGTAATATTTTCATGAATCGCTTGTCGTAGGTAAAACACCATAATGCTATGGTGAGCAATGGTTGTATATATCGCATCAAAAAATTGGATGAAACAGAAAAAATCAGATTGCGGGATATATGTAGTCTTTGAGGTGACCAATGTTTCCTCTAGAAGTGACCGACATCCAGAACTATCAAAAAATTGATACTATGGGCATCTGGAAGATATTCTTTAGCGTGACTTTAAGTCCTTTAAGGTGGTTATGTTCGTTGTCAAATGGTACAGTTTATGATTGAATTAACATAATCCCGATATAACTATTATTGAACATGATAATGGATTTACCATGGTAAATACAAGGTTGTTTGATCTAGGAACAGAACCCTATGTTCTTCCAAGCCAATGTGAAGAGGTATTTTACTTTGATGTTCCAGGTAAAGTGGGTTGGTCATTTGTTGTGAGAAATTATCCAAGGGGAGGTCAGTAAAGTGTAACCTAGAGGAAGTTAGTGAAGAGGGTCTAGAAGAAGAAGACGATGATGAATATCATCATGATCAACATGAGTTAGATGATCATGTTCCATAAGAAGATGTCGAAGAATCAGTTGAAACAGATGATGTGGTATGCAAGTCCTTGTAGATAATATTGACGATGACATGATGATTGTAACTAACTTATATGATGATGATGATATGGCCAAACCTTACAATGTTGACTCTAGATTCAAGGATACGAATGATGGCTTGGATGGAGAAGATGATGAATTCTATTGAAGTGTACAAAGTATGCAGTAATTTCTCTACTCTATATATTTTGATTGAATATTGCGATAATATTGAATTTTCTTGATACGTCTAAATTTGGATTGGAATGAAATTTGGCATGGTTAGACCTGACGAATGCATTGACAGTGTGGGAGGGTTTTTAGACTCAAACATGACTGACTCTAACAATTTAAGTTTGTTCTGAAATTTGGCATGGTCATGATCATGAATAACATCATCATAATAATTATCGTCGTCGTCATCATCATCATCATCATCATCATAATCATCATCATCATCATCATCGTCATCATCGTCATCATCATCGCCATCTTCATTGTCAAACAATATGACTAACGCGTGCATTAATGGTATGGGAGGGTTTCTAGAATCAAACATCATCGTCATTGTCATCGTCGTAATAATAACTAACATCATCATAATCATCATCATCATCATCGTCATCTTCATCATGATATTAATAATTTCATATGGCATCAACATCATGATCACCATCTTCATCATCATCAACATCAACATCATCGTGGTCATCATCGCCATATTCATCATCATCATCATCATCATCATCATCATCATCATCATCATCGACATCATTATTAAATAATTAAATAAACATAAATATAAAATAAACAAATAAAACAATACATAAAAAATAATTTAAAATAATAAAAAATAAAATATAAATAAATAAATAAATAAAACCATAAAACAAAACATATAAAAATACACATTTAAACTAATTATAAACAAATAAAACAGTACATAAAAAATAAAAAATAAAAGTTATAATAAAAAAAAATCAAAACATATAAAAATGAAAATAAACATGTATACACTGATTTTTCACTTAATTCGAGTTGAAATCATCGTGCACTTTGCATTTTTCACTTACATATAAAAATCATCTCACGCATTGCATTTTTCACTTCCCGATTTAATCCTTCATAGAGCTGGTTTCTTCACGGATTGAGTTCCTTCGCAAAGTCGGTTCCTTCACTTCTTTGATCTGTCGGTTTCTTCAGTGTTATTCCTTCATGGAGTTTACTGCAATCTTCTATGCATGGGTTTGTGATTAACCCACCATGACTAGTTTCAGGCCTTTATTGTGACTGTTGCTAAATTGACAATTACAAATATGTCTTCGGTAAGTACAAATTTCTATCCTTTTTTTCCACTCTATTTTATAAACTACAACTATGAGTATGGGAGTGATGTAGCTAACAGTTTTGGGAAAATGGAACATATCAATAGTATAGATAATGCAGGGATATTTAGTACCCTTGTTGTATCTCTTCAATTATTTGAATATTATCTACATGCTCAAGCATTGCATGGGAAAATTGGCGTGCACCAGCACTTAGGTTATGTTGGTCAAATATTTGCATTACCCACACAGTTTTATTCTCAATACACTAACAAGTTACTATTCCAACCTGAAAGTAGTTGAGTCAAGAATATTGTTCTCGAGCTTTTTTAACTAAATAGTGGAACAAATTGCTTCGAACACCCATTTAGTCATCCATACTGAAACGACCACCCTTTATAACCCCTTGTTCAATTTTATTTCCTCCATAATGACCTCCACTCTAGTCATAATGGTCCTTCCATAGTACGACCTATTCATTCTTGTTCGAGAACCATGACAAACTCATGAGTTGGAAGAACCTATCTATTAGCACTAACATGTTACTATGCCAACTTGAGTTTCCCACCAGCCTCATCTCCTTCCAACAACATCTTCAATTCCCATCATCTTCAATCTAAAATACATACACACTCAGTGTGGAGCATTTTCAAACCCCACTCAAACCTGTCAACACTCCTTTAAACATTCAGTCGCCATCCAATGTATTGAATTCACCATTACAGTCTCATTCTCATCGACTTTGTCTGTAAATATGATTCTTTCCACAATCCTTCAAGAAATACCATGATTATAATTAAACTAAAACTTTTAATAAAGAATAATCCTTATCAGACTCCAAATGAATAGCATGCGGGTGGTTACGATGTTCCTTATGTCAAATAGAGACACGTATAATGCCTCTGATTGCTTTAAATTTGTTTTATTTCTGAAACAGTGTATCAATTTTAATTTTATGAACGCATGGGTCATCAAAACGAAGCTAAACAGTCAGCTACAACTATCCCGTGATTAATGTTACCTAAGCAGTTAGTTGCAACTGTCATGTATATTACTGTTAGCTAAACAATCAACTGCAACTATCCTATAGATTACTGTTAGCTAAATAGTCAGTTGCAACTCAGCTGCAACTGTCTTGTAGATTACTGATAGCAAAACAGTTAGTTGTAACTCAGCTCCAACTGTCATGTAGATTATTGTTAGCTAAACAATCAGGTGCAACTCATTTATAGATTATTGTTACCTAAATAGTCATATGCAACTCAGCTGCAACTATCCTGTAGATTATTGTTACCTAAATAGTCAGATGTAACTCAACTGCAACTGTCATGTAGATTACTATTACCTAAACAGTCAGTTGTAACTTAGCTGCAATTGTCTTGTAGATTAATGTTAGCTAAATAGTCAACTGTAACTCAGCTGCAACTATCCTGTAGATTAGTTTTAGCTAAACATCTAGTTGCAACTCAGCTACAACAGTCCAGTAGATTACTGTTATCTAAATAGTCAGCTACAACAATCCTATACATGAAAATATTTGAAGTTAGATATTTGTGTGTGTTGCTGAGAGTAAAAGCAGCACTCCCCTACCTTCCCACAATTTAGGGTTGGTTAAGTACCTGAGAGTCCCCCAAATGTGCCCAGAATTACTCAGATTTGGGGATGGTTGCATCTCGATGGTTTCATGACTGATCAATTCACCCAAAAATTCCTCCTCATGCCCCAAATTTTTGATGAGGGTTTTGTATGTCCTCAACAGACGCGTCATCAAAATAACAAGGCAAGTGCATAATTTCAGTGTTTAATGATCAGAGAGCATGTTAGGGGATTTGGGATTAGGGGGGTTATAAGGAGTTAGGGTTACAGTTCACTAGGGTTATGGTGATTATGGCCATTAAGTTCACATTAGGGGGGTTAGGAGTTAGGGTTACCTTAGGATAATTAACGCAGTCACAGAGTTTGGGATATGTGCATATCAAATAGCATTGATAATTTTTTAGTCTTTAATATGCACATAATGTAGATTTCAATGTTTTAGGAGAGCTGAAGTGGAGGAAGAGGCCCAAACATGAAATTTTTATTACAGTCTTGATGGACTCATAATAGCTTTTAGGATAAACTGAGTGATAATTTTTTAATTTGTAATATGCACATAATGTAGATTTCAAGGTTTTAGGAGAGCCTAAGTGGAGGAATAGGCCTGATATGAAAGAAATATGTACAAAGACAGTGGGTATTGACCAACAAATTGTTGAAGTTCGGATACAATATTGTTAATATTGTTGGTGCATCTTGATGGGATGGCCTTTGTGGAAGCAAGAATTCTTTCCACTAGAAGGATAAAATTTCTATATAATACTTGTTAGTTCTCTAGACTTTTGATGAATTTTTGATGATCCTTCTTGTTCAACTTTCATTGTCTCACATGGCTTCTAATACCTGTTGGCCTGATTTTCTGACCTAGGCCAACTAAGGAGATTAAGCCCACACAAGTCACTTAAAGCAGCTTCTAGTGTGTTTGGGATAGCAAAATCTCGCAGGTTATGGTCCTGCTACCAACTGAATTTTTCTCTTAAGGAGAAATTAAAATTCAGTAAAAATTTATCCTAAACTTATTTCTATTTAAATAAACCCTAGAATTAGTTTTCTAAGACCTAAGTTGTCCTAAAATTGCTTTCTTAATGAAAGTCTTCGATTTTTGAGGATTTTGTTTCGAATATTCAAAATTAAAAAAAAACTATTATAATTATTCTAAAATTAACCTAATTCTATTTAACAACTGCTAAAAGTAAACTATACTAAAATAACACTAATTAAATTATTCTATCCCAGCTGAGAGCAATTTGAATATTATATTAATTATAGATTAATATTTCAAGTAAACAGAAAGATAAATGAGTAAGATTTAAATGAAAATATTTAAACCATCACACAAAATCATTCTGCTATATATTTACCATAACAGAAAAATTAAAATAAACAATTACTTTAAACTTTTCTAGAATGTTTTATTAATTAACAATTAATAAACAATAGTAAATATTTGAATAGAAGATAATGTTCATAATGAAAACATTGCAAAAATACAAATGAAATCAAAACAAACATAAATATGTATATTATTACGTTTCGAATTTTCAATAAAAATACTGATTAATTCAATTATAATAACATACTAATTCAAATAGCAATATTGTGTTGACAGAGTGTAATATCAGATAATGAATACAATCATAACCAAGTATAATTGTATCAATAGTATAACTAGAAGATGATATATTGAAATATATTATAAAAAGTATTCAAAAATAGTACCGAACAATGATACCAGTCTGAGAATTTTCAGTCACATTCCTCTCCCCAAGATAAAACCCCAATAAGAGATAAAACTAGTACTGAAATGATATTTCAATGATGTTTTTCTTCCACTACTCTCTCCCCCAAAACACAAATAATAAAACCAGAGACAACTCAAGCTTCATACAGTATTTTGCTAGCAGCAATGCCTTCACTCTACCTGCAAACATCAAAATTTACAAAATAGAAATAGAATAGAAGGATGAAACTCGCTCTCTCTTCCGTAGGCCCCCTCACTGGTGAAGTACTACCATTGTTTAAATAGGAAAAAATACAAACATAAACTTAACTCAGTATCTTTGGTAGTCAGCCCCAAGAAAAGCGTGTCCAATTCACCTCAAATATCTCTCAGATGGTTCACCGTTTTGAGGAAATTTCTCACGCCTCAGCTAAATGAGTTTGTTCTGCAAAAAACCCACGTCTCGAAATTGGTTACGTTTCCCTCATTTTCTCCCAGTTTGCTGCTGAAATTTACCTCCTTCTATTGATGTGTGATTACTGCCAAACGTTCTGCATTATTCCTTTTATTTGAAAGCTGGCATCTTAGACTTAAATCGCATCCTTTCAAAGATCACGTAGCATTATGTTGTTTTCAATGAAACCTTGAATGATTCCTGGAATTCGTTGCTTCTTTTGTGCACTAAAACACTAAAATATTGACACATCTCCTCCTTTGCTAGCTATTTTGGGAGTTAGGTGAAAATATTTATATTGACAAGACTATCTTAAGTGAAATAGTGAAATAACTCCAACATACCCCAGTCGCATTCATCATTTAACCTGCACATTAAAACATAAGATAAGTTAAGCAGATAACAAACAACTAAGAAGAAAAACTGACAAGTCAAAAGAAAATGAAGAAAACATTTCAAATGGTCAAAACAATAATAAGGATTAGAACTCCTTCTCTTCATCGATCAGGTCGTAACATTGAATTAGTCCTTTCCTTTGATGATTCAATCCCTTCCAATAATTTGAGAAACCTCAGTTGTTCTTGTAACTGTTTACCACAGCCGTTTGTTGCTTTAATGAAGGCAATTCTATTTGACGACATTTACTTCAGAGAAAACGTGGCAATTACTATTCCGTGATTAAGGATTGTGATCTGGTTGTTTGTTCATAAAAGATTTGTTACCAGTGGAGATGGAAACTACATATATTTCTTCTTTTAATGAACCAAAAATAATAATTTTATCTGACGTGTTGTCTTCTAGAAACATGGCATCTATGTGTCGTAAACCCAAGTTTACTTATAAATCAAATCCCATGACAGCAAACCCCATGCGATTCGGTACAAGGCATCAACTAAAGCACTCAGTTTCTCAAACTTGGCGTGTAATTCCTTGCGATTTCCTAGCATAGTAATTTTATTAATGTTTTTGAGCATTTATAATAGATGTCAATCTTGTAGTAATTTCTAGAAGACTCTTACTTAAATTCTGGTGAGTTTTAATGATGCCATCTCACTAAATATGACTATAATGACACGTTCAATTTTTTATTTTTTATTTTTAAATAATCAAGCCACTAATTTACCAGGATATTCCGAAATTTGGTGATTGAAGACTTGAAAATAGTGATTGGAGGATGTACCTTTAAACATTACACATGATACGTTCTTCGTGAAGGATGTTTTGGTTATTTATTTATTTATTTATTTATTATGGCCCAACCACTTGATGCTTTTCTTATGCAAAGATTAGATAATGTAAATATACTCATCTTTTCCTTTCATGGGCGCTGGCTACGACCTTTCTTGAAAGATACTATATTTTTACATACTTTCAAAAGAGAAACGTCAATTCCATAAATTGAATCAATCCATAAATTGGATCAATCCATGATTTGAAAAAGTCATCAAAATAAGGGATGAGTATTAACTATCTTTCAAGATAACCTAACCTTAAAAGAAATCACTAATTAATAAATAGAACCCTTTTGTATTTTATTGAATAATGATACGTGCACAAAACAAAGTTATTATTATATGAAAGATTGAACTTTTGTTCATTGCCTTTTAAACATGCACATCCACATTATCCAATAAAGACTCATATAAGAATTCTAGTTTATGAATTTTCATGATATTTGTTTTTCAAATTTTAAATACCAACATAAACTCTAAGGTTCGTTGGGTCACTTTTGGGTTTACCATAATAATATTTGGACTAAATTTTTATATGTAAAATGATTTCATCACAAAAATTTATATAAAATAATTTTATCCAAAATCATTTTAAACATTTGATTATTCAACAATTATGTCAATCCTCAAAAGTGCTCATTTATAGTGAAGGCTAAATTTGGTGTTCGGCTATCATAAGTTATCATAAGTTCAAGATAATCGAATTCTTTCAAACCGATACATACAATTAACTTGGCTAAGATCCAATGAGAGCATGCAAATATTACTCAACAACCATTAAATAATAAGAGAAATCAAATGACCAACTAATTAAATATCAGCAAAACAACATTCTAATGATATAATAACATTAAACATTGTCATAAAGTCATTGTCGCATGAAGAATTTGAAGAGCCAACAGATGACCAACTCAATTTTCATGAAAAACAAATCAAGGAAGGAACAACGCAGAACTACCATGATAATCAAAAACTAAGTATTTACACCATTTCTAATGGGGGTCACCTTTGATTTTTTTTACAAAATCAAGGGGAGTTGTTGGGGTGCCAACAAATGGCGGCATGCTGGGCGAACCAGTTATCTCTATATATTTACCTAAAGGTTATAGATATAGGAAAACAAAATCAAGGTTTTCTCAAAATATCAAATTTCACACCACATGACATTCTCACATCGCTAGCCTATATAGTAAAGTTTAAATTCTAATACTGTCATAATCAAATGATTTATCACAATTATTATTCAGAGACTTCGTAAAGATGAATGACTTTGAAATATATGCATAGCAAATAAACCTTATCAAGAATGCTTTCTCAACAATTAAGGATAATCGAATAACACTAGAATAACAATATGACCTCCATACCTTAAGAAGATATCTAGATAAGTTCCCCATCCATTAAATATAAATAACGAAAAGGTAAAATTTGTTTTCTCTTCTTTTTCTTTTTTTTTCTTTTTTTTTAATATATTAATTATATCTTTGATTCAAGACTACTATCCTGGCTTGATAACCAAATATTGATAGCATCATTCACGAGAACTGCCAGAGATAAACAAGCCGACTCGTGATGAGACCTCATGTCCCTTAATCTTATGACCAAGAGCCATCACCCTGGTGATAAGAAATGATGTTATCCATGACAGGGCTGATGATCATGATTAGGTCAGCTCATGATGAGACCTCCTATTCTTCAATCAAAGTTTTTTTTTAAATTAGATTTATAATATTTGTCTAGTGGATGGGAAACAAATCTAGATAACACTCCTATAATAACATGAAAGGCCTAAAGATGGCTTATGTCATTGATTCATAAAGATTCTGAGAGAAACGTTTCTCGACAGGTTAATTTTCCTAGCTAATGATATCATTTTCAAAATAAAGTCCAAGAATAATAACTGTGAGTTCAACTAACTGATTAGCTAAATTCATAAGAAATCTTTCAAGGCTAGGAGTGATTCAGTCACAGTAAGAACATTTGATATGGCAAGAAATTCCTTACAATGATTTCTTTTGAAAAATATCAGGTTGATTAGTAGAGAGACATATGGACATCTAGCAGTGTGCCATCAAAGTATTATTTATCTACAGTGCTCCCTTATTAAAAAACAAAGAGGAAAATTGAAAAGATGAAAAATATTAAATTCACTACTGAAACAAATCAACCAAACAAATTTTAAGAATAAAAATCACTAATTGAACCAAAACACTCAAAAAGATAGAATCCGATCAAATCCAAAATTCAACCAAAAGGTACATGTATTGAAATCCAAAAGAAAAATTTATCGAAACTTTGACCAAGAGTCAAAGATGGTAAATAAACTCAAAAATCAAAATTCAAGATATGATTACTTTCTATGTGATGAGCTATACAAAATAACGTAAAAATCATAAAATTATGACATGCATAAGAAATAACGACAAATCTCCTAATATTAAAATTGACCACAATATAAAGATTTAAAGTTTAAATAAATGTCAATATAAAATAGAAAATAGGAGATAGAAATATAATATGCATATCAAAATGGTGATTTTCACAAAAAAGTATCATAAACTTATTATTGATGTAAAGTTTCGAAAATATTTGAATATTGCAGAATCTGTTAAAATATTTCTTCATTCTTTCAGGACTCATTTACTTAATCGATGAGAAGATTGAATAAGTCGAATCCTTTTATTCATCATTATTTACAAATGGAAAAATGAGAAGTCTAAGTTGTATATTTTTGTGAGAATAATTACAGGATGAGTAAGATGCAATGATTACAACTCTTTATTTTGAAAAATAAAAATGAAAAACCTAAAAGAAAATGGTCATAACAAAATATTCTAAATCAAATATAATCAAAGAAATAAAGAAAACTTGTAAGAAACCAATTATTTCAAAAAGTAAGATATCAACTCAAAATCTAGTCAATATGTACAAGGTTGAGGTGATCAGAAATCTAATCACCTAGGTCTCAAACGTGAAAGCAAAAAGCAATCAACTCAAACCAAATTCAATAATAATTTTCTTGATGATTAATTTTTGGAAATCATTATTAATGCCTTATCACAACCTCAGTAATTGTCATAATCGTATGGAAGAAAATTCTTAATTTGAAGATCAATTATACAACAAGATCTTAATATAATTTAATTGATATAAAATTTTAAAACTATTTTCCATTAATTCAAATGTATCTTAATTTAGATGTCATGACAAGATAGAAATAAGACTTTTTCTTAATGATAAGTAAGGTAATTATTCATAGAAAAGCCTAAATTATAACTTATAAAAATGATCGATCACAAAAATTTATAGAAATATTCATCAAAACAATATTTATGTGCAAAATCAGGAATTGGGATGAATGATTTAAAATAAAAATAAAAAAAATTCAAGGAATTGATTTAGCAAACTCATTTCAAGAGAAAATCAAACTTTTAATGAAAATTTGAATGATAAAAGAAATAACCATAAGGCTAGTCTACACATTTTAAATAAATTGATGAATGACAATGTAATAATTTAAATATAGTCTAAAAGTATATAATTAATGACATCATCCCATAATCGTGTAAAATAACCTAAGGATTAATTTTAATAAATAGATTTATCATTACTCAATTATTGTAAATTTATGATTTCTCCAAAAAAATTCAATATTTGTTTTTTTATTTTTATTTTTTTTAAATATCAATATCAAAATACTTACAACAAGCACAAGAGGATGAGTTTCTGGTTCTAAGTCAACTACAAAATTCAATGTCTAAACTTTACAATATTTCAAAGTTTAAAAAGATAAATAACAAGTATACAAATTTTGAAATGAAAATAAGATAAAGAATTCACTTCCCTGATGTAATGCCATACTCGTATTCATGCGTTCCCAATTGTATCACTTGCTCCAAAATGCTTCCTAACTTGTCAATCCAACCAAGTGTACCCCAATACATACAATACAATTAACTTGGCTAAGATCCAATGAGAGCATGCAAATATTACTCAACAACCATTAAATAATAAGAGAAATCAAATGACCAAGTAATTAATTATCATCAAAACAACAATCTAATGATATAATAACATTAAACATTGTCATAAAGTCATTGTCGCACGAAGAATTCGAAGAGCCAACAGACGACCAACTCAATTTTCATGAAAAACAAATCAAGGAAGGAACAACGCAGAACTACCATGATAATCAGAAACTAAGTATTTACACCATTTCTAATGGGGGCCACCTTTGATTTTTTTTTTACAAAATCAAGGGGAGTTGTTGGGGTGCCAACAATAACCTACAAAGAAGCACCCCTTTCCCTCAATTCCTCTTTGATATTCAATACCTCCTATACTTAGTTCTTGGTAGGTTCTTTTGTTTAGTGTTTCATATGTCCATAACTTTATATATTGGCCATAAATTGTGAGGTGATCTCATTTAAAATTCCAACCACACTTTCCTTCATTTCCTTTTATAAATAAAAAAAAATTTCTAGGGCATCATGACGCCGAGGCTAAGTTGTGTGAAACATGGAAATGTGTATGGAATTGAAAGGTTATCTCCAAACTTTGTAGGAAATAAGGAAATGACTTAAACTATTAAAGGGCTTATTATTTTTTGAAAAATACTCTTCCCATCATAAAAGTCATGGCTAGCTTGAAAGTGGGTCATATTGAACAAGCTGGAGGGATCCATTGTTTACACACGAATCTCCCACTATACAGGAAGGGGTTGACTCCCATTGAAATTTTAATACAACCCCTTAGGGTTATATGCATTTATGATCCCATGTTTTCTGATATACTCAATATATTGTGTAAATATTATGGAAATATGGAAATATTTAGGCTGCATGTGTGGCTTCTAGATTCCAATCATATTGGCATACAACAATATGGAAATGGAAGCTACCTTTAAAATGTAATTTTTGGGGGGGTATCATTAAGAAATAATATCCTAACGTGGGACAATCTGGTCATGAGGGGATTCAACCTTCTAATATCAAGAAATGTTATTTTTTGTTTGATGAGGATGGACTTCAAAATCTGCATTCTTTGATTTTTCCACTTTGACATTGGACTGCAAGCTCATCTTACCCATAATATTGGAAGTATATATAGGTTTATGTTTTTAAAATTATTGTTACTTGGAACCATGTATTATATTTGTAATTTTAGAGTTTTATTTATGAATATTTTTTTACCTTCAACCTTGTAAGCAATTTCATAATGAGACACTTGTTTTGATCACAACACTTCCATGATACTATTCTTATGTTGCTTTGTCTAGTGCTTGTAATGGCCATAATGATGCATTTCTTATGGCTATTGATGTTATGTGTGAAGAAACATATCTATTGATTAGTATTAGCTGGTAGAAATACTGGTTTCTTCTTTTCATAATCAAACGTAGCAAAAGTCCCATATCTTATTGCTACAACAGAAGGCATGTTTTCTAGATTATCGTAGGGTTCAATTGCACCCACATCAAATAAATACAAAATTATGATGCAAATTGCTTTAGTGATTCTTTTTTTAATTTACTTAATGACTGATTTTTGTGAGATAAACATACACAAAGAGTTAAATACCTTAGTTTTATGTTTAAATACCTTATATTTGCATTATTTTGGATTAAGTTATTATCTTCCTCTCCTATGAAGAGAAATCTCCTTAACCAATGTTTCCTCTAGCATTTCAGCCACCCCATCTCAATGAATCATGTACAGAGTCCCTCTGGCGATCTCCAATACCTATGCTCATCAGTTTTGCAACAAGCCTTCGAAGTTGTAACACTATATATATTGGGAAAATCCAGAAAGATTCTAGTTTTTTGGGTTCTCAAGGATTTAATTATAGGAATCTATGTTAATTAAAAATTATCATTGTATACTAGGAAACATGAAAATGGTGAGCAAGTTGGGTTCTCCTTTAGTTTATCCTTTGACCATAATTAGGTTCCTTTTCATACACATCCTTTCATGTGATAGGCTTGTTTTCTCACAACCACCAATACCATTAGTCTCTTCATCCAACAAATGTTCCCTCACTCTACTGCAAAAATTTTTGTAGGAAACTTGTTACAAAGAATGCGCTCCCATAGACAATTTTTCCCTTGCTTTGTTTGTTGTCACCATCAGTAGTTTCTCCAAGTTTTTGTACTTTTCATTTTGAATTTAATTCAATGGTCTTCATATGAAAATTTCACACATATAACTAGATACATTGAGCAACGAACTTGGATTAGATTAGGCATATACAACAAATATTTCAGAATTACATATGCAAATAATAATATCATATATGGATGATGAATGAATGAAAAAAATGAGTACAACACATTTATAAATACACATTTAATGTATTACATCGTGGTTCAAACTAGGTTATTTATTGAAAAAGACACACCATGAGTGACACCAAAACAGTTACAACGAAAAAACATACACATATTGAAGATGTGTAACAATGTGCAACCCTAAAATTCCATGCAAAAGATGTTGATACCATTTCATTTTTCACACCCCCCCTTGGATTTGACATTTCCCCAACTAGTAGTTCAACTGACATCCTATTAATATCTTAATGGTGGCTGGTTGTAAAAAATTGGAATTCACCAGCAATGGTTTTTGGTTCTACATGAAGCAGTTTTAAATCCGTTTTTCTAACTTGGTAGATTACTTTCATTTTCCTACATACAAGTTCAGAATCAGTGTAGACAGATATTCCATTGGATTTGTACATTCTGGTTGTTCTTAGCCCTTCTATAAGCGCAATGTAGTAAGCATCGTTGTTCATTGTTGTTACATGTATGTCCATTTTCTGTGGATAACCTCGTTCAAAACATTGTTGCACAAGACATATTCTATTGCTACATGTCCAGGGTTGGGATAACATTTCACTAGAATGCACAATTCCCATTGTTGCACCATCTTGTTCTTTTGGATGCACTGAAAAAACAAGAAAAAAACAAAAAGAAACTTCAATAAATCTAGATCATGAATTAGGAATTAAAAAGAAACATTATAGTTAAATATTTATATCAGCGTGAGATTACCAAATACAATGAAAATGATAACTAGCGTAAAACATTTCATCTTGACCTTGGCCAAACATATTCCAATAGTATATGGTAATTTGATTAATACAAAAATTAACTTGGATTCATTTTTTCTTTTCAAAACGCTCAAAATGTGGTAATTTTAGGTGGTTTAAGAATAGAACCCAATATAAATATGGTGAACTCTCACTGATATAATAAGCCCAACCCAACCCATTAGTCATTGGAATCTTATTATCCTCAACCTAACCACAATCCAACAGATTGGCCAATGGATTAGAGAAATTTGAATCTACAATACAACAGTAAAGTTAGGTGTAAAGTTGGGTGTTCGTAAGGAATTTTACAACACAACTTATCGAATTTTGAGTTGTGTTTGGTCATATGGCCACTCAGGGAAAAACTATAGTGCTCCCAGTTATTCACAAATGATATATATAACACAAAAACATAATTTTTCATCCTCCTCCTTCTCTACATGCTTTTGCTCAAGTTTGTGAAAAAACAAGATTTTTGCAAATCGGTTATTCAACAGTTTTATATTTTTCAATATTGGTATCCCTTTCAGAATTTTTTATGCCATCATCATGTGCAGAGATCAAGCACACACCAATCAATGCAGATGAATATAACCTCAAGTGTGTGCAGGAGGGTTCTGATGCATGGATGGAAATGAGGCGGGAGCAAAAGAAAGAACTCTTCTATGTTAGAAGGATCAAATGATAGTACGTCCTGTAACGATTTTACCAACTTCCTTGGGCTCTATTAGAGATTTGATTTAGATCGAATATGGTGTGGGAGGGAGGGTGTTGGGAGCATTTAAAATCACACTAGGATCTCGATTTGGGAAGAACGAACTTCCGGGCTCGATCCTCCTCAATCCTCTGAGTCGTAGCAGAGTTTCGTAGCAAAGGCTGTGGAGTTTTAAATGTGTGTTTGGGAAGAATATCGTAGGAGTGAGCAATGGAGTTTCTAGGTACAACCTTCAGAAGCTACATTATCTATGCCACCCACAACATGCAGCCTTCCGGATTGATTGAAGGCATGGGGAGTTGAGACAAGATTACTGAATCTGGATATGAAACCATGTCAGATGCCCCATCTGCGACCAGGGAATTTCACTCGGAATCTCACCGTTAGGGAGAAATCGTCATTGTTGTAGACAAATCCTAAATAAAATTGTTGATGTGTCAACTCATGCCTAATTATGGTTTTTAGTAGAACCCGTACCTTTCAATATAATGTTGAGTCATCATCCTTCCATGGTGGAATTATTTCATGGTCTCATCATTCATGAGGATATAAATACAAACATGCTTCCATGAGTTTGTCATCGTCAATCAAGCCATTAAAGTACATCCATGCTAGCACAAAAGTACACAACGATCAAAAGAGCATCTAATGTTCCTCGTGGATACTGAAGCAGGTTGATAGAAATTGGTGTACATATAAAAATATTGTGGTTGAAGAATTAGCGGAGTCGCAACCACTAATTGGAAATATTTGGCAGAGTCACAGCGATGAATTGGAAAGATCTGGTGGAGTCGCAGCCACGAATTGGAAATATCTGGCGGAGTCGCAGCCATAAAATAGGAAAAGTTGGTAGAAATTTAGCAGAGTTGCAGCTGTGAAAATAAGAAAAATTGGCAGAATTTAGTGGAGTTGCAGCTGCAAAATAGGAAAAATTAGCAATTTTAGCGTAGTTACAGCCATGAAATAGGAAAAGTTGGCAGAAACTTGGCGGAGTTACAACTGTGAAATAAGAAAAGCTGATAGAATTTTAGCCGAGTTACAACAACGAAATAGGAAAAGTTGGAAGAATTTTAGTGGAGTTGTAGCTGCGAAATAGGAAAAGTTTGCATAATTTTAGCGAAGTTGCAGATACTAAATGGGAAAAGATGGAAGAATTTTAGCAAAGTTGCAGCTGCGAAATAGGAAAATTTGGAAACATCTTTGCAGAGTTACAGCGGCAAAATAGAAAAATTGGAATACTCTTTTTTGCTTCTTTCTATTATGGTATACATTAGCATATTTCTTGTTTTATATGGGTATTTAGATTTTGTTTTGATCCCCTAGGGGTTTTTTTTCTCCACCCTCGATGCCTCCTTGGATAAGTTGTTTGGGCTCCTTTACATTCTCCCAGTGGTATTGCTACTTTAGTCATCTTGGGATTGTGGGTTCTGTCCCTCCCCTTAGGAAATATTTTGGTACTTATATCCACTTGCTTCTGGAAAGACTTATTGTCGGGACTATGTGCAAGTTACCATTGATTCAATATTGAATATCAAGGAACATCCATTTTTCTTATGAAAAAAAGTTACAAAATATTAGCTTGTGCATTACAAAAAGTTACAAAAACTTATCCACCTTGTCTTGTGCATCCTTTTCTTGCTTAAAATTGGTATTGGTTGGATGTTTTTTTAACATGACCGCATTTTTCTCTTATTTGCCAAGTTTTTTTCGGCCATGGTGTAGGTAGAACCAAACAGGTATTTGTCAGATATGACTTCCTCAAGCGATGGGAGTTTAGGAAGGATAGAGGAAAGTGAGACATCGAATAGGTCTACAAGGCTAGATCAACTAGATGTCATAAGATCAGAAGAAAAATCAATAAACACATGAAATTTTTTCTCGCAGGAGGGGGGTCATGTTCCTATGATTATGAGACAATAGGTGACATCGAGGTGCCCTTAATGTACAAACATATATTGAAACAATGGGTACCTAGGGATATTCCTCAACTCAACACAATTTTTTATGTGAATGAGAGGATATATAGAATTGCACCGTCATTATTACATGGATTGGAAATTTTTTTATGGATGGAATAAAGGTTGGTTATGACAGATGTACAAATTTGATGGAGTGTGTTGGACCCTCTTACAATGAAAAATATTGGATGCACTTGGTCCAATATTCATGAAGTATGCGTAGATATGGGTTGTCAGCAAATTATTTACAATTGAAAGACAAAGATCAAAATAAAGGAGCAACGTTGTACATTGACGGAAGGCCAAAGTCAACTGGGAATATTGCGGGGTTTATGAACAATACACAACCATGGTCTACACTTAAGAAACCCAATTGCATATTTGAGGGGCGTGAAGGAAAATGTGTATTTTTATGTGCCATTAAATCAATAGCTATGGGGGAAGAGCTCCTTATTAATAACAATTTGAATCGAGTAGATACAAACACGGTTGGATGTGCTACATCCAACAATTTACCCAACATTTTATTAATTATTTTAACATATTTAGGATTTTTCATTAGTAGATTGTTATAATTTCGATTAAATTTTATATGTTTACTTTGCAAGAAGGTGATCGGGGGAACATTACCCCACCAACTAGTCAGAGGAGTGCACCATCCTCGAGGCAGCATGTATACATCTCTGTAATAGTACAAGTACAAATATGTCAAAATGTTATGTTATTATATTGTTTTAGTGAGTATTTTGGTTTCGTTAGGTAATTTTTTCTATGTTTTTTATGCAGGGTTCTGTGAAGGGAACCTCCCTCATAGTAGATGTTACTAGACCTGCCTCGAGGTGGCATGTATACATTGATTCCATTGTATAAATTTACTATATACAAATAGTTATCATTTGTTATCTTTTTTCAAAAGTATATTTGTTTGTTTTATATAATCTTATCTATATTTGATGCAGAGTGTTGATTGGGGAAGCCACCTGATTGTTGATCAGACCACAATAGCCTCGGGGAAATGGGTAAACCTGAATGTAATTCTAGCATAATATATTTCTAAATTGTAGCATAATTTTTTTTGTTATGTATTTTTTCGTTTGTATAATCGATTTCATTATGATAATGTTTTCTACTTCTTTTTTTTGTAGGTGGATGATCGAGAAAATTCCCTAGCTATTGGTCAGAACACAGTGTCATGCATGCATCAATTAAACCTAGATGTAATTCTACGAATCTATCATGATAGATATGTTTTGTTAATATAATGTTTTCCTCGGACTATTTCTTTAACACGTAAGTAATATTTTATATGTTTTTGTTGCAGACCAATTATTCGATTTATGAAACAACATCATAACAATCCATAGATTTTGATGTGAATGAGTTGTTAAATGATGCTGACACTAGTTCTTCTCTAGACCCGATTAAGGTGATAGAGAATACCTTGAAAAAAATTATTGCACATATCCTTCGTCTGATATTCATTATTCTGTAGACAAACGAGAGTAAAGAAGAGGTTGAAATGTTGCTAAAGAGATCTCAAGACTTGAAAGTAAGTTGCAGAATCTTGAATCATAATATCAATTCATTTAGAACTTTATAATTTTTACTTTTATATGATAGTGAACTTATAATTGAATGGTTTGAATTTATAGTATTTTCTGTGACCACACACTAGTGGTGAAGGCAGTGTTGGGCCCAGTGAGAAAACGAATCCACGTGCACCACGTACTGCACCATTATTGTCGACTGAACATTCGAAAACATGTTCTGTGACACCCCTGAGGCCAACAGAGAGTGCAGTCACTGCTGACCAATGCACACCAGATCATGTAGATGAAGGGGTGGATGCAGAGACTGCTAGTAATGTTGATGTTGAAGCAGAATTTCCTTGATCTTCCCATATCACTAGCATGGGTTCAATAGAGACAAAAAAATTGGTGAACAAGGAACTCGTTCCAATAAATATAGATAATATCCCAGGTAATTATACATTATTCGATTTAGTTTTTATAATTTGATTGTAATATACCGATAAAACATGTTTTTTAAATTAATGATAACATGATTGTTTTGCATGAAATGATGTTTTTTATAAAAATATGAATGATTTGACCTTGAATATTTTTGGGCCCACCATCCGCACAAGGTGGGATAGACAAACAAAAAATTTAAAGCATGAGCTAACTAATCGGTTGGTTGGCCTGTTTGGAAATGAAACCTTTGATACAGCAAAGGTCCTAAAGAAGGCTGAACAACATATGAAGATTCCCTGAGACTAATATAAGGTTCACCTAGAAAGGAACCATAGGTATGAGCACCTTCTGATGATTCCATGAAGGGAGTAGAAAGCCTTAGTGGAATATGGAAAAGAGAGGGCTCTAAGAAAACCAGGAAATATACCACCAGTCACAAGTAGGTATGCAATGCTTTCCACAATGTAATGCTAACCCTTATTATTATTACTAATATTTATATCGAATTTGGAACATCTAACGTAATTCAACACTTCATTAGGTTGTCAGACACATCAAAGGACACAAAGGAAATACTGAAAAAAAATGGTCAGCACAAGCTTGGGCTTGGAGGTTATTCGAATTTGGTGGCACGAATTGTAAGTATCGAAAACCTGATAATGCATCCAAATACTAAATTGAAAATTCTTTTTGTTTTAATGAGGGGCGCAAAATGTAAAATTAATGAATTTATGAAAATATGCAAGCCAACTGATTCAAATAAGTTCTCACTCGAGAAGACTTGAATCTTGATTTCAACACGAATTTGAAGCTATTGTTGAACACTGGAAAAGCTTGCCTGGGCATACACGGTCTTCTAGTGATCCATCTGGTACACAGGTATATAAAATCTATATAGTTTAATGAAAATTTATTAATTGTCATACAATCTATTCATTATAAACAATTAACATAAAATATTTATTCTGTTTTGAGCAGGAAAGAAATGATCCCCTTAATGTCGATGATGGACAACAACCCATTGAAGATCATGCTTAGATTCCTGGTAATGAATTTATTCATATGCTACAATTTTGTATAGATAATTGCAGTTGGTGAACATTAATTCTACTTCTCCATATTTCAACTGCAGAGCATGTAGATGGTCACACTGTATAGGTTGATACTCGACAAGAAAATGAAGAACATGAAGTGGCCACACCAGGTAAAAAAACACCTTTGTAATGTTTTTTAAATTAAATACTTGTAATTATAAATAAATAAAAAAGTAATGAAACATTTTCACATTATTGCAGCAATTCCGAACCCCTTAACGCAACATCCACATGACGAGTAGTCTACTAGGGATACATCATAACAAGTTAATGAAGCACTAGGAATTGAACGACAAATTCTAGAAGATGCGCTTCTTTATCATTTTGTAAAGAGAAGAAAACTAAAAAATAAGTGACTGAAGAAATTTTGAGTAATTATTTTTTATAATACATTGCCATGCATGGTTTTTTCAGCTATTTAATGAATCAATGGTTTAATGAATTCTTTAATGAATGGTATTTTATGCTATTGAATGAATGAATGGTTTTTTCGACTATTGAATGAATGAATTTGCACTAATTTCTTTTTTGCAAGTATATGCATTGGGTTTGGGGAATTGAGAGTGATGTTAAGGGGGGCAAGGGCCATAAGAGCTTCCACCTTCATGTGGTTGGCCCTTATTCTCTAAACATAGAGGATCTCAAGGAATGGTAATAAATTATACATTTCCCGCAATTATTTCTATAATTGTAGTGTTTAAGTTTTACTATTTCTATTTCACTCATCCATTAGAACATTTTATAGATAGCCTTGGGAAACATTTTGATATTTCAGAAGAAAAAATGGCATTTTGATGTGATCAATGGCCTTATATACTTTTTTTTTGTGGTTCTCCATGTTTCCTCAGGTGATCTCTTATTACCAATTATTTTACTTGAATGCTATTGTAATTTACATTGTTAAATTGAAAATGTTCATTATTAATGTTGTTTTCATTCATTGACCCAAACTACTCAAAATATAATTTTTTAGCTTCATTATATTATTTTTCACAAACAAGCAAATCTTTATTTCATGGGTCCTAACATGGAATTATTGCAACAGGAAAATATTTGTAGTATGTTGAAAGATGTTTTGAAAGGTAAATAAAAAGTAGACAGTGTCAAGCTTCATAAGTCAACATAAGTTGTACCAAGAAATTATAAGTATCGGCAACGTATTCCTAATTATCATACCTATTTTTCTTCTATTAATTTGATTTTTATTCCATATAGGGGCCACTTTACCTCTTTTTAGCATCTTAGTGAGTTTGTAGTGAAATTTATGTTTATGCTTGTTGAAGATGCCAAGAGAAAAAACTTCAATATGCCAAAGAACTCAATGATGTAACTCTTATGCAAAAGGTGAGTGAATATATATTTCATGAAAAATGTGTCTCTATAGTAAACACTTATTTCTAGATGGATCTTTCTAGTTAACATGCTTTGCAAAAGGTTTTGATGATTGAGTTGTATGCTACAATATCAATAACATTGCCTTTGGTCAGCATATTATCTATAGAAGAAGAATATTATCTTTCTCAATTTTAAATGAAACTCTAAGTATTTTTGTTGGTATCTACGAGTTTTGAGCTAGATAGGACACTTTAGTTTGTTGATATCTATGGTCCTTATGAAAATAGATTCATAGGGATAGGATACATAACATGGCCACACATTTGAGAGTCCTATCAACTTATTTTGAAATGATTTCTTTTGAAATTGCAATCATTACCTCCTGTTGCAGAGTGTTATAAATAATCCTATTGTAATTCCACGCCAGATTAACATAAGAAAAACTAAAGCACCTACTTAGCTCAATAATCTATGTGAGAAGTCAGGCCCCATCCTCCTAACAGAGATGTCACTAACTAACATAAATTAGAACGCAAATATATGTAGATCAATTGTTGCTCCTTGTATTAGGAAAGTAAAACCATAGTTATAGTAATCTTTGTTACAGCTTCTTACAATCAAATTCCAACAGCCAACAAAAGATCCCCCAATTCATATCACTTCTCCATACTTATACAAAGGTGGCATAATCCAGATCCACTAATATCAAGCAACCATGAAGATCTACGATATTCAGGTTTCCATGTTACAACAGATGTAGTTACAAGAATAAATATAATTGAATGAAGTTGTTCGCATCTAGGCTTGCATTGTTACTCCAAGAGATCAGGGGAAAAGGCATTGATAGGTATAGGAAAAAAGGTCTATTTCGTGATCCAAGTAGTCTGAATCTGATTCAAAACTATTTCGGTGGAGATGGGTAAGATTGAAAGAATATTCAGATTTCTCTTTTGGATTCTTGAACCCGTTGCATGCAATTAAATCATCCCAACATTGTTTCTCTTCCTTCTTAGTCAATTGGTACATGCTCTAGTATTTTCTTTCTAGCCACCATATAATAGGAAACTTAAATCTCAGTCCCAGCCAACTAGGTCCACAATTTTTAATACATGCAACATAGATGGGAAACCAAGACAGGGCATATTTGAATTTTTCAACACATTATGGATCTCTTTATCTCAGAAAAAGAGAAGAAGCATCCCATCTACCCTTGTTTCCTTCTCTTGCAAAGATCTCTTGCTGAGAGATCAACTTGAAACAGGAAGAGACAACTTCTTGTTCGAAGGATACCATCTGACTATGCCTCTCAGGATATTGTAATTGTCTCATATGCATGATTCTTAATGATGTAGGATATTGGGGATCACTCTGAACCCAAAGGGTGGAAGTCTCCTCATTATTATGTATGGCCTGAATGGCACCCCACCAATGCATATGATTGGTAACAAATGAAGAAATTCATCTTAACTGAATATATCCCAAATAAGGAACTGGATTGGAGTGGACGTCCATAGGGAATTCTCTTTCATGCAAAAATAATTCACATAGAAAATTTTGATCCAAAAAATCACTCTTAATGAAGGTGTCCAAGAATTGAGGGGTTGAAACTAGCTGATAGGGTCTTACTTATTATAGTGCTTTGATTTTAAACATGACCATTTTTTTTATATAAGAACACTGGATAAGATGGGGATGGATCTCTGTAGCTCCAAAATCCTTGAATTAGGTTGTACATCTCCTTACCTAGCTATTCTTTTTCTTCTTTTAGGAACTTAATCTTTCTCAGTTTCTGTAGCTCCTTCTGCAAATTGTCCTATTGGTATAGTTCTTCATCCCATTTATCCTTAAGCTCTTGGATAATCCTCCTATGTTCAGAAAAGGAGATCATTTCTTTCTCCATCAGGATGGTACGATCTTTCCATTTACTAAGATCAAGTTGATATAGATGGAGCTTTTATTCCAATTCTTTCTCCTTCTTTCCTATTTTATCCTCTCCTTTTCCATTGTCCAACAAAATTTCTACTTCAATTGATGATCCGGGCACTTCTGTTTGTGTTGTTGATTCAACAAATGATTTTGGGAATTCTGGTTCTTGTGTAGCAACATCCCTCTTCTATGTTTCTGCCCTAGCAACTTCAGTTTCAGTTGCCACTTCAGTAAACAATTTTGAGGATGTTGGTTCTTGTGTAGAAACATCATTTTTCTCTCTTTCATCCCCATCAACTTCAGTTTGAGTTGCAACTTCAACAAACAATTTTGAGGATCTTTGTTCTTGTGTAGAAGAATCGCTTTTCTGTGTTTTAGCCCCCGCAACTTCAGTTTGAGTTGCAGCTTCAACAAACAATTTTTAGGATCCTCGTTCTTGTGTAACAACATCCAATTTCTGTGATTCACTCGAAGTACACACTGTTTGAGCTACTTCTTCCATGTCAGATCCTTGGAGTGTTGTTTCTTGTGTAACAGCCTCCTGTTCTATAATTATTTCAATGTTTTAGGATGTTGATATTTCTCTTGAATTATTTATGTATCCTTTGAATACTGAGACTGATCCTAGATCAATTCATTAATGTCCTTGTATTGTTGATACTGGTATGGAATCAGTTCAATGTCCTTTGACTGTTGTGACTGTATTTCCTCTTCTTCTTGCAATTCATGATCAGTGGTTATGATCATCCTTGGCTTCCTTTCTCCCATCGATTCTACTAGAGGTATTTATTATGTCCCCTTCCTTTCTTGTGCTAATTTCCACATTGTTAGATCCACCATTGCAACTCTATACCCTGCAAGTTTGAATAGATCTCGACATTCAGGGCATAGTAGTTCATCATGTTCACCATCCTTCAAAACAGAAGGTGGATTCTCCAACTTGTCTACAGCTTCAACTAAGGTGTTCAAGCTCTACATCATCTTCTTTTTGCAAGCTTCTTTCCACCTATGCACTTCATCTCGGAGCGTTCGTACTTCTTACTTTAACAATTCATTCTCAAAAAGTAAATTTTCAATTTGAGGTTCACTTCAAGCAGGTTCTTCTGTAACAACATATGCTTAGGGTTTTAGAATAGGAATTTCAACAGTTTCCCCTATTACATGTACGGCTTCTTCCGTAGTATAATCCTTGGTCCTTCTCCTCTTTGCAAGGCTAGATGTATGGCCCTTAACACTTAGTATTTTTCTTCTTCTATGCGACACAAGAATTTCCACATTTTCAGAAGAAAGGATGGAAAATTCAGTAACTTTTCGAGTTTCAAAAAGAAATTCCTCCTCCTCAATAATGATTCCCCTGATTTCAGGGGAGGAGTCAACATTTAGGAATTCTAATTCCCCTCCTTCTATTTCCTCTGTATAATGTCTTTCCTCTGCCATTGTAGCTTCAATAGTTACAGCTTATACTATCGTAACTTCTACAACTGCTCTAGTTTCATCTTCTGCTACTGTAGCTTTTCTCACACCTTCCTCTTGAACATCTTCCAATTGGTCTTTCAACATTCCATCATTCCCCCCAACCGAACCTGAGGATCTTGGCCCATCACTTTCTTGCCCATTACCTTCTATTTCCAATACAAGTTTCCAGTCTACCCTTATTCGAGGAACAAGTTGTACCCATGTTAAATTATGATGTACAAGGGACCTCAAAACTAACAATTTGATTAATCCATGATTTGTTTCGAGAAGCTACGGGATGTCGAGATTCTTTTACATATTGATTCATTCTTTGTATGGAACTTAGGAGATAAAATGGCATATTAATCATTCTACCTTGGCGTAAATGGGACAGTAGGATAAAGTCAGAGATATAAACGATTCAGTACCTTCCTTCACAAGTTATGTATTTCTTTAGAAAGAAGGCAACTTGATCCCAGGGTCTTGGCAATGAATCCAGTGCTTTTCCCCTTCCTCTTGGATGAACAATTTCTCCCGCTACAAGAAAGTCGCATACTGTGGTCAAATTGGGCACCTTCCGAACAAACCATATAATCCTAATATGTGGTAATCCTACCACTTCTACCACAATTTCTTCTGTAACATCTATCCACAATCCTCTAACCGTTGAGTGAGTATCATTCAAGTTTATAGAAAATTGTAGTGTCATATTCACATCAAAGCTGCTTAATCTATAGAAGTACTCTATCCACACAGATTCCTGAAACATGGTAAATAATTCCCCTTTTTCATGTAGAGACGCTAAGTTCTCTGGTTTGTGTCTCGCTGGGATACCCATATTGCTTCCTTTCTTTATATTTTGTTAGTAAATACAATAATTACCAGACTCGGACATTGGAGTTACAACATGCAATAACATGAAATGGATCTAAGTTCTATTGGGTATTTTTGGAAAGTTTGCACAATTATTTTCGGAAACTGGCACGTTTATTTTTGAAAAGTGGTATGGTTATGGGATAAAATTGATTGGTCGGAGCTGGAATGAGTTGGATATAATGATGGTCATATCACGAATACGACAAATAAATTTTTGACTTGTTTCCCTTACGGAGAACTAATCAAGGTCTACTAACGAAGACTGACTCCATGGTTAGATATGTGTTGTTGTGTAAAATCATGCCTAATTATAGTTTTGATTAGAACCCTTGCCTTTTAATATAATGTTTTGTTGTCATCCTTCCATGGTGGTGTTATTTCATTTTCGCATCATTCATGAGGATATAACTATGCACATGCTTCCATGAGTTGGTCGTCGTCAACCGAGCGAATAAAGTACATCCATGCTGGAACAAAATTACATGACGATTAGACGAGCATATAATGTTCCTCGTGGAGACTAGAGCAGGCCGATATAAACTGGAAAACATATAGCAATATTGTGGCTAAAGAATTAGTGGATTCGCAGCCATGAACTAGGAAAAGTTGGAAGAATTTTAATGGGGTTGCAGCTGTAAAAATAGGAAAAGTCGACAAAATTTAGCGTAGTTGCAGCTGCAAAATAAGAAAAATTGGTAGAATTGTAGCATAGTTGCAACTACGAAATAGGAAAAGTTGGAAAACATTTAGTGGGTTGCAGCTACGAAAATAGGAAAAGTTGATAGAATTTAGCGGAGTTGCAACTGCCAAATAGTTAAAATTGGCATAATGTTAGCGGAGTTAGAGCTATGGAAATAGAAAAAGTCGACAAAAGTTTTAGCGGATTTGCAGCTGTGAATCCAAATATAAAGGGACATTTTTGTTCATAAAATTTCAGAATTGCGCAGTTTTTCGACCTCTATGAAGTGAAATTTCTGGTCGAATTTCCATTAAAATCGACAAAGTGGTTATATTACGGACGAACAAGTGGAGGAAACTTCGTCGGATCACCTACCTAAACGAAGTGAAATTTGTGGTCGGATTTACATTAAATCCAACAACGGTGCTACACTACCAATGAAAGGGAGGCGTTGGATATCCAACCTTTATAAAGGAAACGTAGTCAAATTTCTGTTGCCTATGTGCTTAAATTTGTGGTCGGATTTCCAACGTATACAAAGCAAACTTAGTTGGACTTCTGACATCTATTCACTAGAATTTTTGGTCGAATTTTCGATGGCTACAAAGAAAACATAGTTGGATTTCTGAAATCTATGCACTGAAATGTGTATTCGGAGTTTCGATGTCTATGAAGAAAACTTAGTCAGATTTCTGACGAGTACTTTCATTGTTGGAACACTGCCGAAGTTTAACCGAATTTTAAAAACAAAGAGGATTGTCGAAGTGTTGACAACAATATTTCGAAAATCAGACATCTAAGCCATCGCAATTTTTTTTCAAAAATGCGATTGAGCTACTACTCTACCTTTTATATCCATTGATCACCTAAGAGATGAAAATTTCCATAACTTGTTTGTCTTAATAGCTATGAATGATAACAAAATATGAGAGACATCCTTTTTCGATCTTGAATAATGAAATGATTCTCTGGTTCTAAGAATTTTGTAGGTGTTTAATCTGATTCACATAACCCTTTGTCTAAAGGTAGATATCCAATTGATTTTCCTGGATGATCTCCTACTTTGAGTCCAATATCATTATCTTTTTACTACAAAGATTAAAAAACTCTCTTAGCCAATAAATTTACTTGTCATCCTTTTACTAATGTTCTATGTTACAACAAATTCTCAATTAGTGTTCAAAGAGGTTGTTTCCCTGGATTGAAACACTCAACACTAGAACAAAACAACTACAAGATAAAGAAACTTCCCCTATGATTGAATAAACTTATTGAATTAATTGATCGTCTTACCTTCAAGAGACACAACAAAACACAAACCAAGTAAGAGTAACAAGATAGCTTATAATCCTTTGTAAAAGACCAAGGAGTTAAACAATAAACACAACATGATAATCAGACATACAAATGATTATGGGAAAGAAACTATATTTGCATTAAAATAAAAAGAAGGAGAGTATACAACCAATGCCTTAGTGTTGAGAACTCTTCTCAAATCCTTAAACTTTCCTATAAATTACGCAAGAGTTTGACTGAATTTGGCCAGAATTTGGATGCAATAACACATTCTTGCTCCCCTTACCCATGAAGGGTGAGATAGTATATAAAGGCTTGAGAGGATAGGATAAGTTGATAATTCCATGGGAGAGGTGGAGGGATGATCCTAGGATGGGGAATCTCAAGATCCAGATGTCATGAATCATAGGGATGAGACTCAACAAAGGATAGCTTCGAGAAGCCTCTGGAACTTTCCTTTTTTTCCTTCATAAGTCGAGCACCACACCTTATTTAATGAGAAATGGTGGTACTAAGGGGAAACCACACCTTGTAAATGGGCAGTAGACGGTGGCACCGCTTTTTACAGATAAAAAAGAAGTGTTATTGAGATGGGAATCATAGCTTGTACACAGGTAAAGTGTGGTGGTGGCCAAAACTATAAAATTGTTCATCCTTTCTCATTTCCAACTTCAACCTTTGAGGAATTCAAGGAAAATACTAATATTTGTTTCTTGCAACATGGTGTTGATGAGAAATATGTGTAATGGAATTATCCCCAAAGAATGAGGATAGAGGGAACGGATAGGTAAATGCTTTGTAATAATAAGTTATCACTTCGAGGAAATATTCCAAATATTAGAACTCATCAATGCCCAAGATCATCCTACAGTACATTTACACTTCGATACATATCCATATGACTCACAACATGGAATCCTACCAATACAATGGATATCCATGAGAGCTATAAACAATCATGGATATTAAGAGACATCATAGATCCATGAGGAAAACTCAAATTTTCACATAGCTTCCAGATATACAATGTAGATCTATTTCATACAGATGCAAATATGAGCACAATTGTGAACAAGCAAATGTGGATCCATGCTATGACTCATACAAATACTCCATCACAAATTGGGGAAAGCAATGAGAGCTTAATAGATACCCAGGGGCTTCATCTCATCTTCATCAAAGTATGATTATATCCATGTGAATACATGTCTTGAAGTCGAACATGGTAGAAACCACTTGATTATCGGTCAATGATGAAAACCATTAACAAGTGGATATCACCATTAATGTTAATGATTCCCAAGATACCCTAGTACATTCCTTTGAATGTGAATAAATGGAATGATGTTGAACACTCGACTGAATCTTTCGATCAAATGTCAATGATGAAAACCTATTGTCGAAAGCAATATCATCTGTTATTGATGTATATAGATATCAAGGTATTGACTTGTTTCTAATACTAATTCCTATAATATGTGTTGAAGTCGACATGAATAGTCTCGTCGAAGGAGGTCCATGATGAATCCCTCATCAATGACACGAAACTCAGAACAAATTTATGGAATTTGAGTATGAAGTAACCATGGGACTAACTCAAAGGTAACTAACACAAGATAAAGGGAATTTTGATTGCCGAGGGTAACTCTCAACACAACATTCCTTTGAACATTGGGTGGCACGATTGAATACTTGGAAAATTTACTTGTCGAGGAGGATACCAAAACATAATGCGATGTTGGATGTTGCATTCATTAAAAAGACTCAAAGGAGTAACATGACTCATGAAAGTGGATCAACTCAGAGACAAGATGAAAACCAACTGGTTGAATGAAATGCATACATGTGCCATGTTCAAAGCTGACTATAAAACTTCTATATTTACAAATGAAACATAGTTCCCTTTCTTTAATTCCCCCATAATGATTGATGAGTGCCTCTTTAATTTTTAACGAGTTCAAATAGGGTAACAAACACTTGTTTCAATTTATCATAAGATAATTCATTCTCTTATGTTTTCTAAACCTAATAAAGGAGGGCCTCATTTGTAGAAAATGGCCTCTCAGTGTTTAGTTTAACGAGTACATTGAAAGAAAACTCAGTGTTGTTCATGTTTAGAGAGTCTAAACGAAACTGAAGAAAACTCTAAAAGGTCCTTTTTCATAAAATTTAGTCTCCTAGGCATGAAAAAGTATAAAATAATACCTTGGATAACTCTTCTAGTCAACGACTAGAGTATACCCTTTTTGTAAATAGTCAATCCAAACCGAAAAATGGGTAAACTACCATTGGAAATATGACTCTTCATGTCCTTTTACGAGTGTAAAGATGACAATCTCACTTACCAATATTTTCACATTTTAAGAGTCGGAAAAGATCTTAAAGAGGAATCTATCAGGGTTTTTTTTCGTAAAATGTTTTGAGTCCAAAAAATGGTAAAATTTGACTCAAAAAATTAGTTCTAGGGTTTAACAAGCACGACTAAAGTTTTAAAATTGCGCATGAAATATTTTTTTGTTTTGACCGAGAACGAAAAAAGATAAAAAGTAAACTCCTCCATATCCAAAAATGTCAAATCCCCATGACCTGCAATTCTCAAAAACACCATTAAACATTCATTTTGTCAGAAATTAAAATTTAAATGACTATAGTAAGGGTAAAAAGTAATAAATTTATTAAAATAAAACCAAAATGGTGAATAAAACTAGTCAAAAGTCAAAAAATAGTTACCATTTAGTTTTTACCCATTTTGGAGAGGAAAAAGGCCCTTTTGAGAGCAAACTTGGAGCGTGGATTGTAGAGGCTACACTCGATCATTTGGTGAACCATCCAGACAAGGTAAATCATGAACTCTTCCCCTACATTTTCATGGTTACCTTTTTAAATTTTATGCATTTTTTAGGTGTTTTAGGGCCATTTTCCAAGAGGAAAATGTGCATTTTGGGCAGCACACTTTTCCCTTTCAGGAACTGCGATGCCAAGCAACACCACACATTTACAAAATTTCATTCCTCCACCTCAACCTAGGGAACTCATAGGTTGGTGAAACGTTGTTTGATAGTAGTTTTATTTGGATGGGGAGATGACATTCCTCCCCACCCAATATTTCTTGTCCTCAAGGAATGACAAGTTTGGATGTTGCAATTTTTTCCTCTTCCCAAGTGGCTTCCTCACTAGGAAAATCCTTCCATTGTACCAATTATTCTGTTATAGTTCTTCTTCTTAACTTCCTTTCCCTTGTCTTGAATATTCCTTCTGGAATGAGAATAAGTGGTCCTTTATCATCTAAGGGAGGCAATGTTTATGAAAATGAAATATGATTCCCTATGACCTTTTTTAGACATGAAACATGAAATACATTATGGATTTTACTTCCTATTAGAAGTTCCAATTCATATGCCACTTCTCCAACTTTTCGAACCACTTTGTAGGGGCCATAAAACCTTGTTTTGATATTTCATGAACCTTTACCTTTTAAGGTGTTTTTTTTGTAGGATGCAATCTCAAATAAACCAATTCATTCACTTGGAAATGTCTCTCCACTCTATGTTGATCTGCATATTTCTTTTGTTGATTTTGGGAAACCTACAAGTTATCTTTCAAAACCTTCAAACTCTCTTGAATTCATTCAATCCAATCCTTATCATTTGGGGCTCTACTATCACCAAAGATGTGGTCAATAAAACTGGATGCATCATAACCATAAATTTATTTGAAAGGTGACATGCCAATGCAGATACTAAAAGTAATATTATAGCAAAAACTCACCCAAATGAAACCACTTGATCCATGCTTTTTGCTGCCCACTCACATAGTTCCTCAAGTATCCCTCCAAACATTGATTCACCCTCTATGTTTGTCCATCAATTTGTGGATGATATCTTGTGATAGGATTCAAATTTGTCCCCACCATTTTGAAGATTTCTTGATAAAATGCACTAAAACCGGTTATCTCTATCACTAACAATTCTCTTGGGAAGCCCATGCAATATGAAAACATCTCTAAAGAATAGCTCAGTCACTTGTGAAATGTTTAATGTTATAATAATAGAAAATAAATGAGAAAATTAGTGAGTCTATCCACTACTGCAAATATGCAATACTTACCAAGTACTTTGGGTAAACCAGTGATGAAATCCATGGAAATGCTCTCCCATTTTTGTTTTGGTATAGGAAATGGGTGCAAGAGACCAGATGGATGATTGTGCTCAACTTATTTTTTTCTGACATGTCAGGAATTCATTAACATATTTCATAACATCATTCTTCAACCTTTTCCAATAGAATATTTCTCTCAACAAGGCTATATGTTTTGAAGAAACCAAGGTGTCATGCTAGAGGAGAATCATGAGATTTCTTTGAAATTTTCTCCTTCAATATCAAACCATGGACTGCATAGATTATATGTTTGTAGTAGATGATTCCTTCCAACATCATGGTTAGTCCCATCAAAAATTTCACAAGAAAACTTATTCTTGGCATATTCTACTTCTCATATAACGTTCCAATCTTCTACAACACCCATTAGAGAAATATAAGGTATTCTAGATAAGGAAAGTAATACCACATTATTCTTCCCCTTCACATATTCAATATCAAATAAAATGCTTGAATATTACTCACCCCCTTTTGTTTCCTTTCATTTATATCAATTTAAGTGAGGAAGTACCTTAAGCTATTATGGTCATTCTTGACCACAAACTTCTTTCCCGCCAAGTATTTTCTAAACTTGATCAAAGCATGCATGATGGATAACATTTCATTCTCATAAATTGAGTAAAAATTCTCATTTTTCAGTATATTCCTACACTTGAAAGATATTGGGTGTTGTCCTTGCTTTAGGACAACTCCAATGCCCTCCCCTGATGCATCACACTCCAAGACAAATGGTTTAGAAAAATAACGCAATGAAAGAATATGGCAATTGGTAATTACCTATTTCATTATTTGGAAACCATTTTCAGCCTCTTCATTCCCTTGTAAAAACTCCTTCTTTGTCAAATCAGTGAGAGGTGAAGTGAGTTGGTAGAATATCCAAAAAAAAAATCTATAGTAGTTACAAAAACCAATGAATCCTCTCAATTCAGTGATATTTTTGGGACGGGGCCATTCTATAATGGCTTTTATTTTTTCCAAGTCCCCCTTCACACCATCTTAACCAAAGATGTGTCCAATATACAAAATTTTTGTCAAACAAAACTCACATTTTGACAACTTAAGGTCTACAATTCCATAATTAAGAATATGTCAGCATGTATTATCAGAATGAAATTATTACAACATATTATCGATCAAATTATACAACATAAAATTTCTTTCTCTCCTCTCCCCCTTCTCCATGATATTGATTACATATTTATACATAAAAATCCTTCAAAAGGATGAGGAACCAAATTCCCAACTTAGAATCTGTTTTAACAAATTTGCTAATTTGAACCATAGTCGTAACTGTAAATTTGGGAATTACACATTTAGAGAACCAGCTCTATATATCAAACCGTGGCTTTGTTTGGATATTTCCTTGTGATTCAATTAATTGAGTTCATTATGCACAAAACCCATATCCAAGATTTTCGGGATTCTACTCCATATGCCCGCAAATCGAAATGCAAATCAATCTGTTCTTATTTGGCATGCACTTTTTGTTAAGGTCGTTTGATCATGAGCTGGTGGATGCTATGTTGGACTTGGGCATGAATTCGAATCACAAATCCACCTAATCAATCCCAGGAATGATGTCCTGTTATGAATCTCCATGTGGACTTGTGCTAGAATGCCAACTTTGGAAGCTTGAACCATGAGTGCATCTACTGTTAATATGAAAAATCACTCCACAAACAATCATTAGTAAAATTATTTATAATAGTCTTCAATTCATAAAAAATAAAGGAAAATAATAATTACTAACCACTAAAGCATCAATGGGAGTAATATGTTATTTTACGAAAAGTTACAACAAATGGATAAAAAGTGGAATGATAAATGGATAATAATAGGAAGAAGAGAGATGCAATATATGTCGATAGGTGATGAAAATATGGACAAATTCATGACCCAACATCTCCCCCAAATGGAACTTGTTTCATTTCCTCCTGCAACCCAAAACCTGTGACGTAGCATCCAAACTAGAAGGACTCATTCAATTGTTGCTTTCATTTTACCATGCATAGTGACCAAAACCACTCTACCTTCCCACTAATCAGTGTTAATGGAATATGATGCTTCTTTCCAAATAATACTTGAAACTTCTTCAAATAGTGGTTGTTGCATTTCTCCTTCAAAGGTAGCCCTCAAGTGACTTTTAGCAATCCTAGTGGAGTTTCAGCAATTAGCAAAAACTTTAGCAGAGAAATGCAGCGGAGTTTCATCCAATTAGCAGAGTTGTAGACATTTAGTGGAAAATTTAGTGGATTTGCAGCCATTTAGATGAGAATTTAGCGGAGTTGCATCCATTTAGCAAAAAATTTAGCGGATTTGCAGCCATTTAGCGGAAAATTTAGCGGAGTTGTAGCCATTAGAGCTCTAAATTTAGCGGAGTTTCAACAAATAGAACATAAAACTTTTGAATCCATTTTCTCCCAAATAACAAACTAGTTTTGGCTGAAATTTGGCAGGCAATTTTTTACTAGTCCAATGCATCTCCACACCAAAAATAAGAGATACCCCAATCACATATTTCGAGAAAAATGCAAATTGGTTGTAGGTGATGATGGTCATTTTCTCAAAAACCATGCAACATTTTTTTCTAAAACTTGGTGATTATATTTCTCTTACCACAATGCTTATTCACACCAAAAATTGAATCCATTTGATGTATTCATCTTGAGATAAAGACAAAATGGTTGTAGGTGATGATGGCCATTTTCTCAAAAACCATGGATTGGATTGGGCTAAAACTTACCATAATTTTTCATCATAATATTATGCACTTCTTGTCCAAAAATCACGAGAATCAAGTACACGGTTTGTGAGATATGCTCAATTCAAATTATGCATTTTATAGAAGGAACAATATGCATGAGAAAGTAAATAAATTATCACAAAATATCTACTGCCCTTTGAAACATGATTCCAATTGAGATCTTATGGATTGTACAACAACCTCTATATTTTTCCCCAAACTCAAGATAGAGGATTCCCACATGCAATCAAAATCAACTTCAAACTAAGTACTTGACCAATTCGTCATGTGGCCTTTACTTGTTTGTGAAAGAAAAATACTTTTTATGGTTACCAATTATCAAAGATAGTTGAGATTATTGATATGTTTCCCTCCAAAAAAAGAATTCAACCTGTTAATCTAATTAATGAGCTCAACTTTACAATAGTGGCATTATAATCCATATCAATTAAGTAAGTAAGAATGCCTCTACCCAAGATCATTCTTGTTGTCATGAAAACATGTTACTTTGGGTGAAGGTAAAATGTTAAAGTCAAAGCAAAAGTAGCTGTGTATGAATAGTCTTCATGATGCATTAGATCAGTGCATGTTCCATGGAGTGCACAACAACCTATCTTCAAGAAACAATGATTTTCAATTCAACCAAACACCATTTAAAATAATATATTGAGTACAACAATTTCTTGTCAAGGCATATGATCTCTCAAATCTAGAGTCCTCTTCAATTTTCCCAAACACATATATTGAACATGACCAAAGATTCTAACAATATGCTACTTCCATCACCTATAAATCCTTCTAACCATTTTTCATATTTAGGACCAAATTAACAATACTCAAGTTATCCATTTCCATTGGTGAATGAAGGTAGCAACCAACAAAAACAACTCACTCCATCAATTTATTTTCCAAGAAAACTTATTTTGTTTGTCAATCACGCAAAAAAGAAAACGATCCAAGGCACATAATATGGGAGAACCAAGATATGTATGTGAATCATCCTACTCCAAAATACTCATAATTACCATGTTGTCATCAATAATTCTCATATTCAAATATGCTATATGTTCTATGTTGCTAAACTCACTGTGATTAAACTTTGTTTCTGTTGTTGCTTCATGCTGAAGATGATCATTGGAAAATTTTTACTATTGTAGGAATATGTTAATGATCCATATGTGGGGCAACAATTTCCTAATGGGGAGGATGGAAATGTTATTTATTTAATTCACATGAATAAACTACCTAATTTTGGGCATGGAGATCTATTTTGCATAAAGAACCAAGCATATATCAACATTGAAGTGTGTATGATAGTATTTTTAAATGAGTGCATGCATATAAAAACTAAGAGAAAAATACCTCTGAAATGCATTCTCTATTTTATGGCAATATATGCTTCTTTTTTTGTAGTTTTTTTCAAGAGTAGCAGCAAGGAATTGTCCTATGATTGGATGTAGAAGGTGTGGGACTGGACTTTAGGTATCTATGACAAGTTGGTTCAAATGGAGTGAGGGCTTAGGTTTGAATGGGAAAGGATGAGAATTAATGGACAAAAGAGGGTATGGGTATAATAGGTAGAGTAATTATTAGTTTTTTTTCATGAAATCTTCCAAATTTTTTAATAAATCAAAAACTTATACTATTTTATCTCAAGTTTTACCTCCGTGGAATGTTTGATTGGTATGGATGGACCGATGTCTGTTGGAGCTAATGTCATCCAAACTATTCCTGAGAGAGATGTATCTGAGAGTTGAAAGTGTTTGAGAATGAATCTCATATGAAATGATGTCATGTTGGTTGCATGTAAAACTAATTGCTGATACAAATGATGAGGAGGAACTCTGCCACAAAAGCAGAAAGCTCCTTCTCTTATTCTGACAATCAACTACTGGAATGAAATGGAAAGGAATTGAAAAATTGTTGAAACAAATTATGTTGCAAGTCATTGTTGAAACCATTAGATCACATAATCTTTAGGTGCTACAAAACCGAGGTACAATTCTTACCATGTGAATGAATGTGTTGAAGTCGAGCATGGAAAGAAATCATTGGATTACCATCCATTAATGTATGTTGTTAACCAATGTGGAGCAACTCAAATTTTATCATAGTGAGATCTAAAGTACCTTAGTGAATCTTAACAGGTACAAATGGATGTTCTGGAGTCAATTCACCTGCAAGATTTATCAATCAAGAGGCATTGATGAATCCGCATGATTAACAACAAGAAAACCTGCCATTGATTCATGCAGATCCCAGGGCACTATAAAAATCTCATCTCGATCCAAGATGATGTGTTGGAGTCGATGGGAAAGACCATAAAAAGGTGGATCTTAATGAATTCCACATCATCCAATACGAATGAAAAATAAATGATTGTGAAGAATCATAGTGAAAAATAGAACCAACATGAAACTCAGAAGTGGAAAGTATATGTGAAGTCGTGATGTAGTAGTGATAGCAAATAAAAATGTTATGGTTGGCTACATAAGCAGTGGAAAATGATACTTAGACATGAATGTAATTTTATATCTTTCAAAGGAGGAGGGTGAATCAATCTACCATAGCACAATTCGCTTGTTGAGAGGTTTCTTTTGGCAGCAATTGGTATGATAGGTGTGATGAGCTTAATGTCGCCTTAAAAGGATTCTTGGCATGTATAAATGGGACTTGAATTTGGAAACATTGGTATATGTATGGTTTTAACATCAATATATCCATTTTATATTCTTAATACATTTGAAAATCAAGAAAAAATATTCAAGGGTCACTTGTGCATGCATTGACCTTCTTTTTCCAAGGACGTGAAAAAACCTAGCACTTGCCTGCAATAAAATATGAGATGATGGAAGAAGAGAGGTGATTGGTATCTCTTCACCTGATACTTTTGAAAAAAACAAGCAATTCCTTATAAAACAAATCAAAGGATAAATGAACGAAGCAAATTCAATTTATACCTGTGGGAGAACGATGGCCAATTAGACTCACTAGCAGTGTTTCAATCATAAATTATTCATTCCTCGTCTTATTTGAGTGATTAAAAATCAACATGAAATTAAATTTATAGGTATATGTCCCTTAGAAATACGTTTTTAAAATTATATGTGATGATATTCCAAATTTTCTTAGTAACATCCTACATGACAAGGTGTTTTTTGAATTATGGACTAGACCAACAGTCACGGTTTTAGGCATAATTTTTTTGTTTGATAATGGATTAACGTGACTCCAATTGGATATGAAATTATATTCATGTAGGGTATCCAATAGGAATCCAATAATAATTGATGGGTCAAATAGGCCAATGAACAGTCTAGGGAAAAAAGTTTTAGGAATGTTGATTTGTGATAGGGAGTCGGTATTTTGGTCAAAAAAAATTTCATACAATATTGAAATTGAGTGATTCAAATTTTTTTGAAAACTATATTAATAGGGGAATATGAAAATGAAACACGTTTTCAATATATATCCAATAAGGCATCCAAAAACTGATTGCCCTCGCTTTGTTCCTAAGCTGCATGCTTGACACCCCGTTAGTACTTTGGCCATAACTTTTTTTATTGATTCCAAATATAAAAAATTCAAATTGTTTTGGAAACTAGATTCAAAGGTATACTTATAAATTAAATAGGTTTTAAAAATAATTCCATTTTTTCTCCCAACAATGGACTGTCCTGACTGTGTTTCAGTAAAAATTCAAGCCAAAATACCATAGAAATCCAATAAATTAAATATGGCTCCCAAAAAGTGACCGGAATAGGTGTGAATTATTTTAATGATACAAATTTAAATAGAACACACATTCATACCCAAAAATTTCAAGCATTTAATACCTAGATTGATTTACACAGTTTGTTGCAGCAATTGTTGCGACTTAGTAAAAATGATATAATATTTTAAATAAAGCATGTGTTTTTTTATGGATGTTTTATATAGAAATGAAATCTAAACACATACTATAATGATCGCACAACTTTCAATATTTAAGGTTTCCATAATCGTTTGGCTCGTTTCCCCGTGGAGCCTTCATTCACCAATTCTTGCTTCCTCTTACTGCCTTCCCTAATTACTGTAATTTTTTTTTCAGGAATTATTTTTTTGTAACAAATAGAGACAAAATAAATTTTGAAAATTGAAGAAAAAATGATTTAAGCATTTTTTTTCAAATAGTCAACAATTCCAAAGCATTCCTGAAAACATCTCATACCCATTCCTTATCTTTCTACTTTGTGATCTTCTGTATCGCAACAAGGCACAGAAAGAGAGCATACTTATTCAAAAATAAATAAATAAATAAAAATAAAACAAAAGTATGGTTTTATTTTGCTATTCTATCCTACCCTATTCTACTTGGAAATATAAAAATGCTTCAAGTGTATGCATGTTTCCAATGGAGCCACTTTTGAAATAGTGACTCAAGTATGCTCATACTCCCAACAAAAAAATATAAATTTATGAATGCTAGGATATGAGAGATCAACTTCCCTTGAAATGATGGTGCCAAGAATTTTTGAAGTATGGAATATGTTGAAGATATGGTTAGGGTGGCGGTGGATTAGACAAGAAATTGTGTTGCATTCCAAGGAGCTTGATGAGAAGATAGATATGGTTGATGTAGAGGATTGGTTTGTGAGGTTGATCTTGAAGGACCGAGTTTTGTTGCAGCATGAGGGAGAGTGACCATGTGATCAGAAGATAGGTCATTCCACCCTTGTGGATAAAGTAGGTAAGAGTTAATTTGAGGCTGCAATAGCTTCCATGGTGGAGGAGTATTCAATGATTTAGTATGAGAGTAAGGAAATGCAGGGATAGAGTTTTCAAACATACATGTAGGCCACAGTTTCCATGGTTGTTGTAATAAATTTGCTGCAACTCCTAGATCTCTTTGATATGCTGCTTTCATCCTGGGTTATAAGGAGGGGAAATAATACATGGAATGCTTCAAGTCACATATGCCACAAATTGTGAGACTATCCAAAGGAAAATCCATTGCAGGATGTTTCTTCTGGCACCGAGGGAAAACTGTTTCTTTAAATTCCTCATGCTTTTCCTTAACCTGCAAAATACCCAATTGTGAATTTATTGAACCATCGATATTAGCAATAAAATTTTCAAATAAATTACCAATTTTAGCTCCAAAATATCCTATTTTTGCAGCATATTTCAAAAATCTAGAGGAAAGTTCTTTAGAATTCTTACCAATCTTAGAGTTTCCTCTTGAATACCTTATACATAACTCACAAACATCATCATATGATAGCTTAAATACATCACCTGTTCCCATCATATTTAAGATTTCTAAATATTCATCTTGGATTCCTTCAAGTAGGAGTGTTTTCAAGGTCTCCTTCCCCAATTTCCTTTGTTTGGATCTTTGGAGGTTGTATTGAAAGCATTCCATGTATTCCTCCAGACTATCTTCTTGTCCTTTTATCATTTCAAATATGTCTTCATTGACCCTGCAATAATCTTGGTACCTTTTCAAGAATACATGTTTCATGGCTTCCCAAGTTTGTATGCAATTCCCACCAAGGCTCGTGAACCATTGAAGAGTTGCTCCTTTTAGAGTAAGGGGAAACATATTCAATTTTTTATCATTAGTACAATCATTAGAGGAAATTTAAATTTAAAATGGACCTTCCAAAAATAATACAAATTCCATGTCATCATGTATAATCCAATCAAAATTCTTTAAAATTCAATAAGCGAGCACCTCTTAAACAATTTTTTAATTCAAATTTGGGGATAGGTATCATAAAAAAAACTACTTTTTTTGTTCGTGTTTTCGACATATCTCCCTATGTTTTTACTCAAGTTTCGATCAGAAGAGCTCATTGGAAGTGGAATTAAATTCCAAATCCAATGAGTACCCACTCGGCATACTTTTCAAGGGCCCCTCTCCACCAAAAACAAGAAATACCTGAAAAAATGTGATGATGATGTCATCATCACGTTTTTTCAAGTATTTCTTGTTTTTGGGGTAGCAGGGCCCTTCAAAAGTATGTCAAGTGGGTACTCGTTGGATGTGGAATTTAATTCTACATCCAACGAGCTCTCATGATCAAAATTTGAGTAAAAACACAAGGAGATATGTCGAAAATACGAACAAAAATGTAGTTTTTTTCTTTTCTGCCTCCAAAATTAATAAATATTATTTTATTATTTTAACTATTATTTTATTAATTTTTCTTAGGAGGCCCATTTTGAGTTGAAATTTCCTCTAATGAATATCCTCTACAAATTACTTCAAATTCAAATAGAAATACATCATGGTCTTCATTTTTCAAATCGTGAAAATTTGTTAGAATATGTGGGGGAATTCTTTTCATTGGTGCCACTCCTCCTGAATCTCTGATGGGAAATTTGAAGGTAACAAAATGTGCATCTTCCTTACCTACCATCTCTTCGTTAGGTTCATCATGTGCTATTGTGAGGCTCCTTCTTCGAATGTTCCTGTCAACTTGTTAGTAGAATGGGTGGTGCTTACAACACCACTAAGGGGAATGATAAGATTTACACACCAAAAATTGAGAATAAAATAAAATTGAATGCAAAGAAAGAAAATATGCATTCAACGAAAATTCAATCAATTGAAAATAAATCATTCAACCTACATGCCCTAACCCTTATGAGGTTGATCCCATTTCAGTCTGTCGAATGAAGCGTAGCTCTTCACTATGTCTTACCACCTTGCACCTCGGGATTGGGAACCCATCTACCATGCTCTATTTTAATCATGCATGTACAAAACAATTCCAGATTTATTTTTGAACCATTGATAACTTCCCCAGAAATGACACCAAAATTTTGGGAAAATTAATTGTCTAATTAAATAAACATTTGAAATTCCCAAAACATAAATTGTCAACCCGAGGAAGTCTTTTATTTCAAATCTATCATTCAATATCTATGCAAACACAATTTCTTCCTGGAACTGTTATCTATTGGTATGAAATCAAAACTCTTTGTAAACTAGATCACACATTCTTGAAAATAAATCAAACCTCAAACCTATTCATAAAACCATACTCTAAATCTAAAAACAAAATCAAATCTTACAAATTAAGATCTAATTATATAAATCTGAAAGAAATGCTATGTTGGAAAATGATCTATAAAAACAAATTAACACAAATAACAACAATGATAAATATAACAATGAATGAAAGAATGAACTAAATGATAAACAAATTCACACACTTGAAATCAACACTACCAGCATCTGCTCAGGGAAGAGGGCCCTTCATCCACTGAGCAAAGTTGGATTTCCACAATGAAGGGCTACAACTCTAGAATTAAGAAACTGTCAGCATGTATTATCATAATGAAATTATTACAACATAGTCTAGATCAAATTCTATAGCATAACATTGATTTATCTCCTCTCCCCCTTCTCTATGAGATTGATTACATATTTATACATAAAAATCCTTCAAAAGGATGAGGAACCAAATTCCCAACTTGGAATATGTTTTAACAAATTTGTTAATTTGAAACATGACTATAACTACAAATCTAGGAATTGCACATTTAGAGAACCATCTGTATATCTCAAACCGTGGTTGTGTTTGGTGATTTCCTTGCATTCAGGTAATTGAGGTTGTTACGCACAAAACTCATATCCCGGATTGTTGAGATTCTTCTGCATATTCCCGCAAATCAAAACGCAAATCAATGTGTTCTTATTTGGCATGTGTTTTTTGTTAATTTTGTTTGATCATGAGCTAGAGGCTGCTATGTTGGAATTGGGCATCAATTGAAATCACAAATACACCTAATCAATCCGATGAATGAAACTATGTTGTGAATCTACATGTGGAGGTGTGCTACCATGCCAACTTTAGAGGCTTGAACCATGAGTGCATCTGCTGTTAATATGAAAAATCACTCAAAAAACCATCATTAGTAAAATTATGCATAATAGTCTTTATTTCATCAAAAATAAAGGAAAATAATCATTATTAACCACTAAAGCATCAATGGGAGTAATATGGTATTTTACAGGCAGTTACAACAAATGAATGGAAAATGGAATGATAAATTGATAATATTAGGAAGAAGAGGGATGCAATATATGTTGATAGGTGATAAAAATATGGACAAATTCATGACCCAATAATAGGACACTACTTGATTTGGGTAAGTGTGCATCCCTCTCAACAAGATGGGTTCCCATACGAAGTTTTGAACCTCATTTCAGGGACTTCATATTTCACTATATTCTCTCCTAGAGAATATAACCATTGGACTCCCAAAACCACATTTGTATCAGACACATTCACTACATAGAAGTTTTTAGTGATAGTGTGATTTCCTACAGTAACTTGGAGCTTTGGAATCCATTTTTTGCAGTCCATAGAATTGTTACCTGGAATGATGATCGTGAAGCCATCAAAAGTTTCAGTCTGTATCTTCCTCCCATCCACAAAGGATACATACATGAAGTTATGAGTGGCTCCTCCATCCACTAGGATTGTAACCTTTTGTCCTTGTATGTTACCCTTGAGTCTAAGGGTGTGAAATCTAGGCACACCTAAAAGTACTGCTATTTTTATCGCCTCGGGAGAGGGCTGCTCTTATTTTGATATTTCATCCCCCTCTTCTTGGGATGCAAGTTGTATTTATTCCTCCAATACCTCTTCATCATATTTAGATAATACTTCAATGTAGTGTTCCTCCTTTTTAGCACACCTATTTCCTGGAACCCAAGGCTCCTGGCATGTGAAGCACAATTTCTTTCTTTTGAGTTCTTATTTCCTTTTCCATTCCTTATTATCCTTGACAAAAGATTCCTTTTTCCATGGTTTCCTCCCTTCTTTGAATTTGGAAATAAAATTAGGCTTAGGGGGGTATCTGGTATTTGGAAACATATTCTGCAAGTCTCTTGTCAAATTCATGGCATACTTCAATGTAGTTGGCTTAAGGGATTTCACAATCCCTTTTAAAGGTTCTATAAATAATTTATTAAAAAGTAAAACCAACGTAGCCATAGAAACATCAAGAACCATTACTGATAACTTTTCAAATTCTAACATATATGCTTCAGAGGTCCCAACTTGCTTTAATTGTGCTAATTTTTTGAAAAGAATTTCAAGGTCTTTCCTATCAAATATCTCCATTACTTGGCCTTGGAGAAACCCTCATAGGATTAAATATGATCATATCACAAGCTTATAATACCATGGAATGACCAATCATTGGTTTCTCCTTCAAGATGTAGAATCACCATTTTCAGTGCATCTTCTTCAACCATAGGATTCAATTGGAAATACACACTTAGTTTTTGTAGCCAAGCATTAGCATATATTTGGGAAGAACCATTAAAGGAAGGAATATTTAATTTTCCATTGGTATATTTTAAATCCTGATTTAGAGAAGGTTCCCTATTCCCACTTCATCCTTCCTTAAGTTGATGAGAGGCACTGAGGCACTGATCGAAAGATAGAACTTTCCTACATTATTCACTTAGTTGTTGCCAATCATTTGTTGCTTCCTTCACTCCATATGTAGGGTCAAGGATTTCTTATGACTCTAAAAAATTAGGAATTGTAAGTGTGGTATGATTCTTGAGTTCATGGGGCCGATTGTGAGGTCCACTCTTTGAGAAAATAACTTCCCCACATGTCTTCTTCTCATCATGAGGTGTATTATTACTACTCACTAGTGTTGAATTGCTCCCAAGTTGGATAGCCAAAAAATTGAACCCTTGCATAAAATTTCCAGTCATATATTCAAGATATGACTTTAGGAATATTTTTAATATCCTCCATATATTCGAATCCTAGCTTTTCCCTAATCCTCTCATAATCAAAATTAACTTCTTCAACTTCTTCTCTTCCACTACTAATGTCTTCAGTCTCAGTTTCTAATGGGGGACTATTATCATTAGGAAACATAAATAGGTAAATTCAACAAGTGATAATATCATGCTCTATTACCACTTTAATGAACCAACTTGGAATTTCTAGACAAAGCCACAATTTGGGCAAATTCAGGATTAACTAGTCTTGACTCTAGGGGTTTCAAATGGCACCAAATGGTCCTGAAATTAAAATGGAATGATATGATGAGTATTAATACCTATCAATAATATATCTGATAACTTTAGTACTAAATTCATACCTATACAACTTTTTCTTGGGATGATGAGAAAAATGGAAAAATTACAAGGAAATTGTGATGAAATCCCCCTAGGGTGTAAGCCAAATGGGATTCCCAACTAATGTAAGAACCTAAAAAAAATTTAAGATTATTATGGGGACTGATATAATACATCATTTAATTTCATTACACATGCTTATTATTTCTTCAAACTGGTTATAGAGTTCCACATTCGTTTGATAGCTTTCAGTGAAATTGCTTAAGGGGAGATGACATTGATAACTCCATTTTAACTCATAAAAAATTAAATGAAATAGTTCATAAAAAATTATAATGAATGGATAACATATACAACATACAAATATATTCCTCAAAATCATTTAATATCATATAAATTCCTTAATACAGATTAGGTACATAACTCCTTCGAAATGAAAGCCGACACATGAAAACTAGTCAAATAATAGCTTGGAAATGTGGGAATTTTGCGCATGTATTTGTGATAATTCTACTTACAGAGTGTAGGGACACAATATTACAGATCCAAACTTCATGTACCCAATCTTGGGTGTCAACTAATCTCATCCAAGCACAAGCACCACTCCCACAAGTGATCCATCATATGAGATCATGGGGAATAGTGAGATAGGGATGAAAGAAGGGGGAAATAGATGAGTCTCAAACTGTATCATCCTTAAATATGAAACTTAAATAATTCATTCAACTCCAAATTAGAGGTATGGATTTCCTCTTCAACAACCAATTTGGAAAGGAATCTAACTCCCTCTAAATTGGTTCACTAGCAGGGAGAGTGAACACCCACCATGCAATCGACAAGCAAGAGATTTCCAAAATTCCAAAGGATAATTATAAAAATAATCAAAATACATTCTCATTCCTCATGAAATATTTTTATAATCTTCATGGGGTATCCTAAGGTCGAATTTCCCTCCATAGTCTTCCTCCAACTCATCCTAGTAGTTTAGTAACTCTTATGACACTTGTTAGCTTCCTCATGTTTCAATTCTTTCCCCAATTTGAATGGCTTCCTCTAACCCAAAAATATTCCCTATTGATGGCTATTTTTATCCTTTTAATTCCATATATTTCATATTTTTGTAATCAGGTCTGAATTTTTCATAGAATCTTTCATCGTAGTTGTTATAGAATGCAGGGAATCTCCTTCCAAGTGGCATGAATTGTCTTCCTAGTCTCTTCCTCTTCCATGGGATTTACTTCCATTCACCATTTCGAATTCCTTTTCTTATTATATGTTACTTGACACCTTTTATCCTCTTATAAATTTCCCATTCCCTGTAATTTCGAATTCAGATGTAGGTTATGACAAGTGTAGGGAGGAATCTAGCCACCCAAGGACTCCATGAGCCTCCAAGTGTCTCCATGAAGAAATGATACTTAATTTTCTCCAAATTTATTATCTAATTGATCCAATTTAATTTTCATATGGTAAACTAAGGTCCACTTGGGTCTCATAGCTCCCTTATTACAAAATTTAATGCCTCCACCTCAACCTAGGGAACTAGTAGGTTGGTGAAACATCGTTTACTAGTAGTCTTATTTGGATAGGGACATCACAATCCTCCCCACCCATTATATATTTTCCTCAAGGAATTCCAAGTTTGTATTCTGAAAAATTTGTTCCTCTTCCCAAGTGGCTTCCTCACTAGGAAAATCCTTCCATTGTACTAAGTATTATGTTATAGGTCTTCTTATTAACTTTGTTTCTCTTGTCTTCAATGTTCTTTCTAGAATGAGAATATGTTTTCCTTTATCATCCAAGGAAGGTAATGTTTCTGAAACTGAAAAATGATTCCCTATCACCTTTTTTAGATATGAAACATGAAATACATTATGGATTTTACTTCCTGCTAGAAGTTCCAATTCATATGCCACTTCTCAAACTTTCCGAACCACTTTGTAGGGTCCATAAAACCTTGTTTTGAGATTTTCTGAACCTTTACCTTTTAAGGTGGTTTGTTTGTAGGGATGCAATCCCAAATCAACAAAGTCATTCACTTGAAAATGTCTATCCATTCTATGTCGATCTTCATATTACTTTTGTTGATTTTGGGAAACCTGCAAGTTATCTTTCAAAACCTTCAAAATATATTGAATTTATTCAATTCAAACCATAAATTTTGGGGATCTACTATCACCAAATATGTGGTCAATAAAATTCGATGCATCATAACCATAAATTTATTTGAAAGGATACATGCCAATGCACATATGAAAAGTATTATTATAGCAAAACTCAACCAAATGAAACCACTTGATCCATGATTTTTGCTTAACATTGACATAGTTCCTCAAGTATCCCTCCAACCATTGATTCATCCTCTATATTTTTCCATCAATTTTTAGATAATATATTGTGATAGGATTCAAATTTTTCCCCAAAAGTTTGAAGAGTTCTTGCCAAAATGCACTAAAAATCAGTTATCTCTATCACTAACAATGCTCTTGGGAAGCCCATTCAATATGAAAACTTCGCTAAAGAATAGCTCAGCCACTTGTGCAGTGGTGAAAGTTGTAGTAATAGAAAAAAATAAGAAAATTTAGTGAGTCTATCAACCACTACAAATATGCAATACTTACCAAGTACTTTGGGTAAACCAGTGATGAAATCCATGGAAATGCTCTCCCATTTTTGTTTTGGTATAGGAAAGGGGTGCAAGAGACCATATGGATTATTGTGCTCAACTTTGTTTTGGTGACATGTTGGGAATTAATTAACATATTTCATAACATCATTCTTCAACCCTTTTGCAATAGAGTCCTTCTCTCAACATTCTATATGTTTTGAAGAAACCAGAGTGTCTTGCTAGAGGAGAATCATGAGCTTTCTTCAAAACTTTCTCATTCAAGCTTGAACCATGTACCAAATAGATTCTATTTTTGTATTATATGATTCCTTCAAACATCATGGTTAGTCCCATCAATAAATTCATAAGAAAACTTATCCTTGGCACATTCTACTTCTAATATAACTTTACAATCTTCTGCAACATCCATTAGTAAAATAGAAGGTATTCTAGATAAGGCATATGATACCACATTATTATTTCCCTTCACATATTCAATATCAAAATCAAATTCTTGAATATTGCTCGCCCACTTTTATTGCCTTTCATTTAGATCCTTTTAAGTTAGGAAGTATCTTAATATTTTATGATCATTGTTGACCACAAACTTGTTTCCCACCAAGTATTGCCTAAACTTGATCAAAGAATGCATGATGGATAAAATTTCTTGGTCATAAATTGCATGTGGTTGTAGCTTACTATGCTTGAAAGATATTGGGTGTTGTCCTTCATTTATAACTACTCCTATGCCCTCCCATGATGCATCACACTCCAAGACAAATGGTTGAGAAAAATAAGGTAATGAAAGAATATAAAAATTTCTCATTACCTCTTTCATTCTTTGGAAATACTTTTCATCCTCGTCATGCCATTGGAAATAATCCTTATTTGTCAAATAAGTGACATTTCAAGTGATTTGGTAGAGTATCCTCACAAATTTTCTATAGCTGGTACAAATCCCAATGAATCCTCTCAATTCAGCGATATTTTTGGGACGGGGCCATTCTATAATGGCTTTTATTTTTTCGAAGTCCACCTTCACACCATATTGACCAATGATGTGTCCAAGATACAAAAGTTCTATCAAATAAAACTCACATTTTGACAGCTTATCAAACAAAGATTGATCATCCAGATTGTTTAATACCACTTCTTGATGATGCAAGTGTTCCTTCCATGTTTTACTGTAAATAAGAATGGCATCAAAGAAAACTAGTTCAAACTTATGAATTTGCTTGTGGAAGATATTTCTCAAGCATGATTGAAATGTGGAAAGAGAATGTGTCAATCCAAAATGAATGGAAAGAAACTCAAAGTGACCATCGTGACATCTGAAAGTAGTCTTTGGTATGTCTTCCCCCCTCATTTGAATTTAATGATAACCATATCTAAGCTCAATCTTTGAGAAGAAATTTTCTCGATCGATCTCATCCATGGGCTCATCAATCCTTGTGATTGGATATCTATTCATCAATTTCTTCTTGTTCAATGCTCTAAAATAAATGCACATCCTTAAGTTCCATCCGTTTTCCTTACCATAACAATTGAAGAACCATAAGGGCCTGAACTAAATCTTATGAGACCCAATTCCGAAAGTTATTTGATGGCTTCCTCAATCTCATATTGAATCCTTTTGGGGTTCCTATATGGATGCAATTTGATAGGTTGGGTTCCTATCTCTAAATCAATGGCATGCTCCACCCCTTTTTTAGGTGTCCCCCTTGGGGAAAGGCATCCAAAAACCTTCACATACTTACCCAACAACTACATAATATCTCGTTAGGATTATTGGAAACCTTCAAGTGAGGCTTACAAGAGGTAATCAAACATTTAACATCAAATTCAATGTCTCCAATCCTCAAGAGATACCCCATACTATGAGAGGAAACTACTTGATTTGGGTAAGTGTGCATTCCTCTCAACAAGATGGGTTTCCCATACGAATTTTTGAACCTCATTTCAGGGACTTGATATTTCACTATATTCTCTCCTAGATAATACACCCTTTGGAATCCTAAAAACACATTTGTATCAAACACATTCACTACATATAAGTTATCAGTAATAGTGTGATTTCCTATAGTAAGTTGGAGCTTTGGAATCCATTTGATGTAGTCCATAGAATTATTATGTAGAATGATGACCATGAATCCATAAAAAGTTTCAATCAGTATTTTTCTCCTCTCCACCAAGGATCCATCTATGAAGATATGATTGCATCCTCCATCCACTAGGATTGTAACCTTTTGGCCTTGTATGTTACCCTTGAGTCTAAGGGTGTGAAATCTATGCAAACCTGAAAGTACTGCAATTTTTCTTGTATTAGGAGAGGGATTCTCTTCCTTTTCTATTTCATACCCATCTTCTTGGGCTGCAATTTGTATTTCTTCCTCCAATCCCTCTTCAACATATTCAGATAATACTTCAATGTAATGTTCCTTCCCTTTAACACACCTAAGTCCTGGAACCCAAGGCTCCTAGCATGTGAAGCACAATTTATTTCTTTTGAGTTCTTCTTTGCTTTTCCCTTCCCTTTTCTCCTTGAAAAAAGAGTCATTTTTCCATGGATTCCTCCCTTCTTTGACTTTGGAAGGAAAATTAAGCTTAGGGGGATATCTCGTCTTTTGAAACATATTCTGCAAGTCTCTTGTCAAATTCATGGAATCCTTCAATGTAGCTAGCTTAAAGGCTTTCACAATCCCTTTTAAAGGTTCTATAAATCCTTCAGTAAATAGTAAAAACAACCTAGCCATAGAAACATCAAAAACTATTACTAATATGTTTTCAAATTCTAACATATGTGCTTCAAGGGTCCCAACTTGCTTTAATTGTTCTAATGCTTTGAAGGGAATTTCAGGGTCTTTCCTATCAAATCTCTCCATTAAGTCCTTGGAGAAACTCTCATAGGATTAAATATGATCATGCCACAAGGTTATAATACCATGGAACCACCAATAATTGGCTTCTCCTTCAATATGCCAAATGACCATGCATCCTTCTTCAACCATAGGATTCAACTGGAAATACACACTTAATTTTTGTAGCTAAGCATAAGTAGACATTTGGGAAGAACCATCAAAGGAAGGAATAGTTACTTTTATTCAAATACTGATTTAGAGAAGGTTTCCTATTCCCACTTCTTCCTTGCTTAACTTTGTTGAGAGTCCCTGAAGCACTGATCAAAAGGAAGAACTTTCCTACATTCTTCACTTAGTTGTTGCCAAACATTTTTTGCTTCCTTCACTCCATAAGTAGGGTCAAGGATCTATTTAGACTCTAAAAACTTGAGAATTGCAAGTCTAGTATGATTCTTGAATTCATGGGGTCGGTTGTGAGGTCCAGTATTTGAGAAAATAACTTCCCCACTTGTCTTCTTCTCATCATGAGGTGTATTATTACTACTCACAAGTGTTGACTTGCTCGAAAGTTGGATAGACAAAAATTCAAACCCTTGCATGAAATATCTGGTCATATCTTCAAGATATGACTTCGGTAATGTTTTAATATCCGACATATCTTTGAATCCTATTTTTTTCCTAATCCTCTTGTAATCAAGATTTACTTCTTCGCCTTCTTCTCTTCCACTGCTAATGTCTTCAGTGTTATTTTCTAATGTGGGGGTATTATCATTACAAAACATGAATAGGGAACTTCAACAGGTGCTAATATCATGCTATGATACCACTGTAATGACCCAACTTGAAATTTCTAGACAAAGGCACAATTTGGGAAAAATCGGGATTAACTATTCTTGACTCTAGGGGTTCCAAATGGCACCAAATGGTCCTGAATTTAAAATGGACTGATATTATGAGTCTTAATCACTGTGAAGAATCTCTTCAATAATTTTAGTAATAAATTCATACCTCTGCAACTTCATTTGGGGATGCTAAAAAAAGGGAAAATTTACTAGAGAATTGTGATGAAATCCCCCCTAGGGTATAAGCCAAATGGGATTCCCAACTAATGTACGACCCAAAAAAAATTGTAAGAATATTATGGGGACTGATATAATACCTCATGGAATTTCATTACACATTGTTATTAGTTCTGCAAACTGGGTATAGAGTTCCACATTTGTTTGACAGCTTTCAGTGAAATTGCTTAAGGGGAAATGACATTGATAGCTCCATTTTACCTCATAAAAAGTAAACTATATAGTCCATAACAGAGTATTATTAATGGATACAATATACAACATACAAATATATTCCTCAAAATAATTTAACATCGTATAAATTCCTTAATACAGATCAGATACATAACTCCTTTGAAATGGAAGCCAACACATTAAAACTAGTCAAATAATAGCTTGGAAATGTGGGAATTTTTGCACATGTATTTATGAAAATTCGACTTACATAGTGTAGGTACAAAGTATTACAAATAAAAACATCATGTACCCAATCTTGGGAATCAACTAATCTCATCCAATCATAAGAACAACTCCCACAAGTGCTACATCATATGAGATCATGGGGAATTTAGTGAGATAGAGATGAAGGAAGGGGGAAATAGATGAGCCTCAAACTGTATCAGCCTTCAATAGGAAACTAAAAAAATTCATTCAAATCCAAATGATAGGTTTGGATGGCCTCTCCAACAACCAATATGGAAAGGAATCCAACTTCCTTGAAATTGGTTCACTAGCACAGAGAGTGAACACTCACCATGCAATGGACAAGCAAGAGATTTCCAAAATTCCAAAGGAAATTTATAAAAATGATCAAAATACATTATCCTTCCTCATGAAATATTTTTATAATATTCATGTGGTATCCTAAGGTCGAATTTCCCTCCATAGGCTTCCTCCAAGTCATCTAGTAGTTTAGTGACTGCTATGACACTTGTCCTCTTCCTCAGGCTTCAATTTTTTTCCCAATTCGAATGGCTGCCTCTAACCACCAGCTGCGCACTATTGATGGATATTTTTATCCTTGTCATGTTATATTTTTCATATTTTTGTAGTCAGGTATGTAATCAATTCTAAATTTGTCATAGAATCTTTCATCGTAGTTGTCATAGAATGCATGGAATCTCCTTCCAAGTGGCACACATTGTCTTCCTAGTCTCTTCCTCTTCCATGGGAGTTAATTCCCTTCACCAGTTATAATTTGTTGGATTGTGATATGTTACTTGACACCTATTCACCTCCCAATAATGTTCCATTCCCCATAATTTTGAATTTGGATGTAGGTTATGACAAGTGTAGGAAGGAATCTAGCCACCCAAGGACTCCATGAGCCACCAAGTGTCTCCATAAAGAAATCCTATTTTATTTTCTCCAAATTTATTATTTAAATGGACCAATTTAATGTGTAGATGGTAAACAAAGGTTATATTGGTTCTCATATATCCCTTATTACAAAATTTTATACTTCCACCTCAACCTAGGGAACTAGTAGTTTGTGAAACATTGTTTGCTAGTAGTCTTATTTGGATGGGAACATGACAGCCAGTCGACCAATAGGAAAGACCTTCAAGTTTTTTACTAGCCGTAACTAAACAAGATACCATACCAGTATCATATTCCCCATGCTTTCCCATGTTTTTATTGTTATAATATTAACATTTGACCCTAAATCCAGTATGATAAAATCCATATCATAGTCACCTATCTGGAAATTCATGTGTAACTCGTGATCATTCTTCAATATTTTACCAATATTGTTAACTCTTTTATCTGGTTGTATACTCAAATGAGGTTATTCTACTACAAGTCATAGTTCTTACAAAGCATCCTTATCTTCTATAAACGCTAAACAAATCCGAAACCAATTCTTCAACTTGCTTACCTTCTCTACCGATTTTCTTTGGAATAACTAATCAAATATTTGAGGCACTTCCAGGATTGGCCCATCATCTAATACTAAGACAATATTATATTGTGATGCTGGATTTTTGTTCAAGAACTCATCACACACATAAAACAAGACCCCTTTGTTTCTTTATGGACATCAAACTACACTTTCTTTTATGTCGTCGGTCGAATTCTCGGATTTATACATGGTGTTCCTTGATATTTTCTAGTCGCAGCATCTCCTATTATTAAGATTATAATATTAGGTTCTCTAGGATCAAAATAAATATTCTAAATATTTTGGTTTTCATTTGGAGGTTACTTCTGATTTCCCTTGATTCTGGCCTACCATTTAGCAATCAATTGTGGACACTCTTCGATTGTGTGATCGAATGCTTTACAATATGAACACATCAATGTAGGATTAGTGTCGTCTCCATAACTATAAAAAATAGTTTGGAATTTTCCATGGCAAAATACTCATCCTCTTCCTCGACCTCTAAAAGGACCACCCCCCTTAGTTGAGGGTATTGTGCATGAGCTCGGTCGTCTTGTATCTATTCATCATTTTTCATCAAGTAGGTGTTGATTGTCTTCTCCTGCAGCAACTAGTATGGTCAGCAGTATTTCTCATCATGCCCCACAGATTGAAGTAATTTACAATATAATTTAGAAGGTGCACTCAATATCTTATGTATATACAAGAATTTCTCCCATCGATGACCTCTCATTTGGAAAATTCGACACCAAGGCATTCCTTGTGAATTTTTTGGGTTTAGCACTCTTGGTGCAAGATAATTCAAGAAAGGTGGACATGAATTTTTATGATGGCCTTCAGTTCAACATATTGTACACTAGAATTTATCTCAAATTTATTTTCCTTTCTTGATATCTTGTATTTGCAATGTTAGATTGGATAGCTAAGACTTAATTTGCATCATTCTTGCACCACTTTCTCCAACCAAGAAGGCTTCCAATTTCATAGAAAGCTCAAGAGCTTTTCTCTGGGAAAAAATATTTTTCTACATCAAGGGAACATGGATATGCAGTAGCATTGCGGTAATAAACCATTATTTATGTTGGACATCCAACATCTGGAACCTCATCTTAGCCCTTACAGTATTAAATATTTGGTCGAAGTCACAAACAAACTCATTCAACAATTGCTTAATTTTTTTAATTATGTAATAGATTGTGACTCAAACTTAGTTTTCTTGAATTCATCTATCAATCGAGTCTTGATCTGATCTAATGAATTCTAAGGTATTCCTACATGAGCCATAGATAATTTCATATACCAATCAAGAGCACGAAATATAAAGGTTGTGATCATATGGGCTCTTTTTATAACTTCATCCTGAACCTCTCGCATTGTCCAGATAGCTTAACATAAGAACCAATGTTGCTCAGGGTCTTCCAACCCATTCCCAATGAATATAGGTAAATTTATATCACTCCCAAACATTCTGTGTACTTGGGGTATTGTTGAAATTGAATTAAACATTCAACCAGTAGGAACTTCCTGACTACTATCTCGACTATTACTAGGATTTGAAAAATCACACTTCGATGCAGTTTTGGGTCTTACCTCAGATGATGGATATGTACACGGGGTTTTGGGTATGTCCTATTCCTGGTCTAGATCTGGTGTTTCCTCTTCATCTTTAGATATAAGCCGATATTCCTCCTCTTCGTTACAATACTCTCCGTCAAGATGTGGTTCAAACTCGTAGTCTCATCTTTCGGTCGCATTGCAACTTCCTCTTTTTATCATTGTCCTTCTTCTCTTTCCTAACCAAAATATTCTTCCACTCCTTAGGTCGCCGCCCTATTTTTCATTCTCTTTGTTGAATAAGAACATCTCAACCTAATGTTTTCTATCTTGTCCAATCATTTCTTGTGACATCACTTGTGCACAATGGTGTACTCGCTGGACTCCATCCTCGGGATCCCTTTTTCACAAACCAACATATTTATCCATAACTTTAAATATTTCAGGTAGTGGCCTATAGGTTCTTGGAAGAACTCTCTTTATGTTTCATTAAATTATTTTATAGTGTCGACCACAATCTCAGTAATATATCCGTGTAGAATGCTATCAACCTAGAATTCTAGAGCTCTAGAGATAAGATTATTAACTCTTTCCAACTGTTGTATTAGCTGAGGAGTCCACTCTTTACATTCTCCTCCTTGAAACTTTTTCCTTTGAGTTGATAGCTTCGCCAACCATTCATACAGCATAATAGAAAAATCACTAAAGAAAATTTTGTGAATATATGAGTAAATATATCTTTCTCAAAATTATGTTGGATTCAATCGAGATCCTTTACTTTATTCTTGTGAAAATACTCTTGATTTGTAGTCCAACTAATATTGGATCTCCATCTTTTTTAGGTGTCAAAACATGTCCCCTTCACAATGATCTCAGTCCCAACGACGGAACCATTTATTGGCCTCAGTCTCACTAACCTAGGTCCATTTTTCCCTACCTATCCAAGAAATACCAAGCCATTGGCCCGATAGAGTGAAACTACATTGGAAACACCTACGATGCAAGTGATTTCTCACCCGAGATACCTATGGGGACTACAAGAACCAGGATTATGCATTTATATAAGGGTATTTGTTCATGGCTCGTTAACAAAACTCTAGACCGAAGCAGAGGTATGGAATACCATCGAGACATACACATCAAGTAAAACACACTAATTCCTCGATACATATACAACATAGAACATATACATATATAACTCATGTATACCATCGTTGTTATCAATATTACACAGTAATATTATTAGTATCGGTGCAACAAAGTCATAAATGTTGAAAAACTCATATAGATCGACAAACTCAAATATATTCATACACAATATAATGAGGCATTATAAACACATAGATTTAATGTGGAAACCCATGTGGGGAAAACCACAAAAGCGCTCTTCATATGGCATGAGTAATTTTTTAGAAATATTTTGGTATGTGCACACATCCTGTAGAATTCTCTCAATATATTCTTTACAATATATGAGTTTTCTAGGTCATGCTCATGCTCTCATGTCTTACTCCTGTTTTTGTTGTCATCTTCCTCTCAGGATTATATTTTTGTTGATATCTCTCTCTCCGTATTTTCATAACCGATATATATATATCGATATCTTTATAAGAGAGTTATATCAATACATAAGTACCATTAGATTCATCTGCACATACCTTATGGATCGAGCTTATATACTTTTCACATCTCCTCTTCTAACTATCAACTAGTTCTCAACTAACAGTCGATTGGTTCTCTAACTAACCCAAGAAATCCCATTACATTACTAAAGGCTCTGTCGACCCAGATTTCATTCATTTCCATTCCAAAAATAAACCACTAGTCTAACATAACTCAATGTTTACAATTATTGTTTTTTAAAAAATTGGTCGAGTTTCCAGATTCTACTTACTCTCTCCTATTTTGTCATTGCCTTTCTTTCCTTACAAATGGATTCTTCAAACTTATCACCAAAATTCTTATATCTTTTCCTAGGGACAAAATCATCCATGGAGTCTTCCCTTAGGATGAGTAAACTATGCATTTTCTCTTTCAGTTTGGATTTTCTCATCATCCTTCCATTAGGTAAGTGTTGACTATTTATTCCTGGAGAAACTGATATGCTTGATAGTCCTTTTCATCATTTCTCACAGATCAATAGATCTTAAAATAGATTCTTTCAAGGGTACTTACTATTTTTTGGAGATACAAGCATTCTTCCGATCAGTGCCCTCGAATACGACAGATTCTACACCATGGCATACTTGGCTAACTAAGTGGGTCCGGTGCTCCAGTATCAATATATTCATGAAAATTCAGACACTGATCCTTGTGATGTCCTTTTGTCTTACATATTGTGCACCAGATCTCTTCATGAACATCCTTTCCTTTATTGATGTCTTGAAATTGTAGTGATAGATTAGCCAATTGCAACTAAATATGAACCACCATGTCACTAGTTTCTCTGATTTGTGAAGCTTCCAACTTCATAGTGAGTTATAATGCCTCACAATAAGACATGTTCTTATGTTGCATTAAAGGTGCTCATATGTGGGGTAATAACGCAACTATTAACCACTCTTTATGTTGTACATTAGACATGAAGGAACTCACCTTGACCATTAATTTTTTGAATCTCTTGTTGAAGGACCATATGGATTCGGTCAGTAACTGCTTGATCTCCTTCAATTCCATGATGCACTATGACTCATACTTCAATTTATTGAACTTGTATATCATCCCAATATTTATCTCAACTAAAATATTTTGAGAAGTTCCCACAGAACAATAGAGTCACGTGCCAATATAGCACACGACCCCTAAAAGCCATGATCATATGAGCACTTTTTATGGTCTCATCTTGGAATTTTCATTCATTCCAACAAATTCATAGAGGAACCAATGATACTTTGGATCTCGTGGCCCATTTCCATTAAATACAAGTAACTTCATATCATCCCCAACCATTCTATGCCTTGGGGGTGCTGGAAAACTTGAATTTGGAGGTGCATTATACGACACCTTATTATTGGACATAGCACTATTTTTTATATTACTACTATTATAATTCACTAGAAAACACCACGAAAAACTTTCAGGTCTTATCCCTATTTCAGGAGATGTACACGATGCCATGGGTTAGTATGCCAAATCCTTGGGGCTAGTGTAGATATGTAACTTCTTCCTCCTCTAAAATAAGCTGGTAGTATTCTTCTTCATCATAAGACTTCTCGTCGAGTAGTGGCACCAATTCATAGTGTCACCTTCTGGTCACAGTGAAACTCTATCTCTTGGTCATAGTCCTTCTTGTCTTGTTCGACTGGAATCTCTTCCCACTCCTCAAGCAACTGCACTCTTTGTCAGTCTCAGTATCATTTTAACTTATCCCATACATTTGTTGGCACAATCTTAAAAAAACCCATGTTCACACCAAATCATACCAACAAAACCCAAGATACTGAACCGAAAGGGTTTTATCCCTTTCAACAACACCTGCAAAGAAGATGAAGTCTCACCCAAAGTACCTATAGAAACTATAGGAACTAGGATTCTATAGTGGTGAAGGGGAACCTTTCCATATAGAACAATCACAGAACTAACTCCGACATATGAGATATTTCGATAGATATCCACATAACTATCCACAACATTAATCATCTTCATAAAAATATAAATAAGCATTTCAATGACATTTTATCCATTTATTCATTTGTAGTTATTCATCGCATACACACATTATGCACAATATACACCAAGATTTAACGTGGAAACCCAAGATGGGAAAAAACACAAAAGCACTTGTTATTATGAAGAGTAATAGCTTGAACACTTTAAGTCTATGCACACAACCTACATACATTTCTCCATAACTCCATTACATCGAGTTTGTGCACACAACTTGCAGATTGATATCATACCTTGCAACTCTTATTCAACTTAATATTCGACAAAAACAATCCAAACACTTCAACTAGATACAAAAAGTCTATTTTTCTCTCAAAACTGGCTCACCCAAAAAATATGAACCCATTACATATCTATAGGCTCTAATGGTTGTTTTTAATCTGCACCCACTACCCAATCCCATAAATGTAAGTGGACACCTTTTCTTAACCATATAACAAACCTTTATGTTGGACCCCATTAAAATAGTTGTTTTTCCTTGATCTCCAACTAAAACTTTGGTGTTAGCTACTTGCTTGATCATTCTGTCATAGCCTTGTTCACACTTCAAAAAATGGTACCCAAAATTATCAAAACATTGCCAGGGCCAACATTATTACTAACTTCACTTTTGGTCTCATAACCACATCCTAAACATCATTATTCATGATAGACTAATATTCCTTGATCATGGAATCCTTCCATAGTTTATTATCGGTTTCTTCTACATAATTGGAAGGTTCTGCATCAGTGATGTCACATAACAATGATACATAACTGGAATATGGTCAAGGTATCTTTCTTTTTCTGAAGGATCCATCTAGAGCACCATACTTCTCTACGTCTTGAATATTTCCTCGAGCCCAAGTTGTTCGTATCTCATGAGTAATCATATCTCAAGGTGGATCTGTAGGTATTTGTGGTTCTTCCATATCATGGTCCTCTGGAGCGTGCTCTTTTGTAACCCTGTCATTTGCACCCATCTCTACAACTCTACGAGCTACAATCTCTTCATCATGGACCTCATATAAATGAGTCTTCCTGGATTTTCTAAAATATGCATCCTTATCAAAGGTGACATCTCTTATAATCTAAGTATGTTTGTACAATTATATATACCCCATATTCCTTTGATGCCACACTATATCCAACAAATATCTCCTTATTTCCTAAAGGGTCCAACTTCAATCTTTTCTCTTTTAGACATGCACATATACTAGACAACCAAATATATTTAGGTAGTTGACCTATTCCTTTTCTCCTATAAATATCTCTTCTGGTGTCTTGTTCCTGAGTTCAATGTGAGAACTTCTATTTTCTAAATATACAACAGTCCTTGATGCTTCTTTAGATAGGTGTATCAATAAGTCTTGATCGTGTATCATGGCCTTTACTGCTTCCATTATTGTCTGGTTATTTATTTCTACTATACCATTTTGTTGTAGATTGTAGAGAATATTGAGATCCCTCTTAATCCCATATTCTCTACATAATCCTTTGAAATATTCTGATGTAAACTCTCCTCCATAATCTATTTTCCAACATGTGACAGAAATGTCCACAAGGGTTAACCAATACTAATTTACATAGTTACGTTATTTATCAATGAATCAATAATTCAAATCAAGCAAATGAAAAGTTATCTTTAATTATTATGTTGTCTCCCTCTTGATCATTTCCTTCTTCCAGAAATATCTGGAGTCCAATTGTCCCCAACATTTTGAAGATTTCTTGCCAAAATGCACTAAAAAATCAGTTATCTCTATCACTAACAATGCTCTTGGGAATCCCATGCAATATGAAAACTTCTCTAAAGAATAGCTCAGCTACTTGTGCAACGGTGAAAGTTTTAGTAATAAAAAAAATGAGAGAATTTAGTGATTCTATCAAACACTACAAATATGCAATACTTACCAAGTACTTTGGGTAAAACAGTGATGAAATCCATGGAAATGCTCTCCCATTTTTGTTTTGGTATAGGTAAGGGGTGCATGATACTAGATGGATGATTGTGCTCAACTTTGTTTTGGTGACATTTTGGGAATTCATTAACATATTTCATAACATCATTCTTCAACCCTTTCCAATAGAGTATTTCTCTCAACATTCTATATGTTTTGAAGAAACCAGGGTGTCCTGGTAGAGGATAATAGATTCTATTTTTGTAGTAGATGATTCATTCAAACATCATGGTTATCCCCATCAAAATTTTCACAAGAAAACTTATCCTTGGCACATTCTACTTCTAATATAACTTTCCAATCTTCTGCAACATCCATTAGAAAAGTAGAAGGTATTGTAGATAAGGCATCTAATACCACATTATTATTTCCCTTCACATATTCAATATCAAAATCAAATTCTTGAATCTTACTCACCCACTTTTATTTCCTTTCATTTAGATCCTTTTAAGTTAGGAAGTACCTTAAGCTTTTATGATCAGTGTTAACCACAAACTTGTTTCTCACCAAGTATTTCCTAAACTTGATCAAAGAATGCATGATTGATAACATTTCTTTGTCATAAATTGAGTAAAGCTTCTCATGTCGTTGTAGCTTCCTACACTTGAAATATATTGGGTGTTTTCCTTTCTTTAGGACTACTCCAATTCCCTCCCCTGATACATCACACTCCAAGACAAATGGTTGAGAAAAATAAGGTAATGAAAGAATATGACAATTGCTCATTACCTCTTTCATTCTTTGGAAATCCTTTTCAACCTCTTCATGCCATTGGAAAGAATCCTTCTTTGTTAAATTAGTGACATTTCGAGTGATTTGGGAGAAGATCCTCACAAATTTTCTATAGTAGGTATAAATCCCAATGAATCCTCTCAATTCAGCGAGATTTTTGTGATGGGGCCATTCTATAATGGCTTTTTATTTTTTCCAAGTCCGCCATATTGACAAATGGTGTGTCCAAGATACAAAATTTCTATCAAACCAAATTCACATTTTGACAGCTTAGCAAACAAAGATTGAACATCTAGATTTTTTAATACCACTTCTAGATGATGCAAGTGTTCCTTCCATGTTTTATTGTAAATAAGAATGGCATCAAAGAAAACTAGTACAAACTTAAGAATTTTCTTGTGGAAGATATTTCTCATCCATGATTGAAATGTGGCAGGAGCTTGTGTCAATCCAAAAGGCATGGCAAGAAACTCAAAGTGACCATCGTGACATATGAACGTATTCTTTGGTATGTCTTCCTCCCTCATTCGAATTTAATGATAACCAGATCTAATCTCAATCTTTGATAATAATTTTTTTCCATGGAGCTTATCCATGGGCTCATCAATCCTTGGTAATGGGATATCTATTCTTCATTGTCTTTTTGTTCAATGCTCTAAAATCAATGCACGCCCTTAAGGTTCCATCTGTTTTCTCTACCATAACAAGTGAAGAAGCATAATGGCTTGAACTCAGTCTTATGATACCCAATTCCAAAAGTTATTTAATTTCCTCCTCAATCTCATATTGAATCCTTTTGGGTTTCCTATATGGATGCACTTTGATAGGTTGGCTTCCTATCTCTAATTCAATGGCATGCTCCACCCCTTTGTCTGGTGGCCTCCTTGGGGGAAGGCATCCAAAACCCTTCTCATACTTACCCAACAACTTCCTACTATCTCCTTAGGATTCTTGGAAACCTTCAAGCGAGGCTTACAATATGTAATAAAACATTCAACATCACATTCTATGTCTCCAATCCTCAAGAGAGACCTCATACTATGAGAGGACACTAGTTGATTTGGGTAAGTGTGCATCCGTCTCAATAAGATGGGTTTCCCATCCTAATTTTTGAACCTCATTTCAGGGACTTGATATTTCACTATATTCTCTCCTAGATAATACACCCTTTGGAATCCTAAAACCACATTTGTATCAGATACATTCACTACATAGAATTTGTCAGTAATAGTGTGATTTCCTATAGTAACTTGGAGCTTTGGAATCCATTTGGTGTAGTCCATAGAATTGTTACCTGGATTGATGACCATGAAGCCATCAAAATTTTCATTTTGTAACTTTCTCCTCTCCACCAAGGTTGCATCTATGAATATATGAGTGGATCCTCCATCCACTAGGATTGTAACCTTTTGGCCTTGTATGTTATCCTTGAGTCTAAGGGTGTGAAATATAGGCACACCTGAAAATACTGCAATTTCTCTTGTGTCAGGAGAGGTCTTATCTTCTTTTGCTATTTCATACCCCTCTTCTTGGGCTGCAAGTTGTATTTCTTCCTCCAATCCATCTTCATCATATTTAGAGAATACTTCAATGTAATGTTCCTTCCCTTTAGCACACCTATGTCCTGGAACCCAAGGCTCTTAGCATGTGAACCACAATTTATTTCTTTTGAGTTCTTCTTTGTTTTTCCCTTGCTTTTTATCCTTAACAAAAGAGTCCTTTTTCCATGGTTTCCTCCCTTCTTTGACTTTGGAAGGAAAATTAGGCTTAGGGGGATATCTCATCTTTGGAAACATATTCTGCGAGTCTTTTGTCAAATTCATTGAATCCTTCAATGTAGCTAGATTAAGGGATTTCATGATCTATTTTAAAGGTTCTCTAAATCCTTCAGTAAATAGTAAAAACAACCTAGCCATAGAAACATCAAAAACCATTATTGAGAGATTTTCAAATTCTAACATATATGCTTTAGGGCTCCCAACTTGCTTTAATTGTGCTAATTCTTTGAAAAGAATTTTAGGGTCTTTCCTATCAAATATCTCCATTAAGGACTTGGAGAAACCCTCATAGGATGAAATCTGATCATGCCACAAGGTTCTAAGACCGTGGAACGACCAATCATTAGCTTCTCCTTCAATATATTGTAGAATGGCCATTTTCAGTGCATCTTATTTAACCATAGGATTCAACTGGAAATACACTCTTAGTTTTTGTATCTAAGCATAAGTAGACATTTGGGAAGAACCATGAAATGAAGGAATAGTTACTTTTACAATGGCATACTTTAAATACTGATTTAGAGAAGGTTTCCTATTCCCACTTCTTCATTGCTTAAGTTGTTGAGAGGCCTTAAGGCATGGATAGAAAGGAAGAACTTTCCTACATTCTTCACTTAGTTGTTACCAATCATTTTTTGCTTCCTTCACTCCATAAGTAGGGTCAAGGATCTCTTTAGACTCTAAAAACTTTGGAATTGCAAGTCTGGTCTGATTCTTGAATTCATGGGGTCTGATTCTTGAATTCATGGGGTCGGTTGTGAGGTCCAATATTTGAGAAAATAACTTCCCCACTTGTCTTCTTCTCATCATGAGGTGTATTATTACTACTCACAAGTGTTGACTTTCTCGAAATTTGGATAGACAATAATTCAAACCCTTGCATGAAATATCTAGTCATATCTTCAAGATATGACTTCAGGAATGTTGTAATATTCGCCATATCTTTGAATCCTAGTTTTTCCCTAATCCTCTCGTAATCAAAATTTACTTCTTCACCTTTTTCTCTTCCACTGCTAATGTCTTTAGTCTCAGATTCTAATGGGGGGGTATTATCATTATGAAACATGAATAGGGAACTTCAATAGGTGCTAATATCATTCTCTAATACCACTGTAATGATCCAACTTGAAATTTCTAGACAAAGGCACAATTTGGGAAAATTCGGGATTAACTATTCTTGACTCTAGGGGTTCCAAATGGCAACAAATGGTCCTGAATTTAAAATGGACTGATATGATGAGTCTTAATAAATCTCATGAATCTCTTCGATCACTTTAGGACTAAATTTATACCAATGCAACTTCATTTGGGGATAATGAAAAAAAGGGAAAAATTACTAGATAATTGTGATCAAATCCCCCTTAGGGTGTAATCCAAATTGGATTCCCAACTAATGTACGAACCTAAAAAAATTGAAAGAACATTATGGGGAAATGACATTGATAGCTCCATTTTACCTCATATAAAGTACACTAAATAGTTCAGAACAGAGTATGATTAATGGATACCATATACAACATGCAAATATCTTCCTCAAAATAATTTAATATCGTAGAAATTCCTTAATACATATCAAATACGTAACTCCTTCGAAATGGAATCCAAAACATGAAAACTAGTCAAACAATAGCTTGAAAATGTGGGCATTTTTGCACATGTATTTATGACAATTCGGCATACATAGTGTAGGAACAAAATATTACAGATTCAAACATCATGTTACCAATATTGGGAATAAACTAATCTCATCCAAGCACAAGAACCACTCCCACAAGTGCTCCATCATATGAGATCATGGGGAATAGTGAGATAGGGATGAAAGAAGGGCGAAATAGATGAGTCTCAAACTATATCAGCCTTCAATATGAAACTAAAACACTTCATTAAAATACAAATGAGAGGTTTTGATGGCCTATCCAATAACCAGTTTGGAAATGAATCCAAATCCCTCGAAATTGGTTCACTAGCAGGGAGAGTGAACACTCAGCATGCAATCGACAAGCAAGAGATTTTCCAAATTCCAAAGGAAATTTATCAAAATGATCAAAATAAATTCTCCTTCATCGTGAAATATTTTTATAATATTCATGGGGTATCCTAAGGTGGAATTTCCCTCCATATTCTTCCTCCAATGCATCTAGTAGTTTAGTAACTCCTATGACACTTGTTCTCTTCCTCAGGATTCAATTCTTTCCCCAATTCGAATGGCTTCCTATAACCACCAAATGAACCCTATTGGTGGCTATTTTTATCCTTGTCATGTCATATTTTTCATATTTTTGTAATCAGGTCTGTAATCAATTCTAAATTTTTCATAGAATCTTTCATCATAGTTGTCATAGAATGCATGGAATCTCCTTCCAAGTGGGACACATTGTCTTCATAGTCTCTTCCTCTTCCATGGGAGTTACTTCCCTTCAGTGGTTATAATTCATTGGATCATGATATGTTACTTGAAACCTCTTCACCTCCCAATAACGTTCCATTCCCCACAATTTTGAATTTGGATGTACGTTATGACAAGTGTAGGAAGGAATCTAGCCACCCAAGGACTCCATGAGCCTCCAAGTGTCTCCATGAAGCAATTCTACTTTATTTTCTCCACATTTATTATTTAAATGACCCAATTTATACTGTAGATGGTAAACTAAGGTTGTCTTGGTTCTCATATATCCCTTATGAAAAATATTTATTCCTCCGCCTCAACCTAGGGAACTAGTAAGTTGTGAAACATTGTTTTCTAGTAGTCTTATTTGGATGGGGACATTATAGTTAGTCGACCAATAGGAAAGACCTTCAGGTTTTTGGCTAGCCACAACTAAAAAGGATACCATACCAGTATCATATTCCCTATGCTTTCCCATGTTTTTATTGTTAGAATATTAACATTTGACCCTAAATTCAGTATGATAAAATCCATATCATAGTCACCTATCTAGGAATTCATCCTTAACTCATGACCATTCTTCAATTTTACCAATATTGTTAAATTTTTTATCTGTTCGCATACTCGGCTGAGGTTATTCTACTACAGGTCATATTTCTGCTAAAGCATCCTTAACTTCTATAAGCACTAAACAACTCTGAAATCAGTTCTTCAACTTGCTTACCTTCTTTGTCGGGTTTCTTTGGAATAACTGATCAAATATTTGAGGAACTTCCAGGATTGGTCCATTGTCTAATACTGAGACACTAGTATATGTTGACGCCTTATTTTTGTCGACAAACTCATCGCATGCATAAAAGAAGACCCATTTTTTCTTTCTGGACATCAAACTACACTTTCTTTTATGTTGTCGGTCGAATTCTTGGCTTTACACATGGTGCTCCTTAATCTTCTCTAGTCGCAAAACCTGCTCTTATTATGACAATATTATTAGGTTCTCAAGGATCAAATAAATCTTCAAAATATTATGGTTTGCATTTGGAGGTTGGTTCTGATTTCCCTTGATTCTGGCCTACCATTTAGCAATCAACTGTGGACACTCTTCGACTGTGTGATCTAATGCTTTACAATATGAACACGTCAATGTGGGATTAGTGTAGTCTCTAGAAAAATGTCTCAGTTATCCATAATTATACAAAATAGTTTGGAATATTCCATGGCCAGATCCTCCTTAGTTGAGGGTATTTTGCATGAGCTCGATCGGCTTGCATATATTCATCATTTTTCATCAAGTAGGTGTCGATTGTCTTCTCCTACAGCAACTAGTATGCTCAGCAGTATTTCTTGTCCTGAACCACATATTGACGTAATTTAGAATATAAGCTACGAGGTGCACTCAATATATTCTGTAGATACAAGCATTTATCCCATCGGTGAAATCTCGTTTGGAAAATTCGACACCAAGGCATTCCTTGTGAATTTGTCGAGTTTGGCACTCCGTGCTGCAAGATAATTCAAGAAAGGTGGACATGAATCTTTATGATGGCGTTCATTCCAACATATTGTACACTAGAATTCCCCTCGAATTTATTTTCCTTTCTTGATATATTGTATTTGCAATGTTAGATTGGCTAGATAAGACTTAATTTGCATCATTCTTGCACCAGTTTCTCCAACCAACGAGGCTTCCAATTTCATAGAAAGCTCAATATCATTTCTCTGGGATAAAATATTTTTCTACATCAAGGGAACATGGATATGCAATAGCATTGTGGTAATAAACCATTGTTTATGTTGAACATCCAACATTTGGAAAGTCACCTTAGCCGTTAGAGTATTAAATCTTTGGTCGATGTCTCAAACAAACTCATTCAACAATTTCTTAATTTCCTTTAATTATGTAATACATTGTGACTTAGTTTTCTTAAATTCATCTATCAATCTAGTCCTGATCTGAACTAATGAATTCTAAGGGATTCCTACATGAACCATAGATAACTTCATATACCAATCAAGAGCATGAAATCTAAAGGTTGTGATCATCTGGGCTCTTTTTATAACTTCATCCTAGTCCTATTGCATTGTCTAGGAAGTTTCACACAAGAACCAATGTTGCTCAGGGTCTTCCAACCCATTCTCAATGAATACACGTAACTTTACATAACTCCCATACATTCTATGTACTTGGGGTATTGTTTAAATTGAATTAAACATTCCACCAGTAGGAACTTCGTGACTACTATCTCAACTATTACTAGGATTTGAAAAATCACACTTCGATGCACTTTTGGGTCTTACCTCAGATGATGGATATGTATGTGGGGTTATGGGTATGTTGTATTTCTGGTCTATATCTGGTGTTTCATCTTCATCTTCATATATAAGCTGATATTCCTCCTCTTCGTTGCAATATTCTTCGTCAAGATGTGGTGCCAACTCATAGTCTCATCTTTCGGTTGCATTCCAACTTCCTATTTTTATCGCAATCCTTCTTCTCTTTACCAACCGAAATATTCTTCCACTCCTTAGGCGGCCACCCTCTTTCTCATTCTCGTTGTCGGTTGAGAACATCTCAACCTAATTTTTTGCATCTTGTCCAAGCCTTTCTTGTGACATCACCCAGTTCCTCTGTGCATAATGGTTTACTCGTCAGACTCCATCCTTAGGATCCCTTTTTCACAAACCAACATCTTTATCCACAACTTTAAATATTTCAGGTAGTGGCCTATAGGTTCTTGGAATAACCCTTTTTATGTATCATTATATGATTTTATAGTGTCAAATGTAGTCTCGGTAATATATCCCTCTATAATTCTATTAACCCAGAAGTCTAGAGGTCTAGAGATAAGATTATTGACTCTTTCCAACCATTGGATTAGCTGAGGATTCCACTCTTTAGGTTCTCCACCTTGAAATTTTTTCCTTTCAGTTGATACCTTTGTCAACCATTCATGCAGCAGAATATGAAATTCACTAAAGAAAATTTTGTGAATATCTGGGTAAATATCTCTTTCTAACCATTATGTTGGATTCAATTGCAATCCTTTACTTTCTTCTTATGAAAATACTCTTGATTTGTAGTCCACGTAATCTTGGATCTTCATCTTTGCTAGGTGTCAAAACATGTCCCCTTAACAATGATCTTGGTCCCGACGACGGAACCATTTCTTGGCGTCAGTCTCACTAAGCCAGGTCCAGTTTTCCCTACCTGTCCAACAAATCCCAAGCCATTGGCCCGACGGAGTGAAACTCCATTGGAAGCACCTACGATGCAAGTGAGGTCTCACTCGATATACCTATGGGGGATACAAGAACTAGGATTATGTAGTTATAGAAGGGGATTTGTTCATGGCTCGTTAACAAACCACTAAACCAAAGCATAGGTGTGGACTACCATAGAGACATACACATCAAGTAAAACAGACTAATTCATCGACATGTATACAACATAGAACATATACATATATAACTCATGTATACCAACAATGTTATCAATATTACACAGTAATCTTATTAGTATCAGTGTGACAAAATCGTAAATATCGACAAACTCAAATAGATCTACAAACTCAAATAGATTTATACACAATATAATTAGGCATTATAAACACATAGATTTAATGTGGAAACCCATGTGGGGAAAACCACAAAAGCACTCTTCATCTGGCATGAGTAATTTTTTAGAAAGATTTTGGTCTGCGCACACATCCTGTTGACTTCTCTCAAGATATTATTTACAATAGATGATTTTCTATGTCATTCTTGTGCTCTCATGTCTTACTCCTCTTTTTATCATCATCTTCTTCTCAGGATCATATTTTTGTTGATATCTCTCTCTCTCTCTCCATATTTTCATAACCAATATATATCAATATCATAATAAGAGACCTATATCAATACATAAGAACCATCAGAGTCGTCCGCACATAGCTTATGGATCGACCATATATACTTTTCACAGCTCCTCTTTTGACCATCGACTAGTTCTCAACTAACAATCGACTGATTCTCTAACTAACCCAAGAAATTCCATTACATTACTAAAGGCTCTATCGACCCATATTTCATTCATTTCCATTCCAAAAATAGACTACTAGTCTAACATAACTCAATGTTTACAATTATTGTTTCCTAAAAAATTGGTTGAGTTTCCAGATTCTACTCAGTCTCTCTTTTTTTGTCATTTCCTTGCTTGCCTTGCGACTGGATTCTTCAAACTTATCACCAAAATTATTATATCTTTTCCTAGGGCCAAAAGCATCCATGGAGTCTTCCCCTAGGATGAGTAAACTATGCATTTTCTCTTTCAGTTTGGATTTGCTCATCACCCTTCCATCAGGTAAATGTTGACTATTTATTCCCTGAGCAATTGATATGCTTGATGGTCCTTTTCATCATGGCTCATGGATCAACAGAACTTAAAATAGAGTCTTTCAAGGGTACCTACTATTTTATGGAGATACAATCATTCTTCTGATCGATAGCCTCGAGTTTGGCAGACTCTACACCATGGCATACCTGGCTGACTAAGTGGGTTCGATGCTCCAGTATCAAGATATTCATGAAAATTAAAACATGAATCCTTGTGATGTCCTTTTGTATTACAAATTGTACACCAGATATATTCATGAAACTCCTTTCCTTTATTGATGTCTTGAAATTGCAGCGACATATTAGCCAATTGCAACTAAATTTGAACCATCTTGTCACTAGTTTCTCCAATTGGTGAAGCTTCCAACTTCATAGTGAGTTCTAATTCCTCATAATAAGACACAATATTATGTTGCATTATAGGTACTCGGATGTGGGGTAATAACGCAACTATAGTAACCACTCTTTATGTTGTACATTAGACATGTAGGAACTTACCTTGACCATTACGTTTTTGAATCTCTAATTGAAGGCCCTAATGGATTCGGTCAATAACTACTTGATCTCCTTCAATTACATGATGCACTATGACTCAAACTTCAATTTATTGAACTCGCCTATCATCCCAATCTGGATCTCAACTAACGTCTTTTGAGAAGTTCCCACAGAACAATAGAGAACTTCATGTGCCAATCCAGCACCTGAACCCTAAAAGTCATGATCATATGAGCACTTTTTATGGTCTCATCTTGGAATTGTCATTCAGTCCAACAAATTCACAGAGGAACCAATGATACTTTGGATCCTCTAGCCCATTTCCATTAAATACAAGTAACTTCATATCATCCCCAACCATTCTATGCCTTTGGGGTTCTGTCAAACTTGAATTTGGAGGTGTATTATACGAAACCTTATTATTGGATGTACCACTATTTTTTCTATTACTGCTATTCTGATTCACTGGAAAACATTGCGACAAAATTTCAGGTCTTATCCCTATTTCGGGAGATGTACACGATGTCATGGGTTAGTACGTCACATCTTTGGGATTGGTGTAGATATGTAACTTCTTCCTCTAAAATAATCTAGTAGTCTTCTTCTTCATCATAATACTTCTCGCCGAGCAGTGGCACCAATTTGTAGTGTCCCCTTATGGTCACAGTGCAACTCTATCTCTTATTCATAGTCCTTATCCTCTTGCTCAACAGGAATCTCTTCCCACTCCTAAAGTGACCGCACTCTTCGTCAGTCTCATAATCATTTCAACTTATCCCGTACATTTGTTGGCACAATCTTAAAACAACCCATGTTTACACCAAATCATACCAACAAAACCCAATATACCAAACCGAAAGGGTTTTATCCCTTTCAGCAACACCTGCAGAGAAGTTGAAGTCTCACCCAAAGTACCTATAAGAACTATAGGAACTAGGATTCTATAGTGGTGAAGGAGAACCTTGCCATATAGAACAATCACAAAACTAACTCCGACATATCAGATACTGCGATAGGTATCCACATAACTATCCATGACATTAATCATCTTCATAAAAATATAAATAAGCATTTCAGTAACATTTTATCCATTTATTCATTCGCATTTATCAATTTATGCATTAATAAAAAAACAATAATTCATCGCATACACACATCCCAATAATTCAATCTGCACCCACTACCCAATCCCATAAATGTAAGTGGACACCTTTTATGAGCCATCTGACCAACCTTTCTGTTGGACCCCATTAAATTAGTTGGTTTTCCTCAATCTCCAACTAAAACTTTGGTGTTGGCTACTTGCTTGACCATTCTGTCATATCCTCGTTCACACTTCAAAAACAGGTACCCAAAATAACGAAAACATACCCAGGGCCAATATTGCTACTAACTTCACTTTTGGTCTTAGAACCACATCCTAAACATCATTATTCATAATAGACTAATATTCCTCGATCATGGCATCCTTCCATAATTTATTATCGATTTCTTCTACATAATTGGAAGGTTCTACATCAATGATGCCACATAACAATGATAAATTACTTGAATATGGTCAAGGTATCTTTCTTTCTCTAAAGGATCCATCTGGAGCACCATACTTCTCTACATATTGAATATTTCCTCGAGCCCAAGTTGGCATTCTCTCATGAGTAATCATATCTCAAAGTGGATGTGTAGGTCTTTGTGATTATTTCATATCATGGTCCTCTAAAACATGCTCTTTTAGAACCCCATCATCTGCACTTGTCTCTACAAATCTAGGAGATACAATCTCTTCATCATGGACCTCATATAAATGAGTCTTCCTAGATTTTCTAAAAGATGCATCCTTATCAAAGATGACATCTCTTATAATCTAAGTATGTTTGTACAAGGATATAGACCATATACGCCTTCGATTCCGCACTATATCCAACAAATATCTCCTTCTTTCCTAAAGGTTCCAACATCAATCTTTTCTCTTTCAGAATGTGCACATATACTGGATAACCAAATATATTTATGTGGTTTACCTGTTCCTTTTCTTTTATAAGCATCTCTTCTGGTGTATTGAGCCTGAGTTCAATGTGAGAACTTCTATTTTATAAATATACAACAGTCCTCGATGCTTCTTTAGATAGGTGCATCTATAAGTCTTGATCATGTATCATGGCCTTTACTGCTTCCATTATTGTCTGGTTCTTTATTTCTACTATAACATTTTGTTGTGGATTGTAGAGAGTAGTGATCTCCCTCTAAATACCATATTATCTACATATTCCTTTGAAATCTTATGATGTAAACTCTCCTCCATAATCTATTTTGCAACATGTGATAGAAATTTCCACAAGGGTTAACCAACACTCATTTAAATAGTTAAGTTATTTATCAATAAATCAATAATTCAAATCAATCAAATGAAAAGTTATCTTTAATTATTAGTTTGTCTCCCTCTTGATCATTTCCTTCTTCCAAAAATATTCAAAGTCTCTCATCATCTAATTCTGAAAACTTGTGTCCATCAATTCACGGTTGACAATGATTTGTAATTCAAATGAACAAGTCTTCTATGCCATAGCTCACTTGTATTCATGGTACTATGTAATAGTGTTGAATCTTAGAGTCCCTTCAATTTGTATAGTCATCCCTCTTCAACACCAATCACGACTACATCATCAATGATCTTTCCTTTTAGCCACATGAGAACTTCTTTATCAATGGAGGAAACTCTAAATCCCTTATTATCCAATGCTAAAATGGATAGGAGGTTTTTCTTCAAACTAGGTACATATAACATGTCCTTCGTCTTCATGGGATTTTTGGAATCCAACTTGTAGGATGTTTCTCCTACCCCTTTAATAACATACTAATAATCATCTCCAAGCTTGACCTTATGAGGTGAATCTTTCTCAATCAAAATTTAGAGAGAATACTTCTAACTAGTCATGTCTTAGAAGCACCACTATCAACAAGCCATGTGTCACTTCCATCAGTGACAATCCCTGTAAGAGTGGATATTAGCACATATTCTTCATCCCTTGAATCATACTCTTTTTTAATTATTTTGAACATGTTCATCATCTTCTGCAACATGAGAACGATGTCTTTTATTCCTTCCTTTTTTAATTTTATCTTTTACTTGAGGACAATATCTTGCAATATGTCCCATCTTCTGGCAACTGTAGCATCTTATGTTTGAGTAATCCCCTTGAGTCCTTTGATACTTCTAAAATTTGGATAATTATTTGAAGGATGAAGTTCTTTTCTTCTCTTTTCTCTCTTTGTATGAGTTTCAAGTGCTTCATCTTCATCATTACCCAACTTTTCTCATCTTTCTACCAATCTAGCTTCTTCTTGACTGCATTCTTCCAATAACGTGCTAAAGTTTGTTAGTTTCCTTCTGGAACATATTCCTTGAATAAATGATTCCAAATACCTAGGGAGAACATTTAATGTGGTCATCACTATTTCAAATTCTTCAACTCTATCCCCGATGGATTCAAGTTGTTCTTTGATTTGAGATACCCTTGTGAAGTAGGACTGGATCGTTTCTAAGTTCTGAATCTTTGCATTCTTAAGATGAGTTCTCAGTTTCATTTTTCGATTGATATTCTTTTCTTCATACAACTTGGCCAATGAATCAAACATTTGCTTTGGAATCTAAGAAGATGGTACATGAGGGATCAAATGATCCTTGATAGAATCTACAACGATTATCTTTTCCTTGAACATTTTCTTCTTGTACTTTTCCTTAGCTTCATCTCCCTGTGTCTCTACAACCTCTTCATCAACATATTTTTCTAACTGATCTTATTCTAGGATGAGGAGAATCCTATACTTCCATTATCTAAAGTTATCATCCCCTTCAAGCTTCTTATCAACCTTGGTGTTGTTTGTCATCTTGTCAAATCTATTTTTGGAAGTTCCCTAGCAGGAGGAGGGTCAAAATGAAAGTTATTTAATGGATAATCTTATCCACTAGAAAGATGTGCCCTCCTTGGTTAGTTGAGCATTTCACCCATATCTATAGATAGAACATGTTATAACTAGAATCCCTAGTTTCCATATCTGGCAAAAACTAGGTCAAAAAATGAAAATTCTTGTTAGGATTATTAATCCTCCCTTGTCCAATTTGGTCATATGTCTAAATTAGGAGACATGTCGAAATCGGGAGTCCATCCAATCTATTTTTAGTCACTAGCACCATTGGGTCCACTTAGCCTAATTGGGGCACATGTTTCAGTTACTAAAGTGTGGGGAACACTAATTGAGATCTACTGCCACTGATTGCACTTGATTGCACTTGATTGCATCAGTTTAGGATCCTCCTAGACCAATCCCTACAATTTAGGAGCCACTGGGAGTGCTGAAACCAACCAAGATCAACTTAGTTCAATTGATGCCTAGTCAAGCTAAGTTAGGAGTCAGTTGCATTCAGTTCTAGTCCTCTACATTCAGTTAGCGCTAGGTTTACATGGCTGCACTCAAGAGGGGTGCATTTCTAACCTACCATAGTTAGTTATCCTTAGTCAACACTTAATGTAACACTTGAGTTGTGTTTTAGAACTCCGATGAACTTCGGTTATGGTTTAGATAAGGTCAATTAACAATTGAGTCCTCCGATAGTGATTTAGACAAGGTCTTAGTTACCTACAATCAAGTAGAGTCTAATCAATTCAAATTTCCTCATGTGGATTCGAATTGCATATGGCTATTAAATCCATTATACATCATTGTAATTATTATCTAATTACCTTTTTGATAAATGAAAACATTCACAGCTGCAAGCCGTTTTTGCACTGTTTCATTCTTCAATTCCTGAGTAAATTGTGTGATCTATTTTGTGAGTTGTGTGTTTGTCCACAGATCTATGTGGTCAATTTAATATGGTATTAGAGCCTCAGCAGACAAGACACCTCTCCTCCTCAGATCTCTAGCTGGATCATTTTTTTGAGCAAATTGCTCCTTCTAGTGCTACACCAAAAGCGAAGAATTTACCACTTAATATCCCAAGTTAGGAAATTGTTGATCAAGGTTGCTTGATCAACTATGCTGGGTGTGAAGGAAATTCCAAAAGTGCAGACTGTCAACCTTACTTTGTATGTTTTATTGTGTGACAGGTTATCAGCTCTTCTTACAGCATTCGCTACAAGCAGCGCTTTCTTCTCACTGCATTCACTACAACAACTCAGTCCTTCTTTCTACATTCAAAATGGCTCATCCAGTAGATCTTCTCACTCCCTTCAACTATCATGAGTGGAAGGAAGACATGGTGGTAATGCTCCACACCAAGCAGCTCTTCAGACTCATAGAAGAAACAGAGGCAGTGCCAGCTTTAGATAATGACAAAGAAAAGTACTTAAACAGGCTTGATGAATTCCATGGACACTTGATCTCCTTAGTCTCTAGAGATATTTGATTCCACATCCAAGGATTGAAGACTCCCAAGCAGGTTTGGGACAAGCTTTCCTCCTTATTTGGTAAGTAGGATGAGATGAGGATCCATCAGCTAGGAAATTATTTGATCACTCTTAATCCATCTAACTTCAAATCACTGAATGAATTCTTCACAAAGTTCAAGAACCTGATATATCAGTTGAATCAATGCAAAGTGGAGAAGGATGAAGATCAACTCATCCTTTCCATTCTCACAAATCTCAATGCAGACTACTCAGTCTTTGTATCCACCTTCCAAACAGTAAGGCTCACTACTCCAAATTGGAAGATGCCCACTCTTAATGCCTTAATCCAATCTCTTATTTCTTAGAATGATAAATTGATCCAAATGGGGATCATTCGATCTTCAAAAGAGCTAGCTCTGGTTGTAAGAGGAGATAAGGTAGTGAATGACAAAGGGAAGCAAAGAGATGAGTCTCCTGTGAAGAAAGAGCAGTCAAAAGAGCCTTTAGGTTCGAAGAGAAGCAAGAAGAATGGAAAAGGCAAGGTCCTCTGCTCTTATTATGGAAGGGGATTTCATTCAGAAATCTCCTGTATGAGAAGACAACTTGATGAAATGGCTCTTCTTTTGAAGAAACATAACATTTATGTACCTGCTAGTGCATGGAAGGATGACTTTGAAGAAGAATATGAAGAATACCAAAGGAAAGGCCATGCACTGAAGGCTTGCTACACATCAACACATGTCTTCCTCATTGATTCTGGAGCTTCCAACCATATGGCTACATCCATAGAATCATTCTCTTCTTTTCAGTCCTTTGATGGTCCTAGTATTCAGATGGGAAATAACAATAAATTCAAAATAGAAAGGGAAGGGCTCTGTCAAGCTTGAACATGGAAGCTTCAAAGATGTGCTATTTGTTCCCTCCCTAGCTTCAAACCTGTTATCTATCTATCAGATGACGCATACTGGATCTCCAAAGCGAGTGATATTTGGTCCTGACTCAGTGAAGATCACAGATATCTCTACTAGGAGAATCATAGCGAAGGGTGCTACAAATCATGCTTCAAAAGCATATGAGTTCTCACATTTCATGCCTCCTTCAAAACCAGTGCACTCTCAGTAGCCACTTGCAAGGGAAGGTAAAATCATTCCATCTACTTCTTTTACAGCTTCTACTAGTATTGTAGATCCATCTTTATCACTTTATGAGATTGAGATTCAGGGTGACTCAGATCTAGATTTAGTCCCTACTTCCAAACTGGAAGCTAGGAAGATGACTGAAAGCTCACCTGACACTCAGAAACGAAAGACCCTTGCGCTATGCCATGCAATCTTACCTCCTTCAGAGAGATGCAATAGACTCCCTATAAGATGCTATATGGCAAGGGCTCAGTCTCACTAGATTCAGAAGAATGGATATGATCATACACCTCTTCATCTAGCAAGAGACAAAGGTTACATTCCTCCTTCCTTCCATCATCAGTTTTAGAGAAGAAGGAGAAGTCTACATGCCAGGACCCAGAATACCTGTGCACATTACACCATGCATGTTGCTTCGCTACCTCATAGAGATGAATATTGCAGCAACATATTTTCAAGTTTTTCAAACTTCAGACCTGATTCTACTTTCTTAGATAGAGGGGGGCCTTTTTTCCATGTGGTTTTTTCCCCAGCTCCTTGTATTAAGTAGTGACTTTATTTTACTTGATGTAATGGGTGACCTATGGTCTTAGTTACCAGGGCCTACAGATTGTCCAAGTTAGCAATCAGGGGGGGTGTTAGGATTATTAATCCTCCCTTGTCCAATTTTGTCATATGTCTAAATTAGGAGTCATGTCTAAATCAGGAGTCCATCTGTTATAGCGGATTTCACCACTCTAGGTGAATCACACTTTGTATGGCCTTCCCATGTCCCGCTGCAGACTCCTTAGACCCTATGGACCACTTTTTGTCCTTTGATGTTTCCTTGATCATTCCTAAAAACACATGAAAAATGACATACGTGACTTTTAACTTTATAAGCGCGTACATACACGGGTTTGACCACTAAAACCGTGTACATCAAGATGTGTAAATAATCCAAATCCTTTTGGAGTTTTCCTTGACATGGATCCGACTCATTTGACTGCTGGCCTTCCATATGCCTTGAGATCACTCGGATTCGACCTTTCATTACCCCTTTGAAAAGCTATATAAGGAACCCCTTGGTACATTGAAGGCATAAGAG
>LPNX010332477.1:307141-331051 GCA_001517045.1 Pseudotsuga menziesii
AGTAGTTTTCCTTTGGGGGTTGTTTTCTTGGCATTCAATGTATTTGAATTGCTCTTTCTCTCTTGTTTTTGTGTCGGGTCTGGGGGCATGTACACCTGGTATAGTTTGATTGGTGTGAATTTTGTCTCAGCCTGTCTGTTTGCCTTGATTTTATGCACCTTTTCTTCATGTACGCTGATTTTTTATTTACAGTCACGTATACACATGGTTTCCTCTGCGATTGACACGTATACACGCGGGTTTACTGGGAACAGTCACGTATACCTTTGGTTTTGGATTTTTGTGGAAGATAATTGGTTGCTGGGTGAATCCTGTTAGTTGTTGAGTCTCCTTTGACACTGCCTCAGTCTGTTTTGACCTCTGTTTCTGACCAGAAACATTTTTTTTAGCCTAAATTTTTTTTAGGAAAGTTCTTGTCATGGCATTTTTGATTTTTTGTTTGAGATTAGTGCATTGGAGTTCTTTTACCTTAGTGCTTTGTGGGAATGTTGTTTGGGTGTGCTTACAGAGTCTAGGGGTCGTAGAATCATTCTTTTGCTTTTTGTATCTCTTTTATTTTCAAAAAATCCAAAAACATTTGCTTATCATCATGCATTGCATTTTGCACTGTGCATTGTACTTGCACTAGATAGATTTGCTTTGGAGTACTAGTTAGGACTTCATATAGGAAAATTTGCATTCATCATTTGAAGAAGAATTGTGCATTTCACGTAGTAGCATACCCTGTTTTCATGGACACAATGCATTTGCATTTATTGTTAGGTGTGCATTTTACTTCCTGTTGCGTCATAACACCACTAGTTGCACGACCATATCCTATTTTTGAGTAATAAAGCCAACTACACTCTTTTCTTTTCTAGGGTGCACCAACAAGCTTAGGTTTTAGGATCTTGGAATAGTTCATTGTAATTCAATTCTCCAAGATCACTAAACAACAACATCTAGGTGTCTGTCCAGGTGAGTGTGTGAAATCCTTGGTATAACCAGTGTTCTCAGGATCCTCCTCTCAAAAGGGAGTTAAGCACGAGGCAGTGTGAGCGTTTATTGATTGGAATGACCCCTAGTCATAACTGAGTAGCACCGGAGATATTTCCAAGATTGTATTCGTATCTGGGGGCCCTTTCGAGAGTTTTGGGCTTTTCTACCCTGCCCATACGGTCAATCCCGCCTGCGACTGTCCACCTGAGCATTGAGTATATTGAAGTGACCTTAGTGGCCTTACCTAGGATATCGAGGGGGTACTTGTAGAGGTTATTCTGCATGTGTCCCAGCCAGGTTGGGGTTGGACAGCACAGTCGCTTTACGCGTTGAAGCTGAGGGCCACAATAATTGGTTACGTACCTCCGCTTGTTGTGTATGGGAGTCTCAAGCCTCTCCTAGGAAAGACATACCTTCTTCATTTGGGAGCTCACTTATCCAGCCCTTGTTTACTTGCATTTGGATTTATATTTTATTAGTGATTTCTCTGTGCACGATAGTTTGCCTAGGGTTTACGTAAATAGAGAGTCTTTACTATTTTTTGAGTCATTGTGGATTCGAGTGCGATTCCGCGTCGTTCTTGTCGTTTAGCAAGACTTCCGCCTTCTACTTCTCCTCCTCCTTTGGGAGAGATACCTAGACAGTCCAAGTGGACTATGTCACACATTGATTCACACACCATGGGGGATTCTTCAGAAGGTATTCCTGAACCACCTCCTCACATTCGTGTAGACGATGGGGAATTTACACCGAATTATGATCCTTCACCCGACTTAGCCGAGTTAGGTCCTGTGATTTCTGAGATAGGAGCCATACATGATAGACCTACTCACTCTAGGGATGATTCCCCATTGACGCGTTACCGGTATGGCATGCCGAAGGACACCGAGACTCATTTCAAACCCACCACTACTAGCTACGGTAGTTATGCTACGTCTGGTTTCCCTATACATGATTTGACATTTCATGTCGAATCCGATTTTGAGCCTAGCACTATGCCTAGGGGCACTCTCATTCCTTACCATGCAGAGAGGTTTGGGACCACTATTCACATTGCACCTTCCGTCCCAGTGGTGGAAGCTACATCATATCTCCCTCCTAGGTCTAGGGTTAGTGATCCGATTAGGATACCAGATCCGAGACGAGTGACGATAGGCGGTAATACATATCTTATTACTCAGATTCCTTCGTCCTCGACCCCTATTTCTTCAAATGTACATCCTCCACCTTATTCATGTGGTCCTTCGAGCCGATATATGGCTACGAGTCAGGTCCGTACTGTGGTTACTAGACCAGTTGTGTCTCAAGCCCACATACCGCCCGCTACATCAGGAGCGTATGTTCATGCTTCTAAAGGTCATCTTGCTACTTCCGAGGCTTATATCCCTAATTCCAGAGCGTATCTTCCTACCTATGGAGTGTCTCATGGGGCATCGCATGCGATGACCTATGGACCTTATCATGGTGTTGGGCACCATTTTGACCTCTTTTTGTCATCTAAATATATTCCAATTCCCTCCATAAAACCTTCATACTGATTTATAAAGCCTTAATTTCACCCACAAACTTTGGTCAAAGGTATAAATGTCATTGCTTTTTAAGAAATTGAATTATGAGATTTTTTTAAGGCATTTAAACTAAAGTTTTTATTCAGAATTACAGGATGTGCTAACTTCCCATAATGTCCCCTAGGTTGGATACTTGCAGGCCAGCTAGGCGTGAACTGAAAGATGGGGAAACGATCCTCAGTGTCCAAGGATGGTTAAACTTCCAACAAGTATATGATGTGGCTCTCACAGGTGTCGAGTCAATGACGGTCAAATATGACTACCTGTGTTACCACTCAGCACAAAAGCAGGGCAGTTTCGATTTTGTGTATTTTCATGGATCTGATAGAGGATCTCGAGGATTGTAATTCATAATTATCTTTCCAAATTAATAGCATTTCTAGTTTGTATAAGCATTTGATAAGACAGGGGAGAAACGCATCACTATTTTGAGACAGAAAACGCGTAGCGTTGTTTGATTACTGCGTATGATCGATTTACTATGGTGAATATAATTGAAGTTTAAGCTTTGTGATTCTCTCTCTGCGTGTGTAAATGAGGCATTGGAGGGCCCCCTTCGTCAAGTCTGCACACCCTTTTATTTCCAGTGAACGATTTGGATTGTTGCCAGTAAACGATTTGGATTGTTGCCAGTGGTATGTTTTTAATTCCTGTAGAATTCAACTTCTTTATTGCAAAATGAGTTAGACTGTTTTGAATTAGTTTTATAAGCTCTATTATTTCATTAGTTATATATTGAAGGAATGGTTCAGACTACTATCTCACATTGCTGTACATTGCTTGTTTATTCAACGATGGAGTATTAAGAGAAGTTATACATTGCGAATGCTTTCCTGTAAGGGAAATTGATGTTTGATTGCTTACTCAATGTTGGGATAATAGGCAGAGTCTCGTAATTTATATTTTAGGGTTAGGTTTAATTTTTGTTTTTTTATTATCTTAGAATATTCCACATATAAACTGTTGTGTGACTAAAAGAGAAAATGAAGCTGCTTCTATAAGGGAGTTTTTGTGTTTTCAAGTCAGAGTATCTTAATATTTCAATAGGTTTATTTCATAAGTAAACTAGAATTCCAGCTAGGACTAGCTTTGAGTCCTTATACTTGGATATGCCTCTAAGTCTACAAACTCTGGATTGACATAAACTCAAGGTTTAATCTGCATTAGTGGATTGAAGTACAACATTTGGCGCCATTGCCGGGGAGGCATTTTGGAAATAGACTTAGGAACTTTAGTTCTCTTAAAAAAAAAAAAAAAAATTTAACAAAACACAGAATAGATTTTAGTTTTATGTCAAGACAAAGAGACGAGAAAGGAAGATTTATCAAAACCCCCCCAAAAACAGAAGTAACAGGAACTTCTTTTCCAAAAGGATTCATTACAACAGTTGGTACTTTTAAAATGGCCGAGGAAGAAACATCAAAAGGACCAACTGTAGAACAGAGAAGGGAGTATGAGAGAATGTTAGAAATGGAAAATAAACGACGACAAGAGAGAAGAGAAGAAGAAAGGCGACATGAAAGGGAAGAAGAAAGGAGACAAGAGAGGGATGAAAGAACAGAAGAATATCAGGAAGCCACCTTTAAATTTCCCATCTTGGACACTAGCATTACCCTAGGGGAAGAGGTAAAAATGAAGAATATTCCACCATCTGTCCTGCCAAATTTCTATGGTATGACTTCTGAAGATCCGGATTCTTTCCTATTCGAGTTTGATATCTTGTGTCGAACTTATGGATACACTGATGACACCCATAAGCTTCGTCTTTTCCCTACTACCCTTAAAGCAGCTACCTTGAAATGGTTCATGGGATTAGGAAAACATTCTATAACTAGCTGGGATGAGATGAGGAAAATCTTTCTTAGAAAATATCAGGCATATTGCAGATCAAACGATTCAAAAGATGACATTTTCAGAATGTCTCAACATGAAGATGACAGCTTGGAGGAGTACCTAGAAAGATTCTCATACAACCTGCAGATATCCAAATACAATTCTTTGACACCTGAGATCATTCGGACAATATTTTTAAATGGAATAAGAGAAGAATATTTGGATATTTTGAATGTTATGGGTAAAGGTGGCATCTCCTACTTATCCTCTTATGAGATACAAGACTTATGTCAGAAGTATTCAAGAGGAAAAGCTAAAACTAGGAAAAGGGATGTCACTACCAAAGTAACTAAATCTGCAAACAGTGGTATCTCCAGAGCTGAGCTAGGGAATCTGTTAGAATATTTTAAGACTGATTTATTGAGTACCTTAGGCACACAAGTTGAAACATTAAAGACCAAAAAAAGACAAGAACAAGAGGACCAACAAGACCAAGCTTTGTCTATTTTTTGTCCTAAATGCAGAAAGAAACACCCATTAAAAGAATGTCCTTTAAATACTGTTGAAATTTGTGGCTTATGTACTTCAAATCACAAAACTGATGATTGCCCCAGATTGAAAGAATTGCAGGTAACTCGAATGGAGGAGAATCAAAGCATGGAGTCTCTCTATTTTATGGGACAACGAAGACCTTGGTAGCCACGATTTTTAGGTATGTCTCAAGATCCTATGCAGCCGTTTCATACAAATTATCAAACTCCTATTCATAATTCATGGACTGCACCCATGCCCTGGCAAACTTGGTCTCCTCCATTAGCCCAATCTGCTCCAAATTGGAGAGGATGTACTCATGGTAACCAGACATATCAGCAGGCCTATTTACAGCCCTATCAACAACCTTCTGCATATCCCCAATACCAGCAGAATCAAGTCCAAGTCCCATCTTTCCAACAACCCAATATGGTTCCTCAATTGGGTCCACAACCTCAACAGCTTCAATTGCCATCTAATCAGCCTCCACCTCGGCCTACACAACTACCAGCTCGGCCAATTCCAAATCCAAATAATAAAATAGACAAACCCATGTATAATGTTGATGATGGAATGGCACTCCCCTACTCAATCCTCCCACTTCAAAATATCAATTTAAGATCTGGGAAAACATTACAAAAAGAATCTCCTGTTATCTTAGAAGAACAAACCGAAAATGAGAAAACTCCAAAAAAATTAAATACAGAAAAATCACAGTCAGAAAATCACAGTCAAAAAGGGAAAACATTAGTATCTTATACACCTCCTTTTCCAGAAAGGTTGGTCAAAGAAAAAATTTCAATCTCCCTACCTGATTTTGATGTTTTGAATGAGCTAACTAATGTATGTGTCAAAATTCCCCTACTACAGGCTATAAAGGATATTCCAATTTATACTAAATCAATTAAGGAATTATGTCTTAATAAAAGAAGGAAGGACCCATCAAAAATTCATGTGGTAGGCAATCTAGCAGGATTAATGTCTAACACTGTTTTTATTAAAAAGTATGTAGATCCTGGAATCCCAATGGTTACAATTATTGTTAACAATTTTTCAATTCCAAAAACATTGATTGATCTAGGTGCTGCCATTAATGTCATGACACTAGAGACAATGGAATACCTTCATTTGACAAATCTCAGACCTACCACAATAGTTTTGGAATTAGCTGATAGGTCCAAAATTACACTGGAAGGGATCTTGGAGGATATCATTGTTTCTTTAGACTCCTGGGAGTATCTTGTCGATTTCATAGTGCTACAACCAAAGTCTAATCTAGGAGGGCACCCATTGATTCTTGGCAGACCCTGGTTGGCAACAACGGATGCTTTCATAGGATGTAGGTCAGGAAGTATGCTTATTTCACATGGGACAGAGAGAAAACAAATTACACTTTATCCTTCTACCCAAAGACCTTCTACATTATATCAGTTGTCATGGATTAATGAGACTAAGGAACAAGAAGAAGAAGTGATTCAGCCTGTCCTGAGTATTAATCAATTCTTTGATTTTCATGAAGAAAACAACGAAGATTTGTTAGATTATTTCATTGTTGAACCTGATATTTCCAAAGAATTAAGAGGCATGCAGTATGCTATAACAGATCAAGTTTTAGGCTATAATTTTCAGGAAAATTGCACAGTACATTCTCTAGCATTGGCACTTCACGATATTTTTAATGTTCATTCAATCACAGATATTCAAAGCAAAATAGTTGAAATCAGTCCCGGAAAACATTTGAATATAAGTGCGCATCTTACTACATCACAGGAAGAACATTTGATTACTTTGTTGAATAAACATTCCCATGCATTTTCTTGGGAGTACACTAATATGCCATGTATTCATCATGAAACATGCACTCACCACATTTACACAGATGATAAAAACAGACCTCTTAGACAACCGCAACGTAGAATGAACCCCATACTAAAAGAGATAGTCAAGGAAGAGTTGCAGAAGTTGTTAAAAGTAGGATTTATTTACCCCATCTCAGCCAATGGGTTTCTCCCTTGGTTGTTGTTCCTAAAAAAATGGTAAATGGCGCATATGTGTAGATTACAGGGAGTTAAATAAGGCAACATTAAAAGATTATTTTCCATTGCCTTTTATTGATCAAGTGTTGGATACCTTAGCTGGAAAAGAATATTTTTCATTTTTAGATGGTTTCAGTGGGTATAATCAAATTAGTATTGCAACAGAAGACTAGGACAAAACCACCTTTACATGTCCCTGGGGCACATATGCCTACAAGGTTTTACCTTTTGGCTTATGTAATGCCCCAGCTACCTTTTAGAGAGCAGTCTTGGCCATTTTTACAGATCTAATTCATGAATGTGTTGAAATCTATATGGATGATTTTTATGTGTATGGAAGTGCCTTTGAGGATTCCTTGGCAAACCTGGAGAAAATTTTAAAAATGTGTGTTGACTCAAATCTTTCCCTTAGTAATGAAAAGTGTTTTATGATGATGACTGAAGGGATAATTTTAGGACATCACATTTCTTCATCTGGAATAAAAGTAGAACCTGCTAAAATTCAAATCATTGAAAATTTATCTAAACCAACAACTCAAACAGATGTAAGAAGCTTTTTAGGATATGCAGGCTATTATCGTAGATTTATTGCAAATTTTAGTAAGATAGCTCTACCACTGTTGAAATTACTTTCAAAGGATGTAAATTTTACATGGGATACTAATTGTCAATCTGCATTTCAGACACTTAAAGAGAAGCTCTCCACTGCTCCCATTTGAAGGGGACCAAATTGGACATTGCCTTTCCATATTTCTACCGATGCCTCTGCTACTGCAATAGGGGCCTCGTTGGGACAAAAAGAACATACCATGACTTATGCTATCTACTTTATCAGTAAAAATCTGACACCTACATATTTGAATTATACAGTCACTGAAAAGGATATGTTGGCAGTACTTCATGCTATAAACAAATTCCGTCATTACATAACTGACTATGAAATTTTTGTCCATACAGATCATTCAGCCTTACGATATTTAATGAATAAATATATCACTAATGGTCGGATAACCAGATGGTTACTATTAATGCAAGAATTCAATATCACTATTTTAGATCGACCTGGATGAGAAAATCAAGTGGCAGATTTCCTGTCTCGCTTACACAATACTGGTGAGGTTGTTCCTGTTTCAGATAGTTTTCCTGATGAACACTTATTTGCAATTTCTGTTATCACTCCTTGGTATGCTGACATTGCTAACTATTTATCATCAGGACAACTACCACCATCTATGTCATCTAAAGAAAAGAAAAAGATTATTAAACAAAGTGCTAGGCATATATGGGTTAATGGTGATCTCTTTTACACAGGATATGATCTAATTATCAGGAGATGTGTACGACAAGATGAAGTTTTAGATATTTTGAAAGCATGTCATGATGAACCGTGTGGTGGCCATTTTGCAGAGAAAAGAACAGCATACAAGATACTCAATTTGGGGTATTACTGGCCTTCTATTTTCAAAGATGCAAAGAAGTATGTTAGAAGCTGTGATACTTGTCAACGGATGGGACGGCCAGTCCAGTCTGATGAAATGCCACTTCAACCACAAATCCTCATAGAACCGTTTGAAAAGTGGGCCCTTGACTTCATTGGTCCAATTCATCCACCATCACAAGGGAAGAAGTACATTTTGGTATGTACAGACTACGTTACCAAGTGGGTAGAAGCCAAACCATTACCAAGAGCCACAGGACATACCGTGGTAAACTTTCTTTTTGAGGAGATATTTGTCAGATTTGGGGTTCTTAGAGAAATTGTAACTGATCAGGGTGCCCAGTTTACTTCCAAACTAGTGCAGGAGATAGTAGCAAAGTACAAGATTAAGCACAGAAAATCTACCCCTTACCATCCACAAGCTAATGGCCAAGTGGAATCTACAAACAAGACTTTAGAAGGAATCATCACCAAAACTGTCCAGATGCATAGGAAGGATTGGTCAGCTAAGCTTACTGAAGCTTTATGGGCATACCGAATCACTTGGAAAAACAGTACTGGTTTTTCTCCTTATCAGCTTGTTTATGGTAAGCAAGTCCTCCTACCTAAATTCATACCTTCAAGTTAGCAGCAGATTTGGGTATGGATCTTTCTAAGGCACAGCAAGAAAGAATACTTCAATTGAATCAACTAGATGAGATGAGAGAGGCTGCCATAGAACACAATATTTTGATACAATAGCAGAGAGCCCAATGGCATGACAAGTTTATTAAAAAGAAACAATTTCACATCGATGACTGGGCACTATTGTTTGACTCAAAGTTCAAAGACTTCAAATCCAAATTCACAACTCATTGGCTTGGTCCATATGAGATTGCAGAGGTATATGAAAATGGCTCAGTCAAACTTCAAACAATCGATGATGAAGCACGTGCATTTGTGGTCAATGGCCATCGGCTCAAACTTTATACCAAGCCTATCAATAAGCGATATTTCATACAGCATATTTCACAGCAAAGGGAAATGGAAGTGCTGGATAGACACATTGGTGTTTCTCCTTCACTTGCTTCTTAGATGATCTGATATAAAAATATATATATAAAAAACAAAAAAACAAAAAAAGAAGAGAAAATATAAAAAAAATATAAAAACAAGAAAAAAAGGGAGTTTAGTTGTGAAAAACAGGCCACTGGCACAACATAAACTTGAATTTTCTATGGAAAACCAGGTTTGCTTGGCCATTGAAAATTCATAAAAATATTTTTTTTAAATATCATGTCTTTTACATAGCTTTATTTTCAATAATGAAGTTTTTGTTTGACTTGAGGACAAGTCAATAAGTAGGCCTGTGAGGGGGATAAGCATTTTTATGCTTTCTTGGAACCCTCCAAGTACCATCCAAGTCTTTTTCATATGCAGAGGGACCTGATTTCCAGCAATACAGTGATTTCTAGTAATATAGATGGACCTGACTTCCAGTAAAGCAGAAGAAATCTACAGAGGGACTTGACTTCCAGCAAAGTAGAAGGGATCTAAGATAGCGGACATCTTTAAAAGAAGACATCAGAAGGACATATATGAATCAGAAATAAAATGCAAATTATCTACATCAAGCAGCAATCTCGTCATAAAGGGATATCAAGAAAAGTCTGTAAGGATTTTAGTTTTTGTGCTTTAAAAGTTGCATGATTCTTTGTTTCTAAGTAATAACATGTTTACCTATCCTCATAAGCTTGACTGCCTATTTCATTATCCTCATAATCTCTGCTAGCATTCCATTTACTTTTCATTATCCTACCCTAGGGGTCAAAATGGTGGTCAGAATCAAACCCAGAAGCAAAATTTTAATGGCCAGAACATATACTGTAATCTACAGGCAGGGTTTCCTTCTCAGCAGAAAGTAAAGTGTTTTAAGAAAAATAAAAAATAAACTAGAAAATGGAATTTCAAATGTTTTCTTCTATATATATACATTAGTGCATCATGCATTAAGTAAACATATAGAATATAGAGCATTGATGGCCGTTTATATTTCCAAAAGGTGAAAAGAGTCCACTTCAGCTGAAGAAATCCCACATTGCAATTTGTAATCAAACATTGGGGCATGCAAAGAAACTAAAGTATATGAAGATGAATTAAAAACCTTACCTTCAATTTCTTTCCTGAGTGAATAATTGAATGAAAAGTGGCATGTTCATGTAATGATGGCAAGAAACGTGGTTAGATGCCCCACGACAGTATACAAATGTGCCTGAAAATTGCATGAACTGGTGATATCGGGGATTACGATTTGGTAATTTTTCTTTGGACCAAATCTATCTCTTTTTCTCTGCAAAAGCCCGATTGCTGTGGGTAATAGTTTTCAGTGAAAGGAAGTCGTGGATTACAGGAAGGACATATGCACTAATTTGCTGTGGAAGTATCGCGCGGGAAGAATTGAAGGCAATTACACCAGGAGGGAGGTAAAACTTAAACCTTTTTGCCAAAGAATCTGCTAGACCAACAGCAATTCTAGTTTCAGAGTGTCGTTTTGGGATAAGAAAACATTTACAGAGTTAAAAATTGTAAGGTTGAAGTTTCTTGTGCATATTTCTTTTCCCATGAAAGTCAAAAATGACATCTAGACTAGAACCAGAGAAATTCAACCCCATTGATATTCATGAGAAATGCATGGAAATTTTTGAAAAGAAAGAGTGGGTAACTTTTTTTGAAAAGTTTGATGGGCATAATGATAATGTTAGTCTAGCTTTTGCTGAATCATTTGATGGAGAAAGGGCTACAGTGGGAAACTTGAACTTCAGACTGTCTGAAGACATTTTAGCACAAATTATTGGCCTACCACAGCAAGGAGAGAGATTCTTCAAAACTAAACAATTTAAGGAGAAGGCATGGATACCCTTTATGTGCAGATCAAGGGCAGGATCAGTGAACTGGAAGAAAGGAATACCAAGGAGCTGGTTGGTTCATCCCTGGGATGAAGTAGTCTATATTATCCAAAAATTCATTACCTGTGAAGGCCGATTTAGTATTGTATATCTTTACCATATCAAGCTATTGCAGCATTTAAAAGGTGATTGTGAGATTAATATGCCCCATTTCCTATTACAGATTCTATCCAATATGGCTAAGGCTGTTCAAAGGCATGCAAAAGATAAAATGACAAGCCTTTTTCACTGTGGACTCATCAAAATCATCATCAAGCATGAGTTACAGAAGCAAAATTTGACATGGTCAGAATTTTTAATTCATAATCAGTTGGAAGAACAAGAAGAGTTGCCTGAGGAAGGTTTAAAAGAAGACAAATTATTGATGATAACATACCCCAAGGATGGAGAACAAAACCCTGAATCAACAAGATCAAAACTGCCAAAGGGGAAAAAGAAAAAGAAAGAGGTATTGTTAATCACAGATGATGAAGACAACTCTGAGGCAGCAAGTTCAAAACAGCCTCAGAGAAGGATACGAACCAAGAGTGTGATAAGAGAAGAAAAATAGTTTCAAAAGCAAGAGTATATTTTCACCACTTATAAGAGAAATCCAGGGAAGTATCAGCAAGCTCGAAGCAATTCAGCACTAGAAGAGGATGAACACATACAAACCTTGGGAAGTCAAGAAGGAAATCTAGCAGGTGAGATAGGGAAAGATATCCAAGAAACTAATGAAGTGATAAGACAGACAAAAAGAATCAATCTCTTCTTGGATCAGTAAGAGAAAGAAAAGAAAAAGCAATCAAAATAGGAAATAATAAAAGACTCAGCTTCTCCTTTCTTAGAGCAGCGAACTATGGAAGGAGAAAAGAAAGAAGATTCGGTACAAGAGAATGAAGAATTGGGGATGGACACCAATTCTGTGTAGCTTCTAATGAAGATGGAAAAGAAGAAGACTTCCAAAAACAGTAAAAAGATTTTGAAGTTGAAACTTGAAATAAAGGAATTAGAACTGAGGAATGAGAAGTTAAAAGAAATCAATTGGAAGCTTAAAGTTCAAAGGACACGAATCTCCAAGCATGCTTATAGATGGTATAAGCAAAAGAAGGTTTATAAAACCAAGTTTGAGAGACTGAAAGTCCTTTATGCATCTTGAGCTTCAACAGATGCATCATCTCAGACAGGAGATTAAAAACAGAGGGTCAGCAGCAAAATTTTGATATAAACAGGGTCAAATATTTTTGGGCATGAGGACATGCAACAGCTTCCTCTTGGGGGAAATGTTGGGCACCATTTTGACCTCTTTTTGTCATCTAAATATCTTCCAATTCCCTCCATAAAACCTTCATACTGATTTATAAAGCCTTAATTTCAACCACAAACTTTGGTCAAAGGTATAAATGTCATTGCTTTTTAAGAAATTGAATTATGAGATTTTTTTAAGGCATTTAAACTAAAGTTTTTATTCAGAATTACAGGATGTGCTAACTTCCCGTAATGTCCCCTAGGTTGGATACTTGCAGGCCAGCTAGGCGTGAAATGAAAGATGGGGAAACGATCCTCAGTGTCCAAGGATGGTTAAAATTCCAACGAATAGACGATGTGGCTCTCACAGGTGTCGAGTCAATGACGGTCAAAGATGACCACCTGTGTTACCACTCAGCACAAAAGCAGGGCAGTTCCGATTTTGTGTATTTTCATGGATCTGATAGAGGATCTCAAGGATTGTAATTCATAATTAGCTTTCCAGATTAATAGCATTTCTAGTTTGTATAAGTATTTGATAAGACAGAGGAGAAACGCATCACTATTTTGAGACATAAAACGTGTAGCATTGTTTGATTACTGCGTATAATTGATTTACTATGGTGAATATAATTGAAGTTTAAGCTCTATGATTCTCTCTCTGCATGTGTAAACGAGGCATTGGAGGGCCCCCTTCGTCAAGTCTACACACCCTTTTATTGCCAGTGAACGATTTGGATTGTTGCCAGTAAACGATTTGGATTGTTGCCAGTGGTATGTTTTTAATTCCTGTAGAATTCGACTTCTTTATTGCAGAACGAGTTAGACTGTTTTGAATTAGTTTTATAAGCTCTGTTATTTCATTAGTTATATATTGAAGGAATGGTTCAGACTACTATCTCACATTGCTGTACATTGCTTGTTTATTCAACGATGGAGTATTAAGAGCAATTATACATTGCGAATGCTTTCCTGTAAGGGAAAATGATGTTTGATTGCTTACTCAATGTTGGGATAATAGGCAAAGTCTCGTAATTTATATTTTAGGGTTAGGTTTAATTTGTGTTTTTTTTATTATCTCAGAAGATTCCACATATAAACTACTGTGTAACTGAAAGAGCAAATGAAGCTACTTCTGTAAGGGAGTTTTTGTGTTTTCAAGTCACAGTATCTTAATCTTTAAATAGGTTTATTTCATAAGTAAACTAGAATTCCAGCTAGGACTAGCTTTGAGTCCTTATACTTGGATATGCCTCTAAGTCTACAAACTCCGGATTGACATAAACTCAAGGTTTAATCTGCATTAGTGGATTGAATTCCAACACATGGGATGCAGTATGGACAGGTTTCTTCACCTTATAGTGGCGGGTATCAACAACCTTCTTACTCTCCTAATTATGGCTTTGTATCTCCTACTAGCCAAGGTCCACCATACTATGGTACTTCCACGCCACCCTATACGGGTCAGATAGGAGGAGGACACTATGGCCAAGGCCATGGTGGTCATCAACCCTACATGAATCAGGGAGAGGTCCATCGACCTCATCATCCTAGGCTCCCTTTCCTCGACACGCTTAATCTTCCTGACTTATCGAGACTTATGAACGATCTTGTGGCTCATGACCCGACTTGGCCGGCTGTCCCTACCAAGCTTCCTTCGGACATACCTAAGTTCGAAGGAAAACTGGGAGAGGATCCAAGCGAACACGTTACTACGTTTCACCTATGGTGCTCTTCGAATTCGTTACATCGAGACTCAGTCCATTTGAGACTATTTCAATGCACCCTCATAGGGCCTACTGCGAAATGGTATATAGAGTTACCTAGCGGCACTTTTACTTTGTTCGACGACCTTGCGATGACTTTCTTAATCACTTCCAGCTACCAGTGCGCTATGACATCGGTACTGAACTCTTGTCGACATTTCGGCAAGATAAAGCCACCCATATTTCTGATCATATTCAAGAGTGGCGTAGATGGAAGAGATTAATTAAAGCTTTTATACCACCAGAATTCCTTCTCGAGTGGTTCCTCAAGTCATTATTGTTGTATATAGTGAAGGATGTTTCCACATCCAGAGTGCAGACTGAGTAACAAGCGATCTTTAGGGCACAGGAACTGGACTTGATATATGCTCAGTCTGGTTTTTTGTATGAGATTATTCCCAATTCTCCTCATTCTAGTTTCGATCCCAAAGTCAAACCTGGACCACATGCTGATGGAATTGTGGGTTGTGCAAGTGTGAAACCTGTGGATTCGGTTGCAAAACAAGCTAGTAAATTGTCAATCAACCAATCTGCTTCGGGACAAGCTACAGCTTCATCTCAACCCGCCCAAAAGGTGAATGTACTCTCTGTGCAATCGTCAGACCAGAAGGGTAACCAGCAGCCCGGACAGAATAGAAAGAAGGGTAAAAATAATAATCGAAAGGGTGGGAATAAGAATGAGAATGCTAACAATAATGACAAGAATGGTAGAAATGCTGGGGGGGACAATCAAGTGAAACGTAAGGTTAAATTCCCTTGCAAGCTTTGTAAGGATGATGACCTCACTTACTTGCGCCCTCGGATTGATGAAGCTTCGACCTTCTTAGCACAAGGCCCAGCTATGCTAATGAACCCTTTACCGCATAACCAGAATATGAACTCGAAGTCCCATGACCAGTCTAGTGATGATGATCAACCAGAGGGTAGTGGTCATGGGTGCATTAACATGGTCCATGCTGCCAAGGTTGTGACTCGTGCGAAAGACTATAGTTCATCACAACCCAGCCTAGGCAAAGAACCTAATCCACCAGGAACTCCTTTGCGCATTAAGAAACCTGCGAATAAACCTAAGGCTGCACCTTGCATTCCTCAGGGATTCCTTAAGCGTTCGGGGCATAATCCAAATGCCAAAGCCGCCTAGAATTATTCAGTTGTCGAGGATTTGGGCCATACTCCTTGTGCGATGTCTGCATTGGAAGTGCTTCAGAGTTGTCCTTCGCAAAGGAAGGCGTTGCTTTTTTCTCTTGGTGTGAATGATGATTATTCTTCCTCTATGATCAAATTTGAAACCGCAGGACATCAGCCTTGCTTGCCCTACTATGTTTCTCTTTTGTTGCACGTAGAATGTCTTGGTATGACCGTCAAACGAACTATGTATGACGAGGGTGCTGCTGCTTCTGTGATGTCTTTGGCATGTTGGAAGGGTCTCGGTTCTCCTGAGCTGTCGAAATCAGCGACTATGTTAACTGCTTTTGATGGGAGATATTTTAGGCCACACGGTATCCTTCCTTCCCTTAAAGTCCGGTTGGGGGGGAAGACCGTTGCGATAGAGGTTGAGGTGGTTGATGCGCCCATTGACTATAATATCCTGCTGGGTAGGAACTGGATTATAGTATGCAAGTCGTTGCTTCTTCCTTGTTCTGCATTGTATGCTTTCCACATAACGGGAAGATTGTAACGATTGATCAAATGACATTCAAGAATCCATCTATTACTGCATATTCGGGAGCTTCGATCCCAATCATTGATCACTCTCAGCCGGCAACTGGGAGTGTGGGTGTAGGCATGTATCCATCCCTCATGGGAAGCTTTAGTTGTCCTGCACCGATCCTCATGATAGGATCTTGTTCCCATGAGGCTTCGACATCTACAACCTCGGTGTCTTTTCGCACGACCCATATGGAATATCCGTGGATTCTTCCTTCACCGAGTACTTCGAGTGAGCCTGTCGAGACAAGCGCGTCTTTGCTTGTAGCCATGATCGCTTATCAAGCTAATCTCCAAAGTGTTGCAGAGCCTCATTCTTCCTCTTCGCGGATGGAGGAGGAAGACCCCTATGTGCTGCCGGCATGGGCAATACAGTCTTCTCATGCCCACGACTACCTTGATACGATTTTCCCTTCAGATGAAGCGATTATCGAGGTTATGTCGGGAGTTGAGCCACCATGGAAGTAACTTCATCATAGATCGTACTTTATTCCAGAGCTTGACCGTTTGGAGCATGAGGATTATAGGGAGATTCTTAGTCAGAAAGTTGGTAGGCCTTTGGTTCCATTAAGCTCTCCTGGTCCGATGGCTGATGGAAACATGGCGAACATATCGTCAACAATTCCTATCAACATTTCTCCCAATCCTGGCACAATAGAGAATGTCTACATTGGGGCGGATTGTTCCCATGCTGAGATTCTGGAATATACCGAGCTATTCAAGAAATTCCGTGATATTTTTTCTTGGTCTTGCGATGAGATGCCAGGTATTAACCCTCGAATTGTCGAACATGAGATTAAGACTTACCCCAATGCTAAGCCTGTTCGACAGTGTTTACGTGTCGTGAATCATAGGAAAGCACCCGCCATTAAGGCAGAGATAGAGAAGCTGTTGAAAGTCGGTTTCATCTATCCCGTTCCCTTGACGGAGTGGGTTTCAAACCCCGTTCCAGTGGATAAGAAGCAGGGAGCGATCCGCATATGCACTGATTTCTGCAATTTGAATCATGCCTGTCCTAAGGATAACTTCCCCACACCATTTATAGATCATATTTTGGATGAGTGTGCGGGTAGCGAGGTGTTCTCCTTCATGGACATTTTTTTCGAGTATAATCAGATACAGATTAAACCTGAGGACCAACACAAGACTTCATTTATTTGTCCTTGGGGAACGTTCGCATATCAAAAAATTCCTTTCGGCCTTAAAAATGCCGAAGCTACGTTTCAGCGGGTGATGACCTTGATCTTCCATGATCTCAAGTCTATTCTTGAAGTATTTTTGGATGACCTCGCTGCTCATTCTCGTATGAGAATGCGTCATCCCTATCACTTAAGATTGGTATTCGAAAGATGTCAGCACTATTCAGTTAGATTAAATCCTCATAAGTGCATCTTTTGCGTGAAGTCAGGTCGTTTGTTAGGATTCATCGTTTCAAAGGAGGGTATAAGAGTCGACCCTTTGAAGGTTGAGGCAATACTTCAGTTGTCTCCCCTGAAGAATATTCGTCATCTTCAGTGTTTGCAAGGCATGGCAAACTTCTTATGAAGATTTGTTGTCAACTTTGCCAATTTGACTAGAGGCTTTATGCGTCTCTTGAAGAAGGACACTCCCTTTGAATGGGATGAGTGAGGCCAGGAGTCCTTCGATGCACTCAAGCGAGCCCTACCATCGGCCCTAGTGATTAATGCTCCAGATTATAGCCGTGATTTCTTATTATATGTGGCCACGTCTTTAGAGATGATTGGTATGGTTTTGGTTCAAGAGGATGAGGAGCTCCAAGAGCATGTCATATATTATCTGAGCCGAAACCTTATTGATGCAGAGATTCGTTATTCTCATGTCAAGAAGCTTGCTTTAGCTACCATACATGCGGTTCAACGTTTGAGACATTATATTCTCCTTCACCAGACCTTGGTTGTGGCCCATGTCAATCCGTTTCAGTTCGTCCTCACATGAAGGATGATTGGGGGAAAGTATAATAAATGGATTGTCATTCTGCAAGAATTTGATCTCGAGTTTGTTTCGGCAAAATCAAAGAAGTATTTAGTCTTTACAGAGCTCATATCGAAATTTCCGAGTGAGACCGAGGAGTTGGTATGTGAAGATACATTTGTTGATGAACACATGTTCTTAATCTCTACGCTAGACCCATGGTACGAGGATATCATAGTATATCTGCAAACACAGAGGACCCCTACTCACCTCTCACGAGATGAACGACGACGATTACGTCACGTCTCGAAGAACTAACTTACAGTGGACAATACTTTGTACCGTCATGGGGTAGATTCCATTTTACAATGTTGTTTAACTCATGACGAGGTTGAGGTTGTGCTGAATGATTGCCACGGAGGGGCATGTGTTGGTCATTTATCTGGGCTTTCTACAACTCAAAAGATTTTGAGAGCGGGTTATTTCTGGTCGTCGATCTTTAAAGATTGTGTTGATGCGGTCAAGAGGTGCCACCCTTTCCAGGTGTTTGCACGTAATATGCGCTCGAAACCTACCCCGTTACATCCCATTATCACCGTCGATCCCTTCACTAAGTGGGGGCTCAATTTTATGGATTGCAACCCAGCTTCGGCTAGGGGGCACCATCACATTATAGTAGTTGTTGATTACTTCACGAAATGGGCTGAGGCTATGCCTACAGTAAAATCCGACGGTGAGACAGCCGCTCACTTTGTATTCAACAAAATCATTACTCGGTTCGGGATTCCGAAAGAGCTTGTCACTGACTATGGATCGCACTTTCAGAACCATATGATGGAAGAGTTGGCATCCAAGTTAGGTTATAAGCAAGAGCACTCCTCTTCTTACTACCCCCAAGCGAATGGACAAGTAGAGGCAGTGAATAAATCACTCAAATCCATTCTCCAACAAACCATCGCACAAAGCAAGACTAATTGGCACATTATGTTATATCCTGCTTTGTGGGCATATCGAACCGCGGTTAAGACTGCCACTAGTTTTTCTCCATATCAGCTTGTGCATGGAGTGGAGTCGATATTACCGGTTGAATGCGAAATTCCTTCGTTGAAGCTAGCTGTGGAACTCTTACTAGACACTTCACCTTTGGAGGAGCGTTTGGTTCACCTTGAGCAACTTGATGAGCAGCGTCGAGATGCCTTAGTGGCTCTGGAGGTTAATAAGCGTCGCGTTAAGGTCCAGTACGATAAGTCTGTCTATCCAAGAATGTTTAGTGAAGGCGACTTGGTCCTTTTGTGGGATCAACCGAAAGAACCCTTGGGGGCAGGGAAGTTTAATCCTATGTGGCGTGATCCTTACGTGGTCAAGCGTGTGTTAGAGAAGGGTGCCTATGAGTTAGTCGATTACGAAGGAATAGCTATGGCGGAGCCTAGAAATGGGCTCTATCTTAAAAAATACTATGCATGATCTTTAGCCAAGGCTGCTTGTTGTATATTATTGTACAGCTTTGCATAGTTAGGTCTTTTCCTTATTGTGATCAGGTTTGTGATTAGTTTTCGTTTCTTTTGGCAGATGTCAAGGGAATATTCCACCTACATAGGATTCACGGATGGTGCAAGCCATCACACTCAACACTCAGCCTCTGTTGCTTGGGTGATTTATACTCCTATGGGTCAGGTACTGTCTTCAGGAAGTGTATTTCAACTGCCATCTTCCAACAATGTTGTTGAATATAGCGCCGTTATTGAGCTTCTACGGGATGCCATTTTACATGGCGTTCTATCTCTTGAGATACGTCTTGATTTGGAGTTAGTAGTGTCACAGCTCAATGGTTTGTACCATGTTAGAGATCCAACGTTATTGAGAAGGTTCTTACGCGTGAGATTGTTAGAAAGGCAATTTGATAGTATTACATATATACACATTCCAAGAAATAATAATCAAGTTGCTGACTCATATGCTAACTACGTGTTAGATTGGCATTTGTTTCATTCATAATTAATCACAAACACAATTTTTACACATGTAAATAAATAAACCGATCACCATAAACTTTTTATATATCCAAATACATGATAATACATAGTGTCATGATACAAAAGTGGGGCTTTTTAAGCCTCCATCATATAATACATGGTAGTACAAATGAATACAGTCCCAGGTGTCTAATCCTGTGGAGGAGGAAGAGGGTTGTGATCATGGAACGTCACTATGGCTCTAGCTAGCCGTCGAAATAAATGCACCCATGCACGTGGTACACCCACCATCTGCTGTTGCATGGCCTCAGGCAAGCCCTCGACTTGCGCCATGGGAACTCTATGAGTCAGTCTCACAAAGTTGGTATGAATGCTCTGGAGCATTCGCTATGCATCCACACCCATGATGTCATCTCCTCTTCCCCTCTGTCTATGATGAGGGAAGCCCTTTGGCCACCGTGGTCCCACATCTGCACACAAAAGGTAGATGTCACTATGTGTTGTCACGCAAAAACATGTTTTTTTGCTTCCATATAATCAAGAAAATACAAAAAAATTAAATAACTCAAAAATTTTAAAAAGAGTGAGGGTCGAGATTCGTTACCTATATCACCATATGCCGATCCTGGTGGCAATGGCATGTCCGAATCCCCCCAGAAATATATCCCTCCATAGGGGTAGTCATCAATGGCAACAATCTGTCGTCGCCACCATGGAAAGAAGTCAGCTGGATATGGGTTGGCCACCCTACCACCCCCCAGTCTATGCATCGCATCTGCCCAACGTCGTTGGGCCGGATATCAAACCTCGTGGAGAGGAACATCCACTCTAGGGCTCAATCCTGGAACACACTCGAAGAAAAACGTGCTCAGAATACTGCTGAACCCGAAGTTATGTACCCTTCCAGCCTTACACTCACTGAGCTGGTGTTTCATGTTGCTCAGTAGTGTCATACTCTAGTCATAGATTGTGGGTCTCATGCACTCCACTGCGTAGAACATCAGAGGACGCGAGGCCTGGTGGAGTGATGCTAAGCCTACTATCCTGCCTAGAGTCAGTAATATGGCCTTTAGGCCCAGCACCTGATAGCATTGGTAGGGACTTGACTCCCCACCTTCTGAGTGTCTAGAAAACAGTACACGGCTATGTACTCATCGATACTCAGGCCACCCCCTGGCCCACCTCGGGAACGAAGGTTCACCACCTCCCCTTATCTAGAAAGACCAGTGATAAAGTATATGTCCTCCACCTCTATAGTGAGGGACATCCCATCAATATGGAAGGAATCTAAGTCTGGATCCCAGTAGTCTACCAGCATCTATAGTAGTCTTGGTTTGGCCCTCAAACCACCAAGACAACAAAACTTATAGAGTCCGCATGCATGAAGAGCTTGTTGAGCCATTAGGTCGGCCCTTACTGCTTCCTCTACTTCACCATGCTCGCGCTCTCTCCATTCTAGCACCATCCTGCAAAAGAAATTGCAAAATTATCCATTAGTTTACTTGAAAACCTTATGCGCGGCCTCATACGCTACTGTTTTGAAAACAGCCGCATATGTACGCGGATTTTTGGCCATTTTCCGCATATAGCCAGCCCTATACGCGGAAAAAACCTCGATATCCGCGTGGGCCGCAGCGCATACTTTGGGATGGCTTAAAAACTTCATTTAACCATGAAAATCTATAAAAATTATATCAAAATGCAAGAGGAGAGCATGAGTAAATACCTAGAAGAAACGGTTGTGAATTCCGCCGGCTGGATCTCCTGGAATTTGCAGTTGAAAATCAGAGCTCAAATGGGTAAAAGTTTCAAATGATTTATATTTTTTACTATTTATAGAAAAATTTTAAAATATTTGAAAATTTTTACCCCCTTTCCTATAGTTTCAACATTTTCTAACCATTTTGGATCGTTTTTGACATAATTTGTGATGTAAAAGACCTTTTACAGTGCCGTTTCAGCCATTGGATTGACCCGTTCGTGCCGATCTCAGGTATCATGACTAAACTGGCATATAGGTTAGGTTTCACCACCATTTGCATTTTGCATGACCTTATGACCATATCACCATGTCCTTAGGTACGAACCCACTCTATTATGTCACGGAACCTTCTTGCTGCTCTAGAAGTGGCATGATGTGAGTGGTAGAGCTTCACCTTACATGGGTACCCTAGTTAGCACCTTATTTGTATTAGGTGCCCATGCCGATGTTTTCTCCTTTAGGGTGTGGGAGTTCGTTGTATAGTACTGCCATGACATTTCGCAAGAGCCTCATACTCCTCTTGATCTTATGCTGGCCTATTTCCCTCAGGACTCCCTCATGTCAAGTTGTGAATGCATTATCATGAGATTTTCCTACCTCATTGAGCTTTATGCCAGCTCCCCTGACATTGCGTTTCAGCCATATAGCCTGAGCTTGTCTCATGTCTAGCCACGCAGAGCCATTTTTTATATCCGTCGCAGCTTGATTCCCTTTTTACCGGGAGGGGATTTTCCCCCGAGTGTCGATATCCTACACATGTATCCTTGCATTGAGCATAGGTATGTTCCACTGCTTGGAACTAGTTTGTTTTCCCTTATGACACTCGTCTCCTCCTAGCTTGTAACTATAAAGCTAGTTTATTCTTTTTTCAAGCTTTTCAAATAACTGAAAAAGTCCAAAAAAAAAAATCAAAAAACCAAAAAGCCGGACAAGGAAAGATGTTATCTTTGGCAGCTGTCGAGTCGTGTCAACTTTGAACAGAGCACTGTATATCACATCCATTAGTTGGGTTATAGTTTGACTTTAGGAGCTGTACTCATTTATCTGAGTTTATCTCCACTGACTGATTAAGCTTCCAGTCCCCATGGAGCCTCTGATGATGCCTCCTATGTCACAGAGATGTCCCAGTTTGTATATCGAGTCTATGCTGCCTTCATTCAGTCACATACACCGTTATGCTCTTGTTCGAAGGAAGTTGAAACTTGAGTCAGCCATTCCTCAGTTATCTTGACTTTGCATGTCGGCCATTCCCAGTACAGTTACTGGTTCGTGCACCTATGATCGAGTCCTTCCACATTATACAGCTTTGCTGAGTACCTCGTGTTGGATGATGGGGGATGCCTTAATGCCCTCCTTCTAGCAGATTTCATCCCATCAACTTCAGATCATTTATTCTGAGATTGGAATCTAGAGTCATTTTGAGTGCCTTGAGACTTGCAGTCATCAGTGGCAGGTTCTCTCGGCGTCGACAGTTTCTTGGGAATACATCAATGTCCCCTGATCGATGGATCCTCTCAAGTGTTCGACCTCAACACATTTATTCACACTTGTTAGTTTGCACTCTAGTACCTTGATTCCCATTTTCATCATTGGTGGGTGATCTCGCGTCTGTTAACGGTATACATTAATGACCGGTAATCAAACGATGGACTACTATGTTTGACCTCGACACCTCTATTTGCATAGTAGGACATGTACTCGTAGCGGTTTGTGTAGAATACTTTCTAGATTGGTGGCATCTCTTATATGCTACCTCCTTGATCGTTCCAGTGTTCATGAGATTTCAGCTCTTGTGACTTGATTCCAGTGTATGTCAGACATTTCCAGCCACTATGGAGATCTTGATCTATTATATATATTCAGCCATTTTGGAGATCACGGTCCTTTGTATATCTTCATCATGGAGATTCTGATCTATGTATATTGTACGTGGCTATGACCACATATGTGACATCATGTATCATGCCTATTCATGGCCATTGTACTCTTATGTATCCGGGACTGCTATATGCAGAGTTGTATTATTGTACTATGCTGATTGGGTGGCTGGTCTTCCATTTGGGATCCTTCATCACTCTACTTCTGGGATGGACTTATAATGTATTTCGGCCATCGTATAACCCCTCTGATCTCACACATTAGGGGGCATCTGTTATAGCGGATTTCACCACTCTAGGTGAATCACACTTTGTATGGCCTTCCCCTGTCCTGCTG
>LPNX010332477.1:331777-365153 GCA_001517045.1 Pseudotsuga menziesii
AAGGGGGATCTACTTCAACCGTCCGGAATAAGGTACGAGGTCTAATCCTTTAGTGTTAGACATTTTATTTCTATTGCATATTGGGAAATATTGATTTCTGGAGTCAAGCTGTCTATTGTGGTACCCCAAGCCATAGGAATTTCTCTGTGTAACACCATCCAGTCTATTTTTAGTCACTAGCACCATTGGGTCCACTTGGCCTAATTGGGGCACATGTTTTAGTTACTAAAGTGTGGGGAACACTAATTGAGGCCCACTGCCACTAATTGCACTTGATTGCATCAGTTTAGGAGCCTCCTAGACCAATCCCTACAATTTAGGATCCACTGGGAGTGCCAAAACCAACCAAGGTCAGTTCAGTTCAGTTGATGACTAGTCAAGCTAAGTTAGGAGTCAGTTACATTCAGTTGTAGTCCTCTACATTCAGTTAGCGCTAGGTTTACATGGCTGCACTCAGGAAGGGCACATTTCTCACCTACCACAGTCAGTTAGCCTTAGTCAACATTGAATGTAACACTTGAGTTGTGTTTTAGAACTCTGATGAACTCCGGTTATTGTTTAGACAATGTCAGTTAACTATTGAGTCCTCCGATAGTGATTTAGACAAGGTCTTAGTTACCTACAGTCAAGTAGAGTCTAATCAATTTGAATTTCCTCATGTGGATTCGAATTGCATATGGCTATTAAAGCCATTGTACATCATTGTAATTATTATCTAATTACCTTTTTTTATTAATGAAAGAATTCACAGCTGCAAGCCATTTTTGCATTGTTTCATTCTTCAATTGTTGAGTAAATTGTGTGATCTATTTTGTGAGTTGTGTGTTTGTCAATAGATCTATGTGCTCAATTTAATAATTCTTTGATTTGAAATACGCCTCCACGGGAAGATGTTCCCTCCTAGGGTGAGTTGAATTATGCTAAGGTCAATCTTGATCTATGGATGGAAAGGATAGAAGCATGGATCCCTAATCTCCAGCAGTTGTGGTTGTTGCAGTTGTTATGACCGTTGCGATGAATTCTTTCAGCATGGCTCTGATACCATGTTAAAACTTTGACTTACAAGAAATTATGTTAAACTTCCATTCATTTAACATGTCACACCATAATAATTTCATGCAAAAGGATCACTGAAAGAAAGACGTTCAACGTTAAACACAAAGACATAAATATTTATTCTAGGAAAACCCTCTCAAGAGAAAATCCCAACGTAACTTCTGAGTATAGATTTGTCAACTAAGTACAATGTCACAGTGTTAAGAAGAAGTTTCTAATCAAACCCACGAATAGGAGATAAATGTCTTCCAAGTATTCTACAATCCAAAATAGTCTTCTTCTTAGCTCGAGCGAACCTCTTCCTCATGTAGGAGAAAACTTGGATGTTACAAGTATGTGTCTCAAATGAGGAGCATGCCCTCCTATTTATACTTGTTTTTTGTGTGTCTTTTTCTTATGGGATGGACTTGTAGTTTTGTGATGATAAAATACAATATCCTTTATTTCTTGAGACGACATTACAAATACAATAAAACATTGTTCTTTTTAGAGTTTTACATAACAAATACAATAATATTTATTTAATATTGTGGATATCAATTTTCTTCTACCGAGATTATAATCAAATAGTGGACTAGCTTTCCAAGTTTGTGTTATATGCTGAGGTTGACAAAATATTTTATCTCCAATGTCTAGGCGATAAGCAGATAGAAGAGGGTTTTATTCAGCTGATTGTGTAGCCTTGTGGAATGTTTCCCAGAGTTATATATCTACCTTATATTGGAGTTCCTTTTATCTTAATGTCTATAGTTTTGTTGATAACACATATACTCCATGGTGTACAGCATGAGTGGGCCTAATGGTTAAGAGTATGTGTTTCCTCTTAGGAGGTCATAGATTCAAATCCAGAGGGGGGTAGACTAAAGCTCGCTTGGCAGTGACCTTAAAAATAGATTATTGTTATTATTATTATTATATTGTTTTATATTTTATCCTCTAACATTTTTTTATTCCTTTGTGTTGTAGGTTCTCGAACATACTTTACATACAATGTTTTGTGGGCATTTTTCAAGTTTTTCGTGAAGAGATTAAAATCTCTTATGCAATTTTTTGTATTGATGGCGAGTGATCATATTATTATTATGGACACTTTATTTTTGTTGTTTTGTGGGGGGATTTGTACAATGGTGTCTTTGGATTTCCATTGCTTATGTGGTGCTTCATATTTTGATATGTTTCTATATTCACATATATATGGTCATGGAACTTTCATCGAACCAATATGTTTGGGTTGTTATATTTGGGATGCCATTAGTTGGCTTTGACTATCATTATTATCTTTATATAGGGACTATATTTTGTATATTTATTTGGTCTATATTGACACATACTTATTATAAGTATAGGTTTTTCCCATATGAAAAAAATATACACATTAATTGTATATACAAGGTGTAAGATTTGAAACAATAGTAAAATAATATTACATTTATAAAATGAGCAAATTATGGATTTATAAAAATTATACTTAGAAATGTTTCTTAATTTTGATCAATACACTATTAAAGATCGAAAATAAACACTTATTTTATAGATATTTTTATTTTAGTTAATCAACAACATAATAACAAAATATTCGTTAGACTAGAAGACATTAAAGTTGAACTTATACAATTATAATTGTAAAATATTTGTTATACTAGAAGACATTAAAGTTGAACTTATACAATTATAATTGTGATGTAAGAGGAACTTTGAGCCCAATCTTTTTTTTATTAATAAATCCATAACTATATTTTTATAAATATAGTTACATTCTTCATATGCCTTAAAAAAATGTCCTTCTTATATTTTTTTATGAACTAATCAAAACTCAATCTATTAAATAAAGTTATATTCTTCATATGCCATTAAAAAAAAGTCCTTAATTTTTTTTAATATGTATGGAGCTTATTTATAATTATTTATAAATCTGTATACTCTGTTTGGTTAATATGAGTATATATATCTTAATTATTTAATTTTTTTAGTTTTTTTACATTTTTAAAGCTTTTTTATTTATTTATGGTATTAACATTATTAGTTGGTTAATATGAGTATACATATCTTAATTTTTTATATTTTTTTAAAGTTTTTCTTACAATTTAAAAAAAAATTAATTTATGGCATTAACATTATTAGTTTTTAAATGTTGTATTGTTTTCCACTATTAGTTTAATTATTTTTCTTGAATAAACATTTAAATTTTTAATATGATTAAAATATAACTATAGTTTTGGTTTTTTATATTTTTTTCTATTTATTTGAATTTTTATATGATTTTCATTGAAAAAAACAAAATAAAAAGAATTTCCAAATTATTACATAAAAACTTATAGGAATGTAAATATTTCCTTTTTTTTTTGAGTTGCGAATACAGTTTCCAATTTTAAATATGTTGATATATCTAATTTGTTTTCTTCGTTTTTTATTTTTTTCTGATATTTATATTTTTTTGTTTTTTATTTATTTCTATTTTTTTGCTCATAAGCTGAAAAATCAGGATGTGAATAAAGAAACTTCTATTGAGTTGGTATTTTTCTATTATAGTGGCCATCCAAGAATATCAATGTTCTTTTATTTTTATATATATAATTATTTTGTATTTTATATTTATAATTGTTATTTTTAATATTTGTAGCTTTTCATTTTTTCAATTATCATTCATCAAAGAAATATAAAACTAAAACTTAATTTTTTATGTTTCTCATTTTTCTCCAAATTTTTATTTTAATATTTTTTTAAAGACCAACAGTTTAGTGCTTTCAGCCCTTGTTGTCATAGTTTAAAAATGTATTGAAAAAGATGCGATATTGAGTAATAAGGCATACATAATAAAATTATTTAATATAAGATAAAAAAGATGATGCTAATTTTAAAGTAAATTATTTTAAATTTAAATTTATTAAACACTTAAAATTATTCTTTCAAAATATAAATTTTTATTTTTATGGGAATTTTGGGGTAGACTACCATCTATATTTTTTCCTATATGGACAAGAATGAGACAAGTGTACTGTCCACATTGATTCTATGGACTTCATTAAAAATTCATGATTAATAATTTTTTTTTAAAATAGCATAGTTAAGATGTGATAACTACTATTGGAAAAATTAAAGTTCAACTTCAATCTCCAATCTTTCTAACACGACTATTGGATTATTAGATACAACCTTTATTAACTTAACCCCAATGATGATACAACTTTAACTTAAGTTCAACTCTAACTTCAATCACTACTACTTTTAAGTGAAGTGTAATGGAAAATATATTAAATTTTAAATTAACTATTAGATACAACTATTAGCTTAACTCCAGATGATTGTACAACTTTAACTTTAAGTGCAGTTATATTGGATAACTCCAATTATGATACAACTATTAAATTGAATTTAGACGATTGTGGTAGATAAAACATGGTAATAAGAAACTATTAAATGAACTTTTAGTTGTACTCCAATAACTTCATCTCTTAGCCTGCTATGTCTAGATTTCCATTTTGCAGTGTAGCATCAACCGTGATAGACTCAACGTAATCTATAAATATGAATAAGAAAGATCACAATGACAACAATGAGTTAGGAAATCCGTGGGAGCACATTACCTAACTGATTATAGGTAATATGCTCCCAAGATTATAGACTCAATGTAATATATAAATATGACTAAGAAAAGTCACAATAAGGGTTCTCAAATATTTTTGTTTTTATCAAAATTAGGTAAGTCCAAAACTTCTATTAAACTATATATATTAACAATTTATACATATAAACATATTCCAAATATATGAATCTTATTAATATAGTTGTTGCTACTTTATTATAAAAATAAATATTAATAGATAAACACATATAAGATAAATATTAAAATTAAATTAAATAGATAAACTTATTACATAAATATTAAAATTAAATTAAATAGATAAACTTATTACATAAATATTAAAATGTGAAAGAATCAGTAATTACATTTAAAAAAAATTAAAATTAGAAAGAGACAAACCGATGAAGGTGGAGGAGAAGCGGATGGGTTTTGGCTTCTCTAGCGGCCGATGCTCTATAAATTGGACTGACACCCAATTCACAAGGCCTGGTGCTCTTCATCGAGAATACAACAAAATCAGGAAGCCCAAGAGAGTTGAGCAGAAAACCTTCTGCCTCTGCTAAGGAGATTCATGGCGAATTCGGTGGTTCTATTCATTTTTATTGGGGTTGGGTTGGTTCTTCATGGGGGGCACTTTGTTCATTCGGCCGACTCCTTCCCCTGTGATCCCAGCACTGGGTTAAGCTCGTTTCCATTTTGCAACACTTCGCTGCCAATTGCAGACAGAGCGAGGGATCTCGTTGGACGTCTGACTCTGCAGGAAAAAGTGCAGCAACTGGCGAATGGAGCTAGCGCCATTTCCAGGCTCGGAATTCCTTCGTATCAATGGTGGTCTGAAGCTTTGCATGGCGTGTCGAATGCAGGTCCCGGAACACACTTTGGAGACGCAGTTCCTGGAGCTACCAGTTTTCCTCAAGTCATTCTTACCGCCGCTTCCTTCAATGCTTCTCTGTGGAAAGCCATTGGTCAGGTTCGTATTTCGGCAGAGTTTATGGATCCTTCAATGCTGACTCGGGCTAGTTTAATGATATAAAAAATTCAAAAGTCTATCCTGCATGTTATTTAGTGAATGATAGGGATAACAATGAATACACTGCTCTCTGTGTTGTGCGATTTAAACAATAAAGTTGGCGAGCATTATTTCTTGAACAGCAACGCGTGGCCTTTAGTGCTCTGCACAGACTCTATAAAAATGTCAACACAGTCTGGGTAGCTATTACTGCACTCGACGGACTCTATGAAATGAGAAAAAGAATAAGTGGAACTTTGGAAGTTGGGTAGGTGAAACTTTGAAAATTTTTGCTGGAATTTAAAAATTTCAAAGTTTTTTTCTCCAGTTTGTCGTTTCAAAAGGCCATTTTATCCCGAGCTAAATTTGTGGGTTTGAATTAGTGAAGTCGATTGCCTAAGGCCACAAATGTTGATTAAAATGAGGCGTTTACCAGTCAAAGTTTTATTGTATAACTTCAATAATTGTAAAATTTTGTCATTTCAAAAGGCCACTTTATCCCGAGCTAAATTTGCGGGATTGAATTAGTGAAGTCGATTGCCTAAGGCCACAAATGTTGATTAAATAAGGCCTTTACCAGTCAAAGCGTTATTGTATAACTTTAATAATTGTAAAATTTCAAGTTTATTTTATGATTTTTGAAAGTGTAAGAGTTAGAATTTGAAAAAAAGTGGATTCTGAATCGTAATTATGATATTATGAATTGTAGTTAGGATAATTTTTAGTTTTTTTTTTATAATTTATTTATGAGAATAATAAATTTAATTAGATATTTATTAGATATAGTTTAGGTGGCTAATAAAAATGATTATTAGCTTGTCTAAGTTCAAATTTTGTAAGTGCATTTTTTAAAATAATATAATGTTTAATTGAACATCTATATATAAACTATATAATAATTGAATGAATTATGTAATTTTGGACAACCTTATGTGGAATAAAAAATTTTGCAATAAAGCCTGCCCATACTGGTTATTGATCGCCCTGTAACTTAATGTATTAACTCCATAAATACTATTGCTTTCAATCCTGGAGGAATAGCTTTTGTCCTAATGTGTTATAAAGTGTTTGAGATCCAACTGCTTGTTACAGCTTTTGTCCTAATGTGTTATAAGGTGTTTGATTTCAATCCTGGAGGAATAGCTTTTGTCCTAATGTGTTATAAAGTGTTTGAGATCCAACTGCTTGTTACAGCTTTTGTCCTAATGTGTTATAAGGTGGTTGAGATCCAACTGCTTGTTACAACAGCTAGTTGCTACACAGTAGCTGTCCCATTAAAGCCTGCCTATACTGGTTATTGTTTTCATTTCTTCAGGAATAGCTTTTATCCTCATGTCTCATGTGTAATAAGGTGTTTGAGATCCAACTATTTCCTACATATCAGATAATTACTACACAAGTAGCTAGTTACTACATAGCAGCTGTAGCATTAAAGCCTAAAACCCGTCCATACTAATTATTGATCACCCTGTAACGTGATGTGCTGGTTATTGATAGCCGTGTAACGTGATGTGCAGGTGGTCTCGACGGAGGCACGAGGCATGTATAACGCGGGGTTAGCAGGGCTGACGTACTGGAGTCCCAACGTGAATTTATTCTCTGACCCAAGATGGGGAAGAGGACAGGAAACACCCGGCGAAGACCCGGTTGTGGTTGGCAATTATGCCGCCAGCTACGTTCAAGGTCTCCAGGAAACGGAAAGTAGCGACCCAAACCGGTTGAAGGTGGCCGCCTGCTGTAAGCATTACACGGCCTATGAATTGGACAATTGGAAAGGCTTCCAGCGTTACACATTCAATGGCAATGTGACCGCACAAGACCTGGAGGACTCGTACAACCCACCATTCAAGAGCTGTGTGTTAGATGGCAATGTGGCCAGCGTGATGTGCTCTTACAGTCAGGTCAATGGCATCCCCACCTGCGCCGATAAGAATCTCCTCGCCGGCACCATCAGAGGCCAATGGAACTTGAGTGGGTAAGCTCTTTCTCCTAACAGAAACTTGGCTTTCTGTCAATATATAGAACTACAAAGATCAGGTATTCTTGTCTTAACATTGATTTTCAGGTACATTGTCTCGGACTGTGACTCCGTTTCTGTATTCTACAACCAACAGCACTATGGAGCAACTCCTGAAGATGCAGCTGCCGATGCCATAAACGCAGGTGTATAGAGAATAAGTCCCGTCTTTTTTACGTGCGCACATGTTTTTCTTAATACTAAATAAAATTGGGTTTGAACTGTCTAATCATACTATAATCTAGTCCGATTTGGGTTTTTAAGATCGATTTGGTTTGCAGTAACAGTTTAGTTGTTACTCCGTTTTTACACCATCAATCACAATTGGGTTTTTAATAATTCTCTAATCCGTTAATGTCTGGATATGACAGGATTGGACTTGAACTGCGGGGACTTCCTGGCTCAGAACACAGAGGCAGCTGTGAATGCAAGCAAAGTAACCGAGTCTGCCATTGATCAGGCCCTCCTTAACACCTTCACGGTACTGATGCGCCTTGGCCGGTTCGACGGGGATCCGGCCAAGCAGCCATATGGAAACCTGGGACCCAATGATGTGTGCACTGATGAGCATCAGCAGCTAGCTCTGGAGGCTGCCAGACAAGGGATAGTATTGCTAAAGAATGTTGGTACATTGCCCTTGGTTGCAAATAATGTGCACTCCTTGGCCGTCATTGGCCCCAATGCAAATGTAACCAGTACAATGATCGGAAACTATGCTGGTAACACATTCTATCATTGCCTATTTATTTTTATCAATTGATAGGGTAATCAAAATCAATAAACGTAAATATTACATAGTGAATATATATATATATATAAACCTATGACATGTTAAGACAGCTTTTTATTTTGTTGGGATTTTTTTTTTAACCATGTAAATAGCAACCTGCTAACAGTATATTCAACAGCCTGCAAACTAGATATACCAATAACTTATGATTTAGCAGGGGTTCAGATCAAGTCGCCCACTGAGGTGAGCTTCTATCCCACGGGTGCCTATCCTTATAGCCTTGTCTCAACATGCCAATGAGCAACCCTACCCCAGCCTGTTTTGAACCTGAACCTGTAACCTTTAAAGACATAACACATGTTCTTAATCATTAAGGCCACTCAAGTGCTCTATTCTATTAACAGTATATTCAACAGCCTGCAAGTTAGATATACCAATAACTTATGATTTAGCAGGGGTTCAGATCACGTCCCCCACTGAGGTGAGCTTCTATCCCACTGGTGCCTACCCTTTTAGCCTTGTCTCAACATGCCAATGAGTAACCTACCCCAGCCTGTTTTGAACCTGAACCTGTAACCTCTAAAAACATAGCACATGTTCTTAATCATTAATACCATTCAAGTGCTCTATTCTATTAAGATTTTAACCAATAACCTATTAAAACTTCAATAGAAATCTTAGTTCTCTTATACTCTATGTTACACACAACTAATGATACTTGTATTCCACTATTTGATAGTGGATTAGCAATATCTTCTACTTTCATAGCCTTAACGGGTAATATTCCTTCCATCCAAGGGATCTTATATTATTAAACTTAGACTAAACTTACTATATGAGGATCTTATTCTATTGGGATTTTAACCTATGACCTGTTAAGACTTCATTTTCAAAACTAGATAACTATAATTAACTGTAAATTGATGTAGCATGGGATTTGTGTATTGAGGTACCGCTATTCCTATCAGCCTGTTCCACAAGTGTTATAACCTGACCCATGAGCAAATGTCCTCCAACTTAACAAAATCTTTGGATAAAGTGGTGATTTTGACAATGAAATTCTGTAATTTTGAGATTTCTATTTTGATGGGAACAATTCATACCTTAATTTCAGTAATCCATATCATTGGAACAACTCTGTACCTTAATTTCAGTAATCCATTCCCTAGTTTTAGAAATCAAACTTGTAATTCCAACCTGCTGTCAACAATCCTATTAAATTTATAAAAGAAACCCATTGAAAAATAAGTTCTGTTTGTTCGCTGTGCCCTGTACTCAAGCTGTCTAAGCTGTGCCCTGTAGACAAACAGCTTACCATCTCCCCTGCAAAGTACCAAGACTATATCTATCTTTGACTTTCAGATAGAGTACATTTATTGCTACACTAGTAGATACATAGTGCTTGCCAATAGTAGATGAATTAAACATATGCTCAGAAGTATTAGTTATTGAGGGCCGGCATCATTCACTTTTCAGAAAACCTTTGTCAGGAATTAATGAAATTTGAAATGGTTTATGAAATTTGAAATGGTTTATGCACTGCTTGGAATTATGATCTGCAAGCCCTCAGTAAAATTCATTTCACAATTCCAGTTTTAACTATCATGTTCCAAACAAATTCTATAGACCATTCATAAGATTTCATTTTGAATGGTTAACAGTACTCACCCAAACTGACAACTTCCTGAAGGGTGGACAATGCTTATTTGTGAATGGTAGACAATACTCACCCAAACTGACTACATCCTGAAGGCTGGATAATGCTTACTGACTATTTTCTAAAGGGTGGATAATGTATACTCTGATGGTTACAAAAATTGTTTTTAAGTGTTTGCAGGCATACCGTGTAATTACACAACGCCCCTTCAAGGCCTTTCTTTGTACACTCAAACACTCTACGCCCCTGGCTGTGCAAATGTTGCATGTAATGGAAACGATAGTTTATTAGCCGGGGCGGTCCAAACAGCAAGTAATGCAGATGCAACAGTGTTAATGGTAGGTGGAGACCAGTCACTGGAGGCAGAGACTTTAGACAGAACAAGTTTATTGTTACCTGGGCAGCAACAGCAGCTCATTTCCCAAGTTGCAAATGCATCCAAAGGACCTGTAATTCTTGTGATTATGTCAGGGGGTCCTTTTGATATAACATTCGCAAAGGAGGATGGCAAGATTTCAGGTATTCTTTGGGTGGGCTATCCGGGAGAAGCTGGTGGAGCAGCCATTGCAGATGTGATATTTGGAGCATACAATCCAGGTAATATTTAAAATGAAATCACCCAGTTATTAGAACTCAGGTACCTTACCAAATAGACCCTCGTAGTTTTTAGAATCTCATACACCAAATGATTCTGCAACTTTTGGGACCAACCCTGCCAAATTCCAGCAGACCAGTCTTTTTTCAACGACCAATATGAATGCATGGCAATTGAAGCATAGATTTCTTTCTGCTGTAGGTGGGAAGCTGCCTGTGACTTGGTACCCGGAGGAGTTTGCTGCTAACGTCTCAATGACCAACCTGAACATGAGGCCTGATCCCGCCACAGGTTTTCCCGGCCGGACATACAGATTCTATACCGGAGAAACAGTTTACGCGTTTGGATATGGACTGAGCTATACAAACTTCAGCCACAATCTAGTCAAAGCACCTGAGCTGATCTCTCTTCCCCTGGATGCATGTTCTCAGATGAAATCAAATTCTTGTGAGGCTTTCAGCGTGACCCACAGTAAATGCGAGGACTTGTCCATGGAAGTTCATGTCGAGGTGAAGAACGTTGGTCCCAGGGATGGAGGACACGTATTGTTCTTGTTCTCTACACCCCCTGCATCCAATGATCTCGATGCCCCACAGAAGCAACTGATCGGATTCAGAAAGGTCCATGTCCAAGCAGGAACCATGAAAACAGTCCAATTCACTCTCGACGTATGCAAGGACCTCAGCATTGCTGATAAGACTGGGACCAGAATGTTGCCGGTGGGGTCTCATCTTCTTCACGTTGGTGGTCTGCAACACTCCGTTTCTTTTCAAATCAGCAGCTGATCCACATAAAGGTACTATGGTTCTCGGAAGGTAATGCTTCATTGCATGTTGTAGTGTAATATCTCTTTTGGCTATGAGGCTCTGAAAATTGACTTCCTCGGCCAATTGTCTTTTTACGTTTGTATAATCGTTTCTCCTTAAGCAACTGCCCGGGCAGATTAAGGGTGTGTAATGCGATTGCTTTCTCTAATTTAGAATATTTTAATAAGATACCTTCTCAATGAGAAGGTTAGAATATTTTGATAGGATGCCTTCTCGATGGGAAGGGTTATTAATTTATTATTGTGTCCTTGTCGAGTAATATTTGTAGTTTTTTTTGTCACTGTTATTAATTTTGTGGAATTTATTTTATTTTATTAATTTAAATATATCATAATTTTATATAAACAATTTAAGGTTTATTTAATTTTTATAAAACATTTAAAAAAATTTAACAATCTTACATTAAATATAATAAAGAATATGTTTCGATAAATGATATGTACATATCTTTGTTTGAGACTTCATTATTCATACCCTTTCGATTCCAATCTACCAAGAGAATTTTACAAATTATTTGAAATTACTTTTCCATTAAATGTGAAATGGTAAACCAGTAAGAGGAAGATCATGCTTAAAAGAATTAAAAAGGTGTAGAAAACTAGTCAAAGAATAAAAGATATAGAAAAAATTCCCATATTTATGTCTTAAATCCAATGATCTAATAAACATTACAAAGAATTTTAGTCAAGAAACATTTAATAACAATAAATTAAGTTATGATAAAAAGTTAAAATGAAAAAAATGATTAAAAAGATTGTATATTTTATTGCGTTGAAGAGGCACATTCTACAACCCAACTTAGTAGAGGGAGATGTGTAACTCTTTTAGTGTCCATCTAAAAGAGAGATGTGTAACTTCTTTCGTGTCCATTTACAATTGACAAGTGTTTTTTTTAATAATAAAATATTATAAAATAATAACATGTCGTTAAAACATTTATAATGACATATATTAAAAAACATAAATTATATAAATTAATTGAGAAGGTATCTTATTAAAATAATAAATAGTACAAACAATTGGATGTCAATAATTATAAAATAATAAATGTCAGCACAAATTAAAGTTGACATATATAAAAAAATGCAAATTAGATAAATTAAAAAGCTTTCAAAATATTTACACTTTGATCGCTATCAAGAAAGTTTGCTAGATCCTTTTTAAGACTTCCTTAAACCTTTGATTAACCTTGAAAAAGATAAGACATCGGATAGTCATTAAACATCTCACCAGCACTATAATTTTAATTATAAAAATATGGTTTAAGAATTTTTGGAGATGGAATTGACTAGGGATTAAAAAGGAGGATAGATATTAGAGACAAAGAATTAAGCATATAGAATAACTTTGAACCTCCATACGATGAATTTTATGATGCTCTCATATGTGTGCAACAAATACTTTTGATATCTACTTGGAATGATTAAAAAAATAGAGGGGAGATTAATTTTATTTATATATACACGTGCAGCATATACCCTATACCATGTATCATTTGAAAGATTATCCACCTCAGGGTTTAAAATCTCAAAACAAATATAAATCCATTAAAATTTCAAAATCATTTTGAATTTGTACATGAATGTAAATGACTCATGTAGCACAAATTATCATGTATAAACTCATTTAAAATTGCTATCTCCTGGAAATATGGACGAATGGGGGGTTAACTCCTAGATAGGCACTTTATGAAGCTTCTCGAAATTTGATTGACTTATTTATTCCCTTCCTGCATGGAGAGGAACAGAACATCGATGGAATGAACAATAGAAAAGGATCTAATATGCCTCCCTTCCCCCTTTCGCACGTATTGACTGATACGAGGGAAACGATAGAAAAAATTGCATGTCCATTTTATTCATAAATAAAGTTTAAATTTAAATGTTATAATTACAAAAAAAATAATAAAAAAAATAAATGAAACGCTTATTTTTCATCTAAAATGGTCCAAAAATTGCTTGCATAAGAGCAATTTTTCACCCAATTACAAGTATGCCACTACAAATGTCACAAGTTGATCTATAATACTTTAGGTCAAGGAAACTAGCTATAAACTCACAAGACACATACCAAACTAATTTCTCTTAGGCTCAACCAATCTTTTCATAACTAAGCACTCTAGGCAACCATAAAAACCATTCAAGGGTGAATCCATGAAAATGGGTAACTCATTTTGGCAAGGTAGGGCAGAGGGGGATGGGGGGTTTTTGTGACCCTCAATTGAGATATTTTTTAAACCTTCATCGAGCTATTATGAGCTTGATTGAAGGAATCTTGAATACTCCCTTAATCGATGGGTAATCCAAACCCCCAATTAAGGGTTTACTTTGGCTAAGGAAACCCTCCATGAAGCTCCTTGTTTTTATATAAACATAAAAAATAAATTGTGATTGATTTTCTTTTCATACATTAGCAATCCCTTGAACAAGCATTTGGATCCCTCCAATAAGACCTTGAAACCCCTGAATTAATACCTTTAATCAGAACCCAGAGGTTAACTGTTTTTTGTAATGGATTATAATAATATTTTTTAGTTTCTAAAATTTTGTTATCGATGATAGTCTTTATGCTATTAGGTTTTTTAATATAAATTGTAATTTACTTCTTAATATATAATGAATTAAATTTTAGTTTGTTTTTTAATAATTTTGTAGATCAATGGTAGTTACGCTTCTAGAATTATATATTTTTTTTCAAAATTTTTCTTTTTCAATACATCAATCACTAGTGCTAACACCAATAATTTGTTTTTCTAGAGCAAGAAAAAATGCTATCGGATTTTTTTCAATCTTCCAATAATGCACAAAGGTTTGAAAATTAAAATTCACGTGTTATTTTATTGCTCAAGGTGAGATAACTCAAGAAGACTACCCTTCTATTACAAGTCATCAGTTAAACATTAGTTGAGCTCAACAATCAACTCGTTTATCATCATTGTTCAAACAAAATGACCCATTGTAGTGACATACTTAAATGTACTGAAAGAAAGTAGAACTCACAATTTCTTCTCTAATACAACATAAAACACATATATTTGATCAATAACTTAATTTACTAAAAGTACATAAATTATAAAAAATTCGAGAAACATACCTCAAATTAAAGTAAGAAAAAATTGACTTACATGAGTGTACAATAAGCCCATACCACCACCACTAGTGGAAGTGACAAGACACAAAGTCTAGGGAGTCTCCACCCAACCTACCCCTTAGGAAACGACTAAGACTCCCTAAGCCTTCAATCAGTAAAACTACGGCATACCACTTTCCTCTCCCACCCTTCCTTGCGGCCAACATTAAGTAATAATCACAACATACCCGGGAAATCCATTACTCCCATGGAACCCCCCAGCCCCCACCCCCCACCCCCCTCCATGTCCATTGGTAGAGAAGAACACCTCATGAAGTCCTCACCCTCCCCTTAAAAACCAATTTTCCATATATATTAAAATAAATTTCGCTTGCTTGGATGGCACTTGTCATGGCATGCACTAACCTTAGTTTAGCTTAATAAATTCCATCTTGAACATTAAGTATGCACATAATTACTACTTTATTATATATATGTGTGTGTATGTATGTATGTATACCATTATGTACCTATAATTACACCGAAGATGTATTTTATAGGGTTGTAGCTCTGGCGACTTTCGTCATGTGCAATTGCATTTATGAGAAAACTTGTAGGCAAAGTAGCAAGTGGCGAAATTACTATTAGTTATTACAAAATATAATAATTCAACGACTTAGGAGCTTGGTCATGGCCACCGGTGACTTTGGATGCATTCATATGGTCCATTTTTCCCTTCCACGCATCGATCTTTCAAGATTTTTCCTCCGCATATATTATATCTTTCAAGATTTTGCCTCCGCAAAGATTGTATTGGTTTGTGTACTTTAGAGAAAGCTGGATAGAAATGGGGACTGCTGTCCTTCCTGCTCGGGATTTGCTGGCTCACAATCAGAACAATCTGAATTTGCATCTCATGGTTTTATTTATATGAAGAAATCCCACTAACAATTCGAATTTTCATCTCATGGGTTTTATTTATACGAAGAAATCCCACCAACATCCGCAGTCCAAGAGGAAATATGGTCACTGCCAAGGTTCTTCTACTCAAAAGACCAAGGTTAAGGGTGAAAACCCTAAGAAAAAATGGCCTTTGAAGCCCAAATCCCAGGAGGAATCGTTTCCTAAGGTGGGCAAGAAGGTCGTCTACAGAATTCATAAAGGCAGTGACAGAAAATCTGACCATGTTGATGACCATCCTTTGAAGAAAGAGCCAGCTATAGATCTTTTACTAATGGGGCAAGTTACGATTTTGAAGTGAGGACGGACATTAAAGCGTGACAATAATATTTAAACTCACCGGGAAAGCGAGAAACTGTGAAAAAGACAACGGACCGGTTAATTGTAAGCCAGTCAGAATTCCTGTGTCCAGATCCGACACTTCTTCCCAAAGATCGAATTTTGAAATCAAGATCCGTTTCGTCAAAGGAATTCAAGCCGTGACTCCGTTTGGGTTCGAAACCCAGACCTCTGATGGAGGTAACAACACCCAAACCCCCAATTTTCCTTCTTTAAATTCAAAGAAACGGGCTGGCCCAACGTTTGTGAATTCTCCATCTCAGAGCTCTTTGCCTCTCCCCAGTTTTGCGATTAAAAAATATGGCGAAGCATCAGTTGAAATCATTAGATTTACAACAAGGGATCTGAGATGCTTGCTGGGTCTGGATTCAGCGGACGGCCTCTATTATAGACTCTAATTTTCCCTATTGTTAAGGTCACATGGTAGGTCTTCAAGCGCTCTATGTGATACCAAGGTTCTTCCCATATGTTTTATGTGAAGAATCTAGCGTCGTAAGCTCCCAAGATTTATTGTGCCAATATGTGTAGTAGATTATAACAATGTTGATAATGAACAAATGACTAGCGGAAAACTCGTCTTCTGTGTGATAATGAATAAAACAGATTAGTTTGACAATCGGTCATGCCGGTCCTTTCATTAATCCTTCTCTATGAATCCGCAGGAGGGGAACAGGGTAGGCAGGTTGCATAAATTGAGCAATTAGCATAGAAACCATTTCTGGGAATATACTTGAAGAATTAGGAACAATTTCTGGTTATGTATTTGATGAATTATTGATGTCCACAGGGTTACAGTATATATAATTACTATATAGAAACCATTTCTGGTAATGTATTTGATGGATTAGGAACAATTTCTGGTAATGTACTTGATGAATTATTGATGTCCACAAGGTTACAGTGTATATAATTATTATTGTTATGTAGTATAGTCTTCAAATACCTATTTATTAACAGCATTATGTAAGCATCAGTATATATAATTATTATTATTATGTAGTTGTTGCAGCTGCAACTATTTTTTCAAATTTTCGAAATTTTGGACCCTCCTCCTAATTTTTATCTTGCCTAGAATCGTTTAGATCCATGAACTTTGTTTTTGTTTTTCCCTCTACTACAAGTTTGGACTGTTTTGAGGTTAACTGTCTTCATGCTTTCGCAGAATTGCTTATGTCTGAAACTGCTTTGAGTGTGGAATTTGGAGTTTGGTTTTAAATATTGCTCTTTGATCTGTGATTTCTTTCTTTCTTCTCGGAAGCCTATTTCTCATTTTTGCCACTGTTTCGAGGGTGAAACAAACTTTCAGCGCTGCCCAACCGAAGTAACATTTTTAGTTTGATTGTTCGGAGGCCATTTAAACAACGTATCGGAGCCATATTTCCTTATGTAGCCGCCGCTGCGGAAGCTGCATGATGAGTGTTCCGCGGGATAGTCTTGACTTCTTCGATGTAGTGTTGTTATTGTTTTGATTTGTTTGCATTATTGGAGGTTGGTCGAAGTTTGAGTCGGGGTTGTTTGATCTTTGTGAAGCCGCTGTTTTGGAAGTGAGACAAGCTTTTGGACCACTGCACGACCTTAAGTTTCGAACACTTAACGTTTTCACATTGTTTCTACGCTGTAGCGGAAAGTTTAGGACTTTGATCGAAGGTTGTAGCCTGATTGTTTTCCGCCATTGTGGCTCCCAAGTGAACTAAGTGTCCGCCATATAACTGCTTCACTCGTCGATGCTGTGTCTAGGTTTCACCGATATGTCTTTGGGCCGCGGGGTCCGTAGTCTTTTCATCTTCCGCCATTGCGGCTGCGTAATGCACTATCCTCTCGACGTTGATGTCTTTCCGTTCGCCGACAAAGAGCTTTTCCGCCCAATGCTTTGGCATTTAGTTCTTCCAACTCCGATAGACTTAACGGTCCCGCAGAACTCGTTGTCCATTTGAAATCCACTGTTGTGGCTGTAAGTAAGACTATCTGGCCGATGTTAATTGGTTCAAGCCGTCGATAAGGTTTTTCTCGTCGTCTTGTGAAGTTTTTAACCCCTGTGTGGGCGGCGGTGTTTTTTTATTCTTGTTAAGGCTTTCACGACGAGGGCGCAGTATAGGGCCTCATTTTGATGATCAGTTTTGTTGTTAATATAGTTTAAGTTTATTGAAAAAATGCAATCCTAATTAATGATGAATTTGGTTTGACAGCAGACGGACTCAGAAGATTTTTCAGATTACTGCTGCGAGAAGACGTAGCTAAAGGATAAAGCTGAGGAAAGTTGGCTGAAAAGTGATAAGCAGAGGTTTTTCTGAAATCAACGGGATCTCAAGAAGGACAAATAAAAGACAAGGAAGAATCGATGGCAACAAAAGTCCAGGCTTGGAAGGGGTCCGTCAGTTACCGAGTTGATCCCGTTTTATGAAGTACTCATAAGCAGAAATCCAAAATGCAACGCATTATATGAATCATGAGTACTCACGAAAAAGATAAAATTGTGAGATTAAACGGTTTTTGGGGAGCCCAAAGGTCAGATGGTAGGGGAAGCCCAAGGGTTTGGTTGTTTTTGTATAAAGAGTGGAAAGTTAGAGAGGAGAGGGGCTTTTTCCCTGGAAACACTTGTGAGCCATTGTTTGTAAGAGGAATTACTTCATTTTATAATAAAAAAGTGCAAATTTTGCCGGTTGGAGAAGGTGTTGTGTTGAATGATCGAATGTGATAAAATGAGCAATGTTGAAGGGGAACTATTTCATTTTCAACTGTGTTTCATTAACTGTGAGAGCGTTCTAACTTTCTGAACCTATGTTCTTATCTGAATGTTCTCTGGTTTATTCTGTGATAGTTTCCACTATGAGTAATGGAGAGTTTAACGATTGATGAGCTATCTTGTCATGTATATCTTATTCATGTTTATGTGTTTTGATCCTAAGAACGGCTATCTATGATTTACCTTAACATGTGAATAGTATTACATTACTCATGAACTAATATTTTGCTCTCTAGAGACAGCTTAGTTAGTATGTATTTTCTAGATGTGTATGATTTAGATGCAAGAGAGTCTAAGATGAGAGGTAAAACCTACGCATCACATTGTGATCGCTCCTTGCATTCTTTATCGACCTGCATTTAGATAGGCACTTGCATATCATACTCAAAGTCAAAAGTATAAAAATATATACGGTGGATCGGGCCGCAACCAGTAAAACCTTTTTATTTTTGTTACTTGATCTACGGTAGCCGAACCGCAAACCAGACGGATTCCCTACACTAAACAGTCACGGGCTAGTTGGGAACGTTGACTGGGGAGAATCCCTTGCTGTTGTTGCCTGCGAATTTCAAGGCCTCTACAGTAGTATAGTCCTTAATACCTCCTGATTAACAACACTCTGTAAACATAAACATAGTTTTAAGATGTACTAGTATTGTCTCTGATTTAGAAATTTTATATTTTATAATCTTTGTTAGACTACAAAGCTATACATATTTTTCATTTTTTCCATATATGTTCAGTGCTGCGTACTACAATACAATACAATTGACAATGTACTACAATACAATACAATTGACAATGTCGAGTCTTTTTTTTTCAAACTCCAAAAAGCTTAAAAAGGGAAATCTCGTCATAGCGTGCGAGGTATAAAGTAATTAATGGTTGAATAAATGGAGGATCCAAGAAATTCTTAGCTTCTAAGATGACCAATAACATTATCAATTTCACAATGGAAGTAATGATATCGTTTATGCTAATAAAAATGGTAATTTTAAATATTTTTAAAAAATTGTAAGAATTTGTCTTGAATTTAGTTTGGTTTGTCATAATACTGTAGGAACCAAATTGTGATTATAATACTATCATAAGCATATTTGAGTTTTCATTTTTTGAATTTTGCATAGATGTACATTAAATTGCATAGATTGTACATTATCACTGTTTAGTTCATGAGATTGAATTTTTAATTTAACAATTCTTATATAAGAGTACTATATTATCTAAGTTGTAAGTTTTGATTGCTTTTTATGATCTGATGATTGCTGCAATGTGATTCAAAAAAATGTCACATTCCTCTCTGCATAAGAATTTGTTAATAAAGAAAAAGGTCCCATAAAGGCTTTCCATGGCTTTATTGAAACCATTACCACTTGGTTTGATTAATTGCAGCAACATGAATAGCTCTTGTGACTCCATTGAACTCACTCCATTTATCTATTACCCCATCATAATGGAATAGCATCACTGTAAAGTTGTCTGCAGGGAACTGGGAAAAGAAGTGTCACGAACTATCACATATTAGTGAATAGTAACTGAAACCTGAACAATGAATTTTATGTTGTACTCATAGTTTAGGAACACTGGATAGTTCCATCAATTAAACAACCATAGGTATACCTTCTGAACCATTTTATTGGCATTGTCCTATTTTATCCTACTGGAATGACAAGCAATTTGTGTGGGGTTTTCCTTTGCTCCTGCCAAAAAGGTAATGCCAGGTGGTCAACAAATAAGGTTAAAAGTTAAAAGAACCCAAACCCATATTAAAAACTCTGTTGTATTTAGAAGATAAACCAAAGGGATAGTTTCCAATTATCCAAGCAGGTCGAATAAAGAAACTAAGGAACAAAATCAATCGAGCAAAGTTAGTAATCTCTTAGAAGGTTTAGGATAGTTTACCTTAGAAAAGCTTAGGTAATACCACCCAAGACCTTTCCTTGCCCATTGGATGAAAGGACCGAGCCAACCCTGTAATATCTTTAGGGTTGACCTTTCAATCAGGACCAAACCGATAAGGCCTTTCAGACCCATTCTTCTAGGAGTTGACAAGTCAGGGCCAACCCTTTAGAATAGAGAGCATACTTTTGTCTAAAAATTCAACAAACAGAACTTACTAACCACTAATGTGAAGAACTTAATACTCTTCCTAAACCTTCATGTCCAATTCAACTAATCTCCTCAATTGCATTTCCCCATAATGATTGCATCTCCAGGTCTGAACCTCCCTGCACTAATCCTTTTGGCAAGGCTCCACTTCCATGAGGGCAGGGTTCTCCATGCTTATCCTAAGGAACTGACGCTTAGTGAAAGAGCAGAAACTATTTATAAGTCTTTCTATTATCATAAAGAATTAGAAGAGAGTAGCATACCAAACCTTTGATTCATTATTAAAAGGAATCTGCAGAGGAACATGATTAGGTTGGTGCATGGGACTAGAGACGTCCTTCTCATCACAGTTTGGAGCAAGGCTTGTGTCATTAAATGATAACTACTTCCCCACAACATTGGGTATCTCCCACCTTGATACCTATTCATGTATCTCGCAAACAACAACATTTATCATTTAGAAAAAAAGTTTTCTGAGATTAGTTATCCAAACCCAAATATAATAGCCATCCCTAGATGCAGATCATTATAGGAACCAATTAAATATACGTAATAGTAGTAAATTTCAAGGTAGAATTCTCTCTGCATGAACAAGCAAATATTTCAGAAAAATAGCTAAACCTAAAATCTGTACAAAGTAGCAACAACTGAACACAAATACCATACCTGTTTATAGTTGTCGTAGATTACAAAGCCACCAAGGAAGATAGCCAATAACAAAAGTCCTAAAACCAGAAAAATATTGTGCCAACAGAAAAACATCTTGTATGTCCCATCTTGTCCTTCAACCTGTTAAGTAATGAATATCACAAATAGATATAAGACATAAAAGTAACTCACAGCTTATCTTCCATGTCTTCCATCAATACCCATTAATGCTTCTAAGTTATGTTGTTCAATGATTAATTTCTCTTATTACAATGAAATTCTAATTTAATTTGTTTAATGATTCATCTCTCTCCTAAGGTACTATATAAAGAATAGCTTGAATGTTGCCTAATACAAGTTCTACAAGGAGATTTTAAATGCCTCATAGCCATTGTGAAAGATGGGTTGGGCTTGGGGAAGTGACATAATCCATTGCAATTGAATTGAGTCCTTTGTATGGAGAAATTTAATGGTGGGATGGCTGCATTTGATATCCACACACAATAATACAGAATTACACAAAGCTAAAGAGAGGCGAAATACATGAACATACCATTATTAATAGAACAGTAACTAAAATTTAATGCAAAGCAGACAGACAACTATGAACAATTACAAGGAATTTATCCTATGTTGTTGATCATTCAATTTCCAATGGTTTTATATAACATAAAAATGGATCCTCAACTCAGGAGACATGTGACCACACCATCTACTTGAATTAAAACAAACTATTCAATGTTCATGTCTGCAAATGTTTTCGACAATTGAGAACTAAAAACAAAAAAAATACTCACATTTTTCTTACAGCTGCATCTGTCTGTGATCTTCAGCCACCAGAATGCCACGGCACCCATCATCCCTCAGATCAATTGTACTGTCTCTTAGATCAAAAGTACCAAACAACAGTAATCACAATTGCAGAACTTGCGAATACTTTCATAAGTGAATTTCTTTTATATAAGCCCTTTCATTCATTCAACGAAAATATAGGACTTACAAAGACAACCATTATCTGAAATTGGGAATCCATATGCAATACCTATCATGTATGGCATGTTGATCATATTCTTTCACCCAGTTCCAATGAAACAACATCTGAAAATGAAGATAACAATATCTACCTGATAATGAAATGAATGAATGACAAACACTATCAATATCAATGCCTAGAGGTGACATTCATATCAATATTGACATGCTCGGCCTTCGTGAATTTGAATTACATACTCTATCTTTCTTAGATACAAAAAACAATTCAACATGCTTTCAATAATTCATAGTTTTCATAGTTGATGTAGATATTTATATTATGGAAAAATTGTTTATGCTCTGATTATTTGGTCACAAATGGCTCTATAACACAACTTTTTTCTCTTTCTACAACATATGCAACTTCATCTTGGTGTTTTGCTTCCCCAATTTTGGGGTATTCTAGGTATAATTAATTTTGAAGTTAAGGGATTACATACTCCCCCCTTTACCAAAATTTGTCTCGAAGTTGCATCATTCCCATTTCTTATCCCCAATCAAGACATGCATAAAATCATGCAATATGCACAACCATCATACAATATGCATCTAAATAAAAAGTACTATTGTGTGGGGATGGGAGTTACTCATGTGGCCATCACAAGTAGTTCTCGTACTCACACTATCATAGACATAACACCCTATTTTACTACATGATTGAATATTGTTTCCAAATTCGTAGTATGCAATCAATTCATACAATTACACATCAATCAAATCATGTTACTATGCATCAATTCAACTCATATAATCATGCATTAATTCAATCCATTCAGTTGGCTTAATTCATGTCTCATGCACCCTCACCCAAAATAAACACCTTCTGAACAGCCTCCGAACACCCACAATACTTTGGATGGTCTCGCTCGCCATGGCACGTGCACTTTGTTGCAACTAGTATAAGGGTCGCCCATCATGGTGTTGTGAATTTTTTAGCAAAATCAGAGAGTTTGAACTTTAAAACTTTTATCAATCAATTTCAGCACATATGAATCTCATAAATTAGCCATATATGAATCTCATAAATAAATTATCCACATATGAATATCATAAATAAATCATTCAAATAAATCAATCAATCATAAGAGACAAGATATTGGGCCTAGGAAAACCCTCCAAACAAAGAGGATGAAAAATCCATCAATTCTTTGATTATGATAGATATATTTCTAGAGAATGACTTACAACACATAAGCAAATTTTCTCGATAAGAGATGTCACCTCAGCAGTAGAGAAGAGAGATCCAATACAACACTATAGTCAATTATTCTAAACTTACCATATTCCTAGCATATTAATAACAAGACTAATAAATTCCATGCAAACCCTATCGAATGGTTGCATGCCAATCATGCATCCATGTATTACAAAATCTAAATTACTAGAAGAGCATGACATAGTGGTGCATGGAATCTTCACCGTGCAAGTAAAAATTGTCCATGCAAACATTAGTGCCCTCTCTAACACTAGTTCCAAGATGGAACTTAGGATTCTCCTCCATGCACAAGATATGCACCCTTGTCTTCCATAATTAGCTTTAACTGAATGTCCATTGTTTGAACTAAATGTCCACTGATTTGAACTGAATGTCCACTAACTGAACTGAATATGAACTGACTGGACTGAACTCAATAATTAACTGATTGCATGAACACCAAGTTAGGAGGCTAACATTATATCTTTAGTGATTTACACTCAGTGTCATCCATGCCCGAACACTTTGCAAGAATCAAGGAGAGGTTCCTTATTTAACCGATACATTCTTTATTTACAACTGAGGCTTTATGTTATGCAACAAAGTCCCAAAAATAAAATACCAATAGAAGAAACAGATCATAAGAGAGTAATCCACGCATTAATAATAAAGAACATAGATAAATAACAATCTTCTTCGAGGGAGGAGCCTCCTTCCACAATGTACTTGTGTAGCCAAGACAAGACAATATACAATGCTTGTGTAACATACCCAACCTTCATTACCATTTTAGATGATGGGGTAATTATTATTGTTTTTTAACATTTTCATTTCAACCACCAAAACATTAGATATTTTCATCTCACCACCCAAACATTAGTCTCAAATAATTGCATGGCATTACAATCAAGTGTGTTCCACATCAAGTCTTAAATTCCTACATGGGAGAGTAAATGGATGATTATCGCGAAATATTCTTCCATGGTGATACTAACAAGGACTTATATATAGAATACATCATTCATTCATAATAACACGACACTATTACTTTAGTTCCTCCCATAGCATAGAAACCATATTCCTCATATATGTAAAGCCTTAACTTTTATATTAAATAACATAAACCATAGTTCATTCAATTATGTACAAGTAAGAAAATGAATATTCTTTAAAACATTTAAGATTCACAAAGCATTGCATTGGGTGGCTTCACGGAAATAAAACACATAAAATACAAAAGTAAGAGAGACATCAATATACATGGTTCACCCCAACCTAGGGCTACGTCCACCAAACTTGTTAATCTTTTATTATTTAATCCAACAAAGATGGTTACAATTTTGAAGCACATCTTGTTCTATGTTATTTCCTTTTTCCACAAGTTCTCCCTCATAGAGATCATTTACTAATTAATACTTATATCTTCATTGGAAAGCATCCATCTAGCCATGAACACTACTTTCTAGAATTTAATTAAGAATCGCTTTTGCTAAACTTCAACCATCTTTTAATTATAAAATGTATAATTTTAGTCTTCGTCCATAGTCTTAGTCATTAGTCATCAACTGAGAATCTTGATCGTTAAAGAATCCTTTCTTAGGAAACTGATTTCGTTATCCTCTGGACCAACACTTGACCAGATATCAGATTTTTTTATCAAATATAGTGAATGGAATCCTTTTCTTTTCAATTTACTTATTCAGAGAATTGTTCTCTTCAAATAATATCGTTAAAGCTCTATTTTCTTCAAATGTTATCTAAGTAATAATTAGAGATTTTATGCTTTTCAGTATTTAAATATACTTTAAACAATACACACAATATTTTTATTCTATTCTTCTAACGCCATCCTTGATGTAAAATATGAAAAACGAAGAAAATTTATACTTTCATCAAACCATCCAAAGAGTAATGTCACCCAACTTCACGTTACTTCAATATAAGTTAGACTTTAATTGGAATAGTAATTTGATGGAGAAAGATCACGATCACCTATTATATTTTCCTATTAACAATGAAAATCGATTTGACTAATGGATGGATGTTTTTATCCCACAATAAAAGAGCATAGTCGACGTTGAAATGAAAGGATCCACTGGTTTTGCGAGTTTCAGCGTATATAAAAGAAATGGAGGAGATAAAAACAAGATTTACTTGACACCCCAATTAGGAGGGATTGCAAAGCCTGCAACATTAAAGGGACTCATCAAACTATCTATGGAGTGATGTCTCTTTACATTGGGCGATCTATTAAATAAAGGAACAAATACAACAGTTCTGTGTTTAAGCCATACCATAAATAGTTGGAGTTGCATTATCAAGTAAGTACCCAAATTTGGGTTCTTTCAAGGGAAGAATTTCCATCTTCGTCTCAATAGGAGCTACTTAAACTCGTTTTTCTTTAAGTAGAGGTCTATTTTTAATACATAACCTTTAGCAAGCTAGGAAAAACTAGATCTTGCAAGAGATATCATGCCTCTGTACATCGCATAATACACAGTCCAAAAGAATGATGGCATCAACCCAGTGATAGATACTGCGTATTTTTTTTTATAAGGAGACATGAATCAAAACAAGAGCTCAACCGGTTTTCACAACTCGTTCCCTTTTTCCTATAAGGGATTTCATATATACTACGAAGAAAATGTGAAAAGCATGACAACACACAGAGGATTTGCAATATTTTTAATGGTGCACATTAAAAAAAAAACCATACAACAAATTATTCTACGCTTAAGAACTTCACATACCGAGGAATTATCTAGAGGACTGCTGTATAGAATGTAATGTGTATTAAATAACAAAGGTGGACCACATACCTGAACTTTCACCTGAGATTCAAATAAGAAAAGAAATGAAGTATGCCACCATTTGATCCTTCTAAAATCAAGTTACCCTCGAGTGCCATCATCTATTTTGAGAGCCCTCTTTCCTTCCACCGAACTCCGGATACCGTCGTTTCCAGCCAAGGAAAAATTCCAGATAGTGACAATTCATAAGAACAACCAGCCGTCCTCTCCCAAAAATTACATTTCCCTCTCTTCATAATGAACCCAAGAATAATTACCGCCCATTATACTACTCCCCGATCCTTCTCCTGCGAATGGACCACCTCCCCCTTTGGTTGCCCTAACCGTTGCTTTTAATTAACTCTTACTTACTCTTTAATAATAATTAATTGTAGTATTGTGTTTTATTTTGTTCATGAGTTTCAGTTACTGAGGATGTTACATACTCCCCCTTGAAGGTACACCATCCTCGATGTTGGTACCTTTTAATATTGTGTCTTAAACGTACTTTTTTCCTTGCAATTATCGAGCTTCATTTATCTTTCTTCATTTTCTTTCCTTCCAAATATCTTCAAGTTCTTGTTTTTCTCAACCTGTTCTTTAAATAAACAAAACAAGTTGTTTCCAATATTTATATAAACATATCCATACATATAAGTTTTCAAATCAAGAAAAACATATTTTATTTTTGCAACATATTGTTTTTGTTTCCATAACAACCCTTTAAAGCTTAGTCTCACTCTCAAGATGCACTTGCATCATTTTTCAGTATTACCTGAAATCATAATCGATGGCAAAATCATTTATGGACTTTCATTTTTCTATCGTTTTATAACAACCATGTAAGATTTATCTTTGCTTTGAATGTTTTAACTCATGACAATAACACAGTATCCCTGCAACTACACTACATTTGTCAAGTAAAATTCATGTATGCATTTATATCTCATGTCTCATTACTTTTCTTATTTTACTCTTACAACCATACCCTTAGTATGGTGGTACTTCCTCAAGTACATTTATCATTCCACTGGGTTTCAAACATAAGTATTTGTATCAAATTAACATAAAATGTGCATAATCATAACATTTTTACATATTCTAAAACATATACTAAGTAAAGAGAAATACCATTGTAGTTAGAAACCACCATTTAATCTCTTTTGTCACACGAGGATTTACCTTATACATAGCCTTGTAGTCAATGTTTCATAATTCATCACATCATGATGCATAACATACAAAAAATAATACATATCCAAAATACTTGGAACATAACATTTACGCACATAGGTCTCTTGTATCGCATTTATGTTCCAATCATTTCTTGCTGAAAATTTCTTTATGAAGTTCTAGCATGCATATATACATGAGGGTCATCTCCTCATGGAACCACAAGTTCACATGCAAGTTTAATGTTCATCCTACATAGATCCTAGAACCTCTCAAGATCTGAAAACCCACATATCTATTAACCTGAAATCTCAACATCACAAAGGTTGCCACTGCAAAACCTAACACCTCAGTTGGGTGCTCTCTAGCAGTTATGCTTCAGATCATCAACTATACAGTTAATTTCCCAAATTCTTAAGTTTAAAACTGTTTTCGTATAGCTTCAAGTTTCCACCAGTAACTAGAGAGAGTAAATTATTCCATAACCTAGAATTCTCTTATGCTCACTGGTGGTTCTAGTACAGAGCCTAACATCTCCACGATGTTCTCTGGCAGCTCTACTCTATTTCATGGATACATTCTATAGAGCCTTCACCTCTTCTGATCTCTGGAATCTCTCTCTTTATTTACTTCTTTCTCTATAAACTTTATGCATTCCTCTTCTCTTTTCCTAGGACTTTTATAGAAAATAACTAAATCCCCTTAGTACTGGCCACTTGTCTTCGCAAAGAATGTTGAAGATTGGACAATCGTTTTAAAACTAAGTTTTTGTCATTTACAACAACCTATCTTTGATTCATTTCAAAAGAAACATTGATTGTACAACATATCATAATCATCACAGAGCATATTCAATATTCCAGACTCCACATCAAACCAAATTTTTTGTCATTCAGATCATTTTTTATGTTTCTGAGGCCACCAACTCAACACTATATCAATATGGTAACTCACAAAAATCATAATGCTACAGAGCTTACCTTCTTAATATCAAGGCATATTTATCTAATTTTTCCAAAAAACAATAGTACACATCCAACCTATTTAACGAAACTTTATCACTAGATGCAATAATTTCGTAATTCTAGTATCTACTCATGTAAAACCCATTTCAAAAGATTTTATGAAACGATAGCCTTATCACATATATTACATATACACAACTTATTTCTCCAAAACACTACAGCTTCTCTGAGCATGTCCAATTACCTTAACGATGGTTTGCATTTGTTTAAACAACAAATAGTATATTGCTAACCATTCATAATTATCAAGGAATCATACTAATTCTAGATGTTACCTTTTCGATCAAGAATTTTATCCTTTGCCCTTGCTTGTATTACCGATTCCCGTGTGGTAATGCTCCTAGCAACCATGCGAACCTGCATTCTTTTCTCACAATTCCTTGCTAAAATTAAGTTGCATCAAATTCTCATAAAAAATACTATAAAATATAATAAATATTTCCAATTTTGGATGCTCATAACTTCTTGATGTAACAAGATGTACTTTTGTATACTATCAGTGCATTACTTTCTTTTCTTGATAGCCAAGTCATAATTATTTTTCACCAATTTGCACCTTAAGCAAAATTTGTAAATTACTTTCTATAAACTTGCATGTACATTAAAATTTAAGTGTTATGATTAACTTTACTTCATCATGACATATCCTCAACATCCTTGACTCAATGTACAAGTATCATTCTCTTAACCTTTTTAAGCAAATTTTTTCATCAATTTAAACATAAACATGTACTTAACTCTATATTGTGCATAATATAAAGTTTTTTTTTGCATAGGTTCGCCAATCAAAGATGATGTTAGCATGGTCGTATATTCTTTTTCTCACTTGCAAATCTATTAAAAGAAACATATCACATTATTTATCTTCAAACATAATTCACTCAAGTCATGCATTTATTCCTACTTTTCAGTTTATGCAACAAGCTGCATACATTCATGTACAAAATTCTTAGTGAACTAGGTCTTATATCTGGCGACCATGACTGAAAACATCATCCTTTCTTTAGAATGCATGCTAATAGGAAAACATAAATTATCGAATTCAAATAATAAATTCTTCACAAGGCTAATTTGAACTTGTTTACAGGCGACTCCATAAGGTCTGAGCATTGTAAACTTGTTCTGATACCATTTGTAACATACCCAATCTTGATTACCATTTTATATGATGGGGTGATTATTATTATTTTTAAACATTATCTCAACAACCAAAACATTAGATATTTTCATCTCAACCCAAAACATTAGTCCCAAAGAATTACATGGCATTACAATTAAGTGTGTTCCACATCAAGTCTTAAATTCCTACAATTAAGTGAGTAAATGAATGCTTATCACGAAATATTATTCCATGGTAATACTAACAAGCAATTATATATAGAATACAACATTCATTCATAATAACACAACACTATTACTTTAGATCCTCCCATAGCATAGCAACCTTATTCCTCATATATGCAAAGCCTTAACTTTTATATTAAATAACATAAACCATAGTTCATTCAATTATGTACAAGTAAGAAAATGATTATTCTTTAAAACATCTAGACTCACGAAGCATTACATTGGGTGACTTCATGGAAATAAAACACATAAAATACAAAAGTAAGAGAGACATCAATGTACGTGGTTCACCTGAACCTAAGGCTACGTCCACCAAACTTGTTAATATTTTAGTATTTAATCCAACAAAAAAGGTTACAATTCTGAAGCACATCTTGTTCTATGTTATTTCCTTTTTCCACAAGTTCTCCCTCATAAAGATCATTTACCAACTAATACTTATCTTTATTGGAAAGCATCCATTTAGACATGAACACTACTTTCTAGAATAATTAAGAATCTCTTTTCCTAAAACTTCAATCATCTTTTAATTAGAAAATGTATAATTTTAGCCTTCGGCCATAATCTTAGTCATTAGTCATCAATGAGAATTTTAATCGTTAAATAATCAATTTCTTATTAAACTGACTTCGACATCCACTGAAGTAAAACACTTGATCAGATATCAGATTTTTGATCAAATATAGTGAATGGAATCCTTTGCTTTTCAATTTACTTATTTAGAGAATTGTGCTCTTCAAATAATATCGTTAAAACTCTATTTTATACAATACAGAGTCCTATGTTATCTAAGTAATAATTAGAGATTTTATGCTTTTCAGTATTTAAATGTACTTTAAATAATACACATAATATTTGTATTCTTCTAGTGCCATCGTTTATGCAAAATATGAAAAACGAAGAACATTTATACTGTCATTAAACTATCCAAAGAGTAATGTCACCCAACTTCATGTCACTTCAATATAATTCAAACTTTAATTGGAATAGTAATTCGATGGAGAAAGATCACGATCACATGTTCTATTTGCCTATTAACAATGAACACCGATATGACTAATGGATGGATGTTTTTATCTCACAATAGAAGAGCATAGTCGACGTTGAAATGAAAGGATCCATTGGTTTCGCGGCTTTCACCGTATATAAAATAAATTGAGGAGATAAAATTAAAATTTACTTGACATCCCAACCAGCAGGTCTTTCAAATCCTGGAACATTAAAGGGAATAATCAAACTATCTATGGAGTGATGTCTCTTTACACTGTGTGATCTATAAAATAAAGGAACAAATACAACAGTTTTATGTTTAAGCCATACCATAAATAGTTGGAGTTGCATTCTCAAGTAAATACCCATATTTGGGTTCTTTCAAGGGAAGAGTTTCCATTTGCGTTTCCAGAGGAGCTACTTAAATATTTTCTTGTTACTACTTCAACCATCTGCTCCATTTCATTTTTCTAGACATAGGGAAATTTTTAAAGTCTGATGATAGAAGTAACGCTTCCCATATTTACGTTAATATCATTGTCCAAATATCGAATAGGTGGATGACTTATTGGAATATATTCAAATATCTTGGAAGGATTTTTAAGGACCCTTTGGATATGTGGAAAAATAGGAGCCTTACATTTTTTAACATCTAGTGAGTATAATTATGTATTTACACCTCATTTTCCTTTCTATAACAATGTTATCATACCATTAAGGCTTATCACCTTTCTTGGTTTCCCTATGATACCATTTAACACAAATTCTTTTCCTTCCCAAAAAAATTTCAGGAAAAGCTCCTGAAAATTAAAAGCCATTGTTCCCAATGATTGTAACCATTGAACTCCTAATACAACATCAACACTCCCCAATGGGATGGCAATCATGAGACTAATCAATACATATTCCCCCATAGTAATATTAATATTATGGCATTCCCCTGAACAATTGATGGTTCCTCCATATGCAATCATTACTTGAAATTCTAGTGTTGGATATACAAAGCAATTGAGATTTTTGGCTACTTTACATTGAATGAAATTATAAGTGTACTGCCCAAATCAATCAACACTATTACCTTTTATTTTTTATATATCATTCGATCTTGAGAGTTTGAGGAGTGTTAATTCCATCCAAAGCATGACAATATATGGTCGGAGTAATCACTTCTAGTTCATCCCCTTGTGGTGGTTCCTACTTTTTTTGTTCTTCCTCGTCAAATTCTATGTAGAAGAGTTTATTTTTTCCACACTTATGTCCCATACTGTACTTGTTGTCACAATTGAAACATAGACCTTTCACTCTTATTTCCTCTACTTTTTGAGGTGTCAACCTATGCGGTTGGTTAGAAGGAACATCATTCTCTTTGTATGTGTTGGAAGTGGTATTTCTAGTAGTCATCGCCATATTTTTACTTTCAACCTTCCTTTCAGTCATGAAATATTTTTTTATGGATGATGGTCATGTTGAATGTTATCGTTCAAGGTTCCAATAAAGAGATCTAACAAATTATCTTCTGAAATATTCTTCACTTTGAGACTTAGCTGTTGAAATTGCTTGGTGTGCTTTGTAACTGGACCTTTTTTCTTGAGATTTACCAACTGGATAAAGAAGGTGTTGATATTCATATCCCCATAATGTGCAATCAATTCTTCTGTGAATATAGACCAAGAGATAATAGAGTCCTTTTTGTGGTTGAAAATCCATTAGTACCATACAAATTGACCAGGTTCTAAATATAAGGATGCAATAGTTACCTTTTGCAAAGTGGGTACCTCGTGTAGAGCAAAGAATTGCTCCATATAAAAAATCCATGTGATTGGATCCTTTCCATAAATATTTCTCATGTCAATATTGGGGATAAATTAGTTCCTTGGGCCTGGATTGAACCCATGGTTTTGTAGTGAATCATCAACTTTTGAGCACTCCAGCTTCCTACTCTCTAATTGTTTTTCAATTTACTCCAAATGTGATTGGAATAAGTCCTCTTTTTCCACCTTATCCTCTTCTTGAGTAGATACATAAGGAATTAAACTATGTTTTATATCATTCATCGATTCTTTTAAGTCTTAAATATCTTCTTCTCTAACCATCCCTTTGATATCCTCTTTACCAGCCATCCTTTCGAGATCCTCTTTGCTAGCCATCTTATTTTCCAATTTAACTAAGTCATCCATTTTCACATTTTCTTTAAGGGTGATTCCATGAAGATGGGTAACACTTTTTGGCCAAATTTGGCGATGAAAACCTGATTTTTTACTCATGTGCTAGATAGAAGCCCTCAAAACGCATATATGCCATGTGAATTTTGACTTGCAGTAAAAAAACAAATTGTAGAATATTATGTTGGCTTCATGGTTATATTTTTTTAAAAATATCCCGATGTCATTTAATGTGTGAATTTTTGCATTTAATGAACTGGGTGACCTTAAAAATTTGAAGAAGCTAATAAGTGGCTCGTGTCCACGTAGAGTAATTCAATC
>LPNX010332506.1:0-42045 GCA_001517045.1 Pseudotsuga menziesii
TTCAGTTAGGGTTTGGTGAGTCAATTAGGGTTTTGGTCAAGTGGTTAACTGAGTGTGAACCAATGGTTGAGAGTTAGTTAAGCTAGACTCACTCATTGATTTCGAATGACCTCCTAAGGTATTCGAATTTCTCATTGATTCAAGCTATTGGTTGACATTGTTATTATAATTATTCATTGTTTATTGAATATACAGAGAGGAAACCATTCTGGTTCCGATTAACACCATTTCATGAGTTATTTGTTGATTATTTTTTGATGAGATTGATTCTTTGTTCCTAGATCAATGTGCAAGATTAATACATAGGACCACAAATGTCAGAGTGCACAATTTCAAGTGGTGTGCGTGCTCTATAGGACTTTTCGACTGGAAATGTCTCCCTGTGCTGCTTGCCAAAAATGCAGCCTTCACAAACCCTATCTGGTCTGTCAATCAATGGTAATCCCTTCACCATATTTTTTGTGTGCAGTAGCTTTAGCCCACCAAAATTCAGATGTCCAAATCTAAAATGCCACAACCAGGATTCATCCTGAACTTCTGTCTGAAATGCAACTTGCAGATTAGCGCTGCAATTTTCTCTCTTGTCAAGGAGCTCGACTGTTTCTTCACTTTCTGCCTTGAATGCAGCTCCTGTCTTTGTCTTCCCTTTTATGTCGGGAACTATTCTCAATGGAAACAAGTAGTTGCTTGTCATTGGCACTTTTGTTATCAGCTGGTTTCTTAGACACTTGTCTTTGATCACATAGTGTTCATCTTCCATGTAGACTCTGTAGCCTTTTTGTAACAACTGTCCAATGCTTAACAAATTGTGTTTCAGACCTTCGACATGATAGATATCAAGGATATACTTACTCTCCCCCTGTTTGGTTAGAATATCAACAGTGCCTTTTCCTAAGACAGTAACTTGGACATTGTTTCCAAGTGTAACATCAGTTTTAACTGAAGTGTCTAGACTGGAAAACAAATTTAAATTACCAGTCATGTGGTTGCTGCAGCCTGAATCTAAGTACCATATGTCATGTGGACTTTCTTGAACAACATTGCATTCAAGTGGAGATGTCGATGCCATTAACATTGCACCTGTCGAAGTGTTGGTGCCGGTCGACTGACTTGGGATTTTCCTTCCTTGGTCATATTGCTTCTTCCTGCATTCATATGCATAATGACCAAACTTCTTACAGTAATAACATTGAATTTTTTATTTATCAAACCTCTAGCCACTTGGATGACTTGGGTTCTGATTATCTCCTCTACCACCGACATTTGCAAGACTTCTACCTCATCCTCCTCTTGAAGAACTTCTTCCTCTGCCTCTGAAGTTGTTTCTCCCCCTGCCTCTACCACGACTTATGGATGACTATGCTGCAAATGCACCTTCCAATGATGTCTGTGATCTGCTAAGTCTGTGCTCATGATTGATGAGTGAAGCTTGCAACTCATCAATGGTAAATGTCGACATGTCTGTGTGTTCCTCTAAGGTCACAACCAAGTTTTCAAATCTTGGGGGAAGACTTCTGAGAATTTTTTCAACAACCCTTTGGTCTGGTATGGGTTCTCCATGAGATTTCAATTGGTTTATCAACCCAACAACTCTGGTGTAGAATGTGTCTACATTCTTTGAATCTTTCATGGACAGAGATTCAAAATATTTTCTTAGAATTTGTAGCTTGGATGTCTTTACGTTATCCAAACCTTGATAGGCAGTCTCCAATGTATCCCATATTGCCTTAGCATTAGTCTTTGCTGCTATTCTTGGGAGTATGCTCTCATGCATAGCTTGATGTATGAAAAACAGAGCTTTTCCATCTTTCTTCCTCTATTCTCTCAAGACATCTTTCTCAGCTTGTGTGAGATTGTTATATGCTATCATGTCTGCTGGTTCTGCATAACCATGTTGGACTATTTCCCAGACATCTTGACCTATGAATAAAGCCTTCATTGTTAAAGACCAATATTCATAATTCTTTCCTGTAAAACTTGGAGGTTGTAATGAACCAGAAGTGGAAGCCATTTTTAATTTTTTAATTAAATTTCCTTAGAAAATTAAATTTGCACCTTTTAAGACAAGATTTCTTTCCTAAACCTTACTCTAATATAACCTTGCTCTGATATAACCTAGCTCTGATACCAGATAGCCAAAACCAAGCTGACTAAACTTGAGTTTAGGGCTCAGTCGATATTGAAATTTAACTTTTACTTTTCACGCCAACCACTTTTCCTTTTTCACCAGTCAAGTGAAACTTGTCTATGTCCAACTAGAGAAGTTAATAAATTTTATTTAGTCTTTCACTCGACCAAAATTACTTCGACTTACTTGTCCGACCGGGTTTTACCTCGACCACTTGTCACATCGACCAAGTCGACTGACTTCTTCTCTTCAACCAAGTCGGCTACTTCGACCAAGTCGGTTTCTTTGACCAAGTTGGCTCTCTTCTTGTCTTCGACTAAGTCGGATCTCTTCTTGTCTTCGACTAAGTCGGCTCACTTCAGTCGACTCACTCAACCGACCACTCAAGTCGGTTCACTTTGGTCGAAATCTACAGAGTAATTTTCTTAGTCTAAAGACTTAAGAAATTACAAATGCTTTTCACCTGTGAGTAAGATAGCGTAAAATGGACACATTTACAAATCCAAATAACTTATAAAACATATATGCCCAAATATGTAGAAAGACTTGAGTCGACCAATGTGTCGTAAAACTTGGAGCTTTCACGCGGTGAGATTTTTATGGGTTCTTGTTCTTTCACTTAACAGTAATTGTAAAATACATTTACAGAAGTAAATCTAGAAATATGTGTGGCCAAATAATCATGCATTCAACCACAAACTATTTCATATATTTAACTATGTGTAAATAACAAAGTATTACAAACTTGTCGATTACAAACTGGTCGGTCCAGACTCGTCGGTCTATAGAGCTTCAACTCTTCGACTAAATCACATGGATAGAAGCTTGAGCTTCAACTTCTCTTTCTCACCGTGAGTTCCTCTGCTGCGTTGTATCTGTGTCTATAACCTAAATTACAAAATGCTTCTTCTGTTTATAGGCAACATGAAGATTGCTTCTGCATGGTCCTACTGACTCACTATTAAAGACTATAATAACTATATACCTAACAACTTAGCTTCAGAAATAAATTCAACTGGATTACATTGCCTACTCGTGGACTTTTCCTTCTTGTCAAACTGACAGACAAAATCTTGACTTGTACAGACTCTGACAGAGTCGGCTGGGAGTCAAGTACATATCTGCGAGTAGTTACATTTTTCCAACAGTTTCAAATTCAATCAGAATTGAATGTTAAATCTGGGTAAGAAATGAGTTTTAAATTATTAAAAAAATTGATTAATCTAATTTAACTAGAGAACAAAATAAAGGGAGCAATATAAAAATAGAAACACACCAAAATGTTTTGCAATATCTCTAATTCCATCAAATTTGAATGTTAAATCTCTGCCAAAGTGAATTTTAAATTCAGGGTGATGTACCATGACAAACTTCAAAGTCTTTATTTCATACTTCTTGTGAAAACTTCAAAGAAATTATTTCATTTGGGTCTTTATTTACAAACTTAATTTTAATATTGCTCCATACTTATTTAAAAGTGTTACCCATTCTTAAAATGTGCAATTTTTAGAGTGAAAAAGGTTTACCCCATCAAATTTGGGCAAAATGGAGCTTCAAAACATAAATATTTGTTTTTAAACATGGAAAAATAGCCCATGGGCTAAATTTAGTCCCTAAAGTTTTCCTTGTTTTTGTTGATGTATTTGTAACTTCGGAATGTATTCATCTATGTATCTTATGTATTGTAACCCAATGTTTATTTTGGGATGTATCTATAATGTAATTGAGTCATGTTGTCATGCCTCAATATTCTGATCAGGAGGATCAATAATGTAAACAATTCATGTCAAGTCATTGTGGGTAACCCTCTGATTGTCTAAGGCTTAAAGTCCCCGCAGTTCCAAGGCACTAGGGTTATTAGACTCTCCTAGTAGAGGTCGGCCCTGGTAGGGTTTTAGTCATGTCGGGATTAGTATAAATAGAGAACTGGAGTCTCTATTTATCACACAACTCATACACACTCAAGTGTAGCGCATAGTTGAGGAAGGAGAAGACAGTGGGGCTAGACAAGAAGAAGATTACTACTGTCAGGAGATCACTTACTATTTTGGGCTTTTATTGTTTGGGTGCTAATTCTATCTCTAAGGAAGTTGAGGGGTTTTCTCTATTTATGGTTTCCCCGAGGAAAAACATTGTGTTCATTGTCTCTTGTGTTTTATTGTTGTACTTGTTATTCTCTCAGTTAAAGATCCTAATAATGCTAGCTTAATGTTGAAAAACTAACATGGTATCGAAGCTAACCTGAGAAGAAGACACTGTGCAGCTGCGAGAACTAGGGCTTCCTAGTTTGTGGATCTTCCTCCACAGATTTTCAGCAAAAGTAAGGTGGAATAACTCTCCTCCTTAGGGCACATCTTTCTATCGAAGCAGAATCCAATTCTGAGGTTTTTCAGTTTTGGACACGACACTACTACCGGAAATTAGGGATTTTCACAGAAGAGGAATTTTTCAGTGATCCCGGGCCTGGATTGATCTCCTCCCAAAAATCTAAGTTAGGGACAAATTTCAAGACATTTGGGTGGATAGATCTCTGGAAAAGTAAAACCCTAATTTGCTCCTGAACCAACTCTACAGGATTTCAACTCAAGTTTCAGATCCGACATCTTAACCTGGTAAGATATAAAATATTTTGTATTTCCATTTGAGGTTCTTAGTTAATGTTTCTCATCATACCAAGCTTGATGAAAAGCTTAAGGGAGCTAATAAATTCCGAGCCTAGAAGTATAGAATCTCCTTGGTCCTGGAAGAGAATCAGTTAGACTCCTACATCCATGAGGAGGTTCCAGTTCCAGAGGGAGATTAGGCAAAGGCCTTACATAAGAAGAAGATGGTTATGGCAAAGAGGATCATTGTTGATTCTATCAAGGATCACCTTATACCTCAGGTGTCCTCTCTCAAGACACCTAAAACTATGTTTGATGCCCTAACCAAGTTGTTTGAAGGGAAGAACATAAACTGAAAGATGACTCTAAGGAATCAACTGAAGAATGTGAAGATTCAGAATGCAGAGACTATACAGTCCTACTTCACAATGGTTTCTCAGATCAAGGAACAATTAGAAGCTGTATATGAAGAAGTAGAGAATGCAAAGATTGTGATGACAACACAGAATGGCCTCCCTAGTTCATGGGATTCTTTCATCCAAGGAATCTGTGCTAGAAAAAAGTTAGTCAAATTCAGCAGAAAATGGGAAGAATATTCTCAAGAATAAGCACGGATAGCAGCTCGAGAAGAGAATATGGGAAGTGAAGATCAAGCTCTCACAGTTCACTATAAGAAAGGCAAAAGAAAACCTCATCACTTCAAAGGTAAGAATCCTCATCATAGAGATAACAATAGAAAGGACCCATCTAGATTAAGATGTTATACATGTGATGAAATAGGACCCTTTGCAAAATAATGTCTTGAGAACAAGGTGCACTCTCATAAGAATAAGGGGAACAAAAGAAGACATCATGCTCATGCCGTAGAGGATGATGAACCATCCAAGAAAAGAACCAGATATGAAAGTGAAGATTCTTCAAGCAAGGATGAATATGTTTGATTTCTGCTCCCACATGTAACATTACTCATGGTAGTGATGATTGGCTTATAGATAGTGGGGATTCCAAACATATGACTGGATTCAAGGAATTCTTTGTAAGACTGTCAGAACATGAATCACCTCACAAGGTGAAACTAGGAGATGACTACCAATATCCAATAAAAGGTAGTGGGGAATCTTCCTGTAAACTAGACTCTAGAAAGTCTCTAACAATGAAAGAAGTATTGTTTGTGCTAGGACTCAAGAAGAACCTTCTCTCCATATCAGAATTGGATGCAAAAGGAATGAGGATTTCATTCATATATGGTCAATTCATCATGTGGCCAAGAGGTAATACTATCAATGATGCAGTGGTGATTGGAGAACAAGAAGGAGGTTTGTACAAATTGAAGGGCCATCCAGAAAAAGCCTTGATCCATGACACAGTAGAGCCAAATGAGCTTTGGCATAGAAGGCTTGCACATGTGCATTACAGAGCACTACCTATTGCAAGAAAAGCTATTGAAGGTCTTCCAGAATTCCAAGCAAGCATGATGGGATCTGCAAAGGATGTGCGAAAGGAAAGAACACAAAGAAGACATTTCCTAGAAACGAAAGCAAAGCCAAAGGAATCCTAGAAATCATCCACTCTGATGTATGCAGTCCTACGTCATCAAACTCACTAAGCAGGTATGCATACTATGTTTCTTTTATTGATGATTTTTCTAGGAAGACATGGGTTTACTTCATGAAGAACAAAGGTGAAGTATTCAGCAAATTCAAGGAATTCAAAGCCTTGATCGAGAACCACACTGAAAAGAAGATCAAGACTTTTTGATTAGATAATGGAGGAGAATTCACTTCGAATGAATTCAAAGAGCTATGCAAAGAATATGGGATTAAGAGAGAGTTGTCCACTCCTTATAATCCACAATAGAATGGGATTGAGGAACGGAAGAACAGAACTATCATGGAAGCTGCAAGATCCATGCTTCATGATCAAGATCTTCCTATGCATATTTGGGTGGAAGCTTCCAGAACAGCTGTGTATGTACAGAACCATACTCCACATAGAGTACTCGAGAACAAGATTGCTGAAGAAGTCTTCTCCAGCAAGAAACCAGAAGTCATCCATCTCAGAATATTCGGTTGTCCTATGTACATACACATTCCAAAAGAGAAGAGAACAAAATTAGATCCTTCAGGAAAGAAGGGTATATTTGTGGGATACTCTGAAAGCTCGAAGGCTTACAGAATATATTTTCCAGGGTACAAGAATATTGACATCAGCAGGGATGTTACATTTGATGAAGACACATATTACAACAAATTCGGAAAGATACCTGCTGAAGAACCTGAAGAAGTAGAAGCAGAAGCACCCAGAATTCATGATACAACCATGAACAAAGAAGCTCAAGAAGAAGAGCAAGAATTTGAAGAACCACAAAGACCTGTAGATCCACCTTTGGAGAAGAATCCTCATAAGAGGAAACATGCTTGGCTATGAGAACTTATCCAAGGTGTGGAAAGATATGGGGCTCCAGAAGAGAATCATAGAGAAAGAAAGAGAACCAGATCCTACTCCGGGTATGTAGCTTTACTATGTGATTTCATTGATAAAGAACCTTCCAGTTACGAAGAAGCAACAGAACGGAAATAATGGAAGGATGCTATGATCAAATAATACCAATCAATCATGAAGAATGATATTGGGATGTTGTCCCAAGACCAGAAGGGAAGTCAGTTGTAACTTCCAAATGGATATACAAGATCAAGCATGCTGCAGACGGTAGCATTGAAAAACATAAAGCAAGATTTGTGGCATGGGGTTTCTCTCAGAAAGAAAGAATAGATTATGAAGAAACCTTTGCACCTGTAGCCAGATACACTTCCATCAGATCGGTACTTGCTCTGGCTGTAGTGATAAAATGGATGTCAAGACTGCTTTCTTAAATGGTGTAGTAGAAGAGGAAGTGTATGTAGAACAACCACTCAGTTTTGAGACACATGACAGAGAGTCTCCTGTATGCAGATTGAAGAAATCCCTGTACGATTTGAAACAAGCACCTAGGACCTGGTACAATAGAATTTACAAATTTCTATCCAGTTTGGGCTTTACCAAGAGTAAAGCAGATTCCAACCTTTACTACAAGGTTGAATATGGAAACCCAGTGATGCTTATACTATATGTAGATGATCTATTTGTAACAGGTACGGATGGGTTGATTGCTGATATGAAGAGAAAGCTTGTTGCTGAGTTCGAAATGAAGGAATTGGGGATGATGCATTACTTTCTAGGTATGGAGGTGTGGCAGAGTACAGATGGAATCTTCCTTGGACAAGCGAAGTATGCAGTAGAGATCCTAAATAGGTTTGGGATGATGAACTGCAAGGCTATGGACACACCTATGGCATCAAACCTAAAGCTATTGAGTGATACTTCATCAGAATTGGTTGATGCTATGATGTATCGTTAGATGATTGGGTCATTGATGTACCTAACGAACACGAGACTAGACATTTGCTTTGTTTTGAACACCTTGAGCCAGTTCTCGACAAATCCAAGAAATGTTCACTTGATTGCTGCAAAGCATATTCTGAGGTACCTGAGGGGTACAGTTGATTATGGGCTCAAGTATGATGTGAATCAAAAGATTAACCTGGAGGGTTATGTTGATTCAGATTTGGTAGGCAGTGTCGTCGATAGAAAGAGCACTTCAGGGTGTTGCTTCAGTATGGGATCAGGGGTGATCTCTTAGTTTAGCAAGAAGCAATCCTGTGTGGCACTGAGTACAGCTGAAGCAGAGTATGTCGTAGCTTGTTCAGCTAGTTGTGAGGCAATATGGCTATGGAAGCTACTGTCTGATTTATTTGATCTCCAGTTGGATGCTACTTGTATACATTGTGACAACCAGAGTTGCGTAAAGTTGTCAGAGAATCCAGTGTTCCATGACAAGTTGAAGCATATCGAGATCAAGTACCACTATATTAGGGATATGGTGTAGAGGGGAGCAGTGAAGCTCCAGTATGTTGCGATGGAGGAACAGATAGCTAATGTCTTGAAAAATCTAGTGGCTAGGGTGAAGTTTGAGTACTTTAGGGAGAAGCTTGGTGTTCTCCAGATTGAGATTTCTTCCAGGGGAAAGTGATGAGTCCCATAGCCTTTCTGTCATGGTGAGAGGATTGGTTCCTTCCATGGTCAGATGTAAGGGCTGAGCCATTCTGTCATGGTGAGAGGATTGGTTCCTTCCATGGTCAGATGTAAGGGCTGAGCCATTCTGTCATGGTGAGAGGATTGGTTCCTTCCATGTCAGATATGAGTGCTAAGATCCATAGCCATTCTGACAAGTAGGTCAGATATAAGGGCTGACCCATTCTATCATGGTGAGAGGATTGGTTCCTTCCATGTCAGATATGAGTGCTAAGATCCATAGCCATTCTAATGAGTAGGTCAGATATAAGGGCTAAGCCATTCTTTCATGGAGAGAGGATTGATTCCTTCCATGTCAGATATGAGTGCTGGCCATTCTGTCGAGTAGGACAGATGTAAGGACAATTTCCATTCTTTGAATGGAGCTACCTGGTGAGGTACCAGGAAAACTCAGTCTGGGACTAAGAAGCCATTCTGATGTGATAGAGGGATGTGTTCCCACTTGACCAGATGTAAGGGCTGAACCATTCTATCATGGCTGAAGGATTAAGTTCCTTCCATGTCAGATGTGAGTGTTGGCCATTCGGACGAGCAAGTCGGATGTAAGGGCAACTGCCATTCTCTAGGAGAATAGAGGCACCTGGTCATTTACTTGGTAGCTCAGTCGAGGAGGACTGGGGGCCATTCTGATATGACTGTAGGATTGGTTCCTACAAGATCATATGTGAGTGTAGAGCCCTTCCATCATTGAGAGCAGGATGTGTTCCCGCCTAGATGGATGTAATTGCAGAGCCTTTTCATCATTGTGAGTAGGATGTGTTCCCGCCTGGATGAATGTAAGTACATAAATATTTCATCATTGTGAGCAGGATGTGTTCCAGCCTGGATGAGAGTCTTTCATCATTGTGAGTAGGATGTGGTTCCATCTTGGCTGGAAGAACATAGTTATTCCATCATTCTGAGCAGGATGTGGTTCTAGCCTGGATGAAAGTGAGGAAATCTTCCATCATTGTGAGCAGGATGTGTTCCGGCCTGGATGGAAGTGTAGAACTCTTCCATCATTGTGAGCAGGATGTGTTCCAACCTGGATGGATGTCAGTATTGTTCCTTTCTAATGAGTAGGTCAGATATAAGTGTTGAAGAAGACCTACATTGGGGATAGGCCTACAACCAGCATGAAAAAGGGTTGGATCTATAGAACTTCCTGTGATAAGAAGAATCATGAGATAACACCAGTGATGATCCAGATCCAGTGATGATTCAGATCCAGTGATGATGATCCAGCAGTGATGATCCAGATCCAGTGATGATGCCTAGTGATGATATAGATCTAGTGATGATGATCCAGATCAAGTAATGATCCAGATCCAGTGATGATGATCCAAATCTAGTGATGATACAGATCTAGTGATGATGATCCAGATCCAGTGATGATGTCCCATGATGATCTAGATTTGAAGATGAAGCTCACTTAAAGATAAATATGACTTAAAGATGAAGATGACTTGAAGACTCAGAAGACTTGAAATGCAGATGATGAGATGATCTAGCTGATACAGAGAAGAAGACCAGTACTGAAAATTGTGTCGAAAGAATACCTTCCTAGTTAAGAGGGAGTGTTGATGTATTTGTAACTTCAGAATGTATTCATCTATGTATCTTATGTATTGTAACCCGATGTTTATTCCGGGATGTATCTATAATGTAATTGATTCATGTTGTCATGCCCATATGTTCTGATCTGGAGGATCAATAATGTAAACAAGTCATGTCAAGTCATTGTGGGTAACCCTCTGATTGTCTAAGGGTTAAAGTCCCCGCAGTTCTAGGGAACTAGGGTTATTAGACTCTCCTAGTAGAGGTCGGCCTTGGTAGGGTTTTAGTCATGTCAGGATTAGTATAAATAGAGAACTAGAGTCTCTATTTATCACACAACTCATACACACTCAAGTGTAGTGCATAGTTGAGGAAGGAGAAGACACTGGGGCTAGACAAGAAGAAGATTACTGATGTCGGGAGATCACTTATTGTTTTGGTGTTGATTCTATCTCTGAGGAAGTTGCAGGGTTTTCTCCATTTATGGTTTCCCCGAGTAAAAACACTGTGTTCATTGTCTCTTGTGTTTGATTGTTGTACTTGTTATTCTCTCAGTTAAAGATCCTAATAATGCTAGCTTAATGTTAAAAACTAACAGTTTTTAACATTCACATAATTCCTTCAAGCTATTTGATTTCTTAACCCAAAATGGCTTCAAGGTATTCCTCGATAGCTTTGAGACTATGTCATTTTCCCTTGGACAAAGCTCAAGTTCTAACTTTTCACCATAAATCTTTGTCCAATGTAAAACTTTGTGTAGAGGTTAGTTTGATTTGACTATACAAGAGACTAGTTTCATTTCATTTAATGGGTTTCAGTAAGTTCTAAATTAACACCAAAATTTTTCACTGAGCTCTCTGAAGTGATTTTTATCATATTTGCATCAAAATCCTTTGAGCTATTTTTTTTCTTAAAGCAAATTAGCTTCAAAATCGTCAACCCTAGTTTACAAACTATGTATAGGTAAGATATAGTATGGTTGTAGTCCATTGAATGTAGCTCAAGTGGATGGGAGTACTGATTGATAACCTACTCACCTATGGTCAATTCCTTGTACGTGACATATGATGCTCTTGTTGATAAGACCCTAATATTCGAACAATGTTCAACATCCCTACATACCCCATGGTGTAGCGGAGAAATTTTGTGGATGGCCCGAGCCTTTGGGGCATGACCCACATAATAAAAAAAGACATAGTATGATTGTAATGAACTTCCAATGAAGCATTTTTAAACACAGTTTTTAGGGCCTATAACAATATTAAAACCCTATACTAATTTAGATCAAATCTTTGTTACCGATTCTAAAAATTTGTACCTAGTCATGAAAAATATATGTTTAGAGTCTTAAACTTTGACCAAAGGTTAGTTTCATTTAACCTCTAAAGTTTCTCTTTGATGATCAATACTAAAATCCTCAAACGTCAAATATATTCAACGCTCATTAGAATAATTAGACTCATGATGCAAACTGTGTCCATTGGTAGTTTTTCATTTGGCTAAAACTATTTTCTAAATATGTGGTGATCCGGATTTAAGTAAAAACGAAATGAAAGAGAATATATATTCGCATACACACATATAGGGAAATAAACATAGTGATACAGTAAACTCATATTCTATTAAATGAATGAAACATATCAAACAGTAAAACAAAAGCAACTAGAATGGTGGTAGTTGTATTTCTGAGAAGCGATGTGGCATCTTCGCTCACTTGTGACAAGCTTAATATAAAAGGAGGCCAAAGGGCCTTTTTATCATAAATCCTTGGAGAGGTAGAAAACCCTAACCCTAACGCTAGGAGATGAATCATAATAAATTTTGCGGCCCCAAGGTGGTTAGTTGAACAGTTAACTTCTTGAGGTCAGAAATTTTGAATACGGTCTTCGTTTGGGGTGCTTGATAACTAGTTGGAAAGGTATATCCAATATTTTCAACTTTTTACTGGGGCCCAATGCATTCCATGATACCCATATGCCTGCACAAATTTCCAAAAAACATCGTTTAAGGCCTCAAAATGACCCCAAAAGTTTGGGACCCAAAAAACCATAGAAAATTACAAGAAAAATTGCAAAATGAAAAAAATTGAGCTAGTGGAATAGGTGGGTGGAAACCTATACCCATTTGGATCATCTGGGGAACAAGTCTTTGAATTACCTCGAATCCAATATTCAAAGTTATCATTGTATTAAGGCTTTCCGTACCTTCTTAAAAGGGCTGTTGTAATGGTTTCTTTTTTCTCTTTATATATATGTCTGTGTGTGTTATTTCTCTTTCTGAAAAATAAATAAATTATAACTTTGATATTCCAAAAGTGGATGTATTAAATTTTTTTTAAGTCCTTTCCTCCAGGGACTATTGTAATGGATTTTTTAGCTAGTGTCCGTACTAAAAATTAAAAAATTTTGATTTTTCTAAATTCGATGTATTAGGACTTATTTTATAGTTATTTTTCCCAAGAAAAAACCATATTTTTTTATTTGAGATTAACTAAAAGTACAATCCTAAGGTTCTCTTAGCATTTGTTACAGCTGATTTTACCAAACATGGTGGATCACACCTTTATGGACTTCCCTGTCCCTTTCCAGACTCTTTAGACCCCATGGACCATTTTTGTACCTTTGATGTTTCCAAGATCATCCCTAAAAACATGCATCATTTTCTATACGCGACTTTTAAACCTATTCTCGCGTATATACGCAGATTTGACCCTTAAAAGGCCAAATAGTTTTGGAGTTTTCCTTGATGTGGATCCGAGTCACTTGTCTCTTGGCCTTCCATATGCCTTGAGATCTCTCGTATTTCAACTTCCATTACCCCATTGAAGCACTATATAAGGAACCCTTTGGATACATTGAAAGGGGAGGAATTGAAGACCAAGAAAACTATAGTCCATTATTGTCGGAGCTTATACTTGAGTCTGCATCACTTTGTCCCTTGGAGCACTTTGTGTTCTTCCCAAGCTTTCCTTTGCTTGTGAGCTTGCTATTGAGAGATGGAGGATTAAAGTGGTGGAGGCCCAGGTGGAAGACTCAGTTTCTCCGATTTGCAAACGTATCGACAAAGGTTGTCACTATTGTAATCTCTGATTTATATTAATAGAAATATCTTTTCCTATCCAATAATGTGTATTTAAATGAGTATTGAATCCATGGATGATTTTAAACCGTTATATGTTATTGATTATGTATGCTAGAGTAGGTATAACACAATTATTATAGCATGCTTTTCTTGTTTGCTGAATGTTGAGAGAGAAAATTATCAATACAAGAAAGAGTGGAAAAGCTCAACGAGGATCTACATCAACCGTCTGGAATAAGGTATGTTTCGAGATCCTTTAGTGTTAGATGTTCGGTTTCTCTTGTATATATGAAAGGATTGATTTATGTGGTTACTCTGTCTATTGTGGTACCCCAAGCCATAGGATTTTTTCTCTGTAATAGAATTGGTGACCATACTGGGGATTTCCTAGTCATTTCCTTTGGGGGTTTTTATAGGTATTCAATGTTCTTGAATTGTTGTGATTTCTCTGTTTCTAAGTCAGGTCTGTGGGCATGTTTGCCTGGTAGTCTCTCATAGGATTAAATTTTGTCTCATCTTATCTGTTTACCTTCTTTTTTATCTCTTTTTCTTCTTGTATGCGAGTTTTGGCCTCACAGTCGTGTGTACACACGGTTTTTACTGGGATATCCGCATATATACGCGGGTTTTTTGCACACAGTCATGTATGCCCTGAGTTTTTCTTATTAGGAGAATATTAAGTGTTGTTGGGTGAGTTTTGATAGTTGATGAGTCTCCTTGGATGCTTCTAGAGTCTGTATACACCTCCATTTCTGACCAAAGACGCTTTTTAGTTTGAATTTTTTAAGAATGTTCTTGTCATTGCATTTTCTATTTTTGTTTTGGGATTAGTGCATTAGGTCTCTTTTGTGTTAATGCTTTGCGTGGGTGCTATTTGATAGTGCTTACAGATTCTGGGGGTGGTAGAGTCATTCTTTTTCTTTATTATCTCATTTTAATTCAAAAAATTACAAAAATATTTGCTTCTTTGCATCATTATGCATCATTGCATTTTGCATTTTGCATGGTACTTGCACTAGGTTTGCTTGGAGAAGTATTAGTCAGATTTTCATATAGGAATGATTGCATTTTCATTTGAAGGAAAATTTTGCATTTCACGTAGTAGCATACCCCGTTTTTCATTTGACATAGTGCATTTGCATTGATTGTTAGTTGTGCATTTTACTTCTTGTTGTGTCATAACACCATTAGTTGCATGATCATTTGCCTTTTTTGAGTAATAAGCCAATTAAAATCAATGCATAATAAAATGAATTACACTATTTTCTTTTATAGGGTGCACCAACAAGATTAGGCTTTAGGGTCTTGGAATAGTTCATTGTGAGTAAATTCTCCAAGACCACTAAACGAAACATGTATGTGTCCGTCCAGGTGAGAGTGTGAAATTCCTTGGTATAATTAGTGTTTCTCAAGATCCTCCTCTTACAAGGGAGTTAAGCACAAGGCAGTGTGAGTGGTTAATGATTGGGATGACCCCTAGTCATAAATGAGTAGCACCAGAGATATTTCCAGGATTGTATTTGTATCTGGGGGCTCTTTAGAGAGTTTCGGGCTTTGCTACCCTGTCCATACAGTCAATCCTACCTACGACTGTCCACCTGAGCATTGTTTATATTGAGGTGACCTTAGTTTCCTTACCTAGGTTATCGAGGGGGTACTTCGCAGAGGTTATTCTATAGGTGTTCTGGCCAGGTAGGGGTCGGACAACACAGTCGCTATATGCGTTGAAGCTGAGGGACACTATAATTGGTTATGAACCTTCACTTGTTGTGTATGGGAGTCTCAAGCCTCTCCTAGGCGAGACATACCTGCTTCATTTGGGAGATCACATATCTTACCCTTATTTGCTTGTGATTTGGATTTACATTGTATAGGTGTATCCTATATGCATGCTAGTCTGCCTAGGGTTTGCATAATTAGAAAGAGTCATTTTCATTTTTTGAGTCATTGTGGATTTGGGTGCGGCACTTCACTGTTCTCGTCGTTTAGCAGGACTTCCACCTTCCCATCTCCTCTTCATTTGGGAGTTAGAAACAGGCAATCCGAGCGGACTACTTCTCACATTGATTCACACATGATGGGAGATCACGAGGATGAGATTCCTGAGATGTATTCTCCACCTCAAGAGTTTGGGGAGGAATATCCTACTCCTGTATATGATCCGTCACCATAAATACCTTCGCATTCCAGTTATGATCCCTCATTCACAGGTCATCGGTATTGGTTTCCAGGCGACGAGACTCACCATGAACCCACAAGCACTAGTCATGTTCGTTATGGCATGCCTGGTATCCTTACACATGATCCGACACATCATGCCGAGTCAGAAGTTGAACCTAGCACTATGCCTGGGGGCACTCCTATTCCTTTCCGTGCGGAGAGATTTGGGAGCACTAGTCACATTGCACCTTCCATCCCGGCGGTGGAAGCTACCTCACATGTTCGTCCTAGACCTAGTGTTAGTAGTCATATGCGAATACCAAAATTGAGATGAGTGACCATAGGGAATACCACTTACATCCCTTCACATGTCCCTTCGTCCTCTATTCCTACAGCTTCAAATGCATTTTTGACAACCCTTCCTCCCCCTCATTCATGTGGTCCTTTGGGTCAGAATGTTGCTACTAGTCATGTTCATACTGTGACTGCTCGCACAGTAGTATCTCAGAGTCAAGTATCTCTTGTTATCTCGAGAGGTCATATTCCTATTTCTGGATCGTCTTATGGTCCATTGCAAGGAGTTCCCCATATCCCTACTTATGGAGTTTCTCATGGGATATTCCATGGGACATCTTATGGAGCTTCTCATGGACAATCTTATGGACCACAGTATGGATAGATATATCAACCTTATGGGCATGAGTGTCAACAACCCACTTACTCCTCTAATTATGGCTTTGTAGCACCGCATAGTCAAGATGAACCACATCATAATGCTTCCATACAGCCCTACACGGGTCAAATGGGAGGAGGATATTATGGCCAAGGCCATGGTATTTACAGTAGTCAGCCTTATATGAACCAAAACTATCATGGAGCATGGCATAGACCGGCTCAACCTAGGCTCCCCTTCCCCGCAACGTTAAATTTACCTGACTTGTCGAGACTAATGAATGATCCGGTATCTCATGACCCATCTTGGACAGCTGTCCCTAACAAGCTTCCCTCATACATTCCCAAATTTCAGGGCAAACCAGGAGAAGATCCTAGTGAACATGTCACTACCTTTCACCTTTGGTGCTCTTCCAACTCCTTACATGATGAATCAATCCATTTAAGGCTATTTCAACGCACCCTCACCGGGCCTACAGTGAAATGGTACATAGAGTTACTAAGGGGGGCATTCGTTTTGTTCGATGACCTTGCTATGACTTTCCTCAATCACTTCCAACTACCCATGTGTTACGACATTGGTACAGAACTCTTGTCGACATTTCGACAAGACAAAGCCACGCATATCTCGGACAATATCCAAGAGTGGCATAGACGAAAAAGGTTGATTAAAGCTTTGATACTGTCGGATTTTCTCCTTGACTGGTTCCTTAAATCATTGGTACCTTACATCGCAAAGGTTGTTTCTACATCCGGAGTCCAAAATGAGGAACAAGCAATTTTTAGGGCATAGGAATTGGATTTGATTTATGCTCAATCCAGACTATTATATGAGATCATACCTAATGCTCCGCATTCTAGTTTCGATCCCAAGATCAAGCCTGGACCCCATGCCAATGGCATTGTGGGTTGTACAAGTAACAAACCTACGGATTCAGTTTTGAAACAAGTGATTCAATTGTCTATTAATCAATCTGCTTCGAGAAAAGCCATGACTTCATCTCAACCCACCCAAACGATGAGTGTACTTTTTGTGCAATTGTCGGACCAGAAGGGCAACCAGCAGCCTGGAAGGAATAAGAAAAAGGGTAAAAACAATCATAAGGGTGGGAACAAGAACAAAAAATGCCAATTTTAATGACAAGAACGACCGCAATGTTGGGGGGGACAAGCAGTTTAAACGTAAGGTTAATTTTCCTTGCAAATTGTGTAAGTATGACCACCTCACCCACTTGTGCCCTCGTATGGAAGACACCTCGAGGTTCATAGCACAAGGCCTAGCTGTGCTGACCAGTCCTTTACCCCATAATCAAAATTTGAACTCGAGGACCCATGGTCCTCATTTTGCGTCGGGTGGAGATCAAAATCCACTGGAAACCAGTACTGGTCATGGTTGCATCAACATGGTGTGTGCTACTAAGGTTGTGACTTGTGTGAAAGACCATGGTTCGTCACAACCAAACCTTGGGAAGGAACCTCCTCCTACCGAGAGCTCTTTGCGTATTGAAAATCCTACGAATAAACCTGAGATTTCACCTCACATTCCTAAGGGAGTCCTAAAGTATTTGAGGCACAATCCTAATGCCTGAGCTGCCCAAAACTATTCTATTGTCAAGGATTTGGGCCAAACTCCTTATGCGATGTCTGTGCTTGAAGTACTTCAGAGTTGTTTGTCACAAAGGAAATCTTTGCTTTCTGCTCTTGGGGTTAATGATGATAACTCTTCTTCTGTAATCAAATTTGAAACCATGGGACTACAACCTATCTTTCCTTACTATGTGTCTCTCTTGATTCATGTAGAATGTCTTAACATGACCGTCAAACACACTATGATTGATGAAGGCGCTGCTACTTCCGTGATGTCTTTGTCGTGTTGGAAGGGTTTGGGTTCTCCTGAGTTGTCTAAATCCGCTACCATGTTGACTACTTTTTATGGTAGATTGTTTCAGCCACATGGAATTCTTCCCACTCTTAAGGTCCATTTGGGAGGGAAGACTGTCGCTTTCGAGGTCAAGGTGGTTGATGCGCCCCTTGATCACAATATTTTACTGGGTCGGAATTGGATGTATAGTATGCAAGCCATAGCCTCTTCTCTATTTTGAGTTGTATGATTTCCATTTAATGGGAAGATTGTTACGATTGATCAGACATCATTCAAGAATCTGAGTGTTAATGCATCGTCGAGAGCTTTTATCCTGATTATTGATCATTCTCAGTCGGCAACTGGGAGTATGGGTGTAGGTATGTATCCATCCCTTATGGGGACATTTAGTTGTCCTGCACCCGTTCTTATGATCGGATCTAGTTTCAGTGAGGCTTCATATTCATTGAATTCGGTGTCTTTTTGCACTACACATATGGAAGATCCTTGGATTCTTCTGTCACCAAGTCCTTCCAACGGACCAATTGAAATGAACATGCTATTTCCTGCAGCAATGATAGCATATCAAGCGAATCTTGATGGTGTTGTAGAGCCTATTCCTTCCTCTTCGCGGATGGTGGAGGAGGACCCGTATGTGCTGCCTGCATGGTCAGTTGAGTCCTCTCATGCACATGATTGGCCTGATAGTGTTTTTCCATCAAATGAAGCTATTGTTGAGGCCATGTCTGGGGTTGAGCCACCTTGGGAAGAGTTGCATCATATATCTTATTTTCTATTCGAGCTTGACCATTTGGAGCATCAGGACTTTAGGGAGATTCTTAGTGAGAATAATCATAGTCTCGTGGTTCCATTGAGCTCTCCTGGTCAGATGGCTAATGGGAACATGGCGAATATATCACCTACTATTCCTATCAATATCTCTCATGATCCTGGCAAGATTGAGAATGTCTATATTGGGGAAGAATGTTCCCATGCTGAGATTCAGGAGTATACCAACCTGTTCAAAGAATTTCATGACATATTTGCTTGGTCATACGAGGAAATTCCAAGTATCGACCCTCATATTGTCGAACATGAAATTAAGACCTATCCGAATGTGAAGCCTGTTCGACAACGTTTGCGTGCGGTGAATCCTAGAAAAGCACCTGCGATTAAGGCTGAGATAGAGAAGTTGTTAAAAGCCAGTTTTATCTATCCCATTCCCTTGAAGGAGTGGGTTTCAAACCCCATTCTGGTTGATAAGAAGTAGGGAACAATCTGTATATCCACTGATTTCTGTGATTTAAATCGTGCTTGTCCTAAGGATAATTTTCCCACACCATTTATTGATCAAATTTTGGATGAGTGTGTGGGAAGCAAGGTATTTTCCTTTATGGACGGATTTTCCAGATATAATCAGATTCAGATCAAACTCAGGGATCAACACAAAACTGCATTTATTTGTCCTTGGGTTACGTTTGCATATCGAAAGATGCCTTTCGGTCTTAAAAACGTCGGAGCCACATTTCAGCGAGCTATGACCTTGATTTTTCACAATCTCAAATCGATTATTGAAGTCTTTTTGGATGACCTTGCTACTCATTCTCAGTTGAGAATGCGTCATCCCTACTAGTTGAGATTAGTATTTGAAAGATGTCGCCACTACCTAGTTAGGTTAAATCCACATAAGTGCATCTTTTGCATGAATTCTAGTTGCTTGCTAGGATTTATTGTTTCCAAGGAGGCTATAAGAGTCGATCCCTTAAAGGTTGAGGAAATACTTCAATTATCTCCCCTGCAAAATATTAGACATCTTCAATGTTTGCAAGGCATGGAAAATTTCTTATGGATATTCGTGGTTAACTTTACCAATTTGACTAAAGGATTTATGTGTCTTTTAAAGAAGCTTACTACCTTTTGCTGGGATGAGCAAGCCGATGAGTCCTTTGATGCTCTTAAGCGAGCCTTAGCATCGGCCCCCATGCTTAGTCCACCCGACTATAGCCGTGACTTTTTTATTTATGTGGTTGCATCCATGGAGACGATTGGTATGGTTTTGGTTCAGGAGGATGAGGATCTCTATGAGAATTTCATATATTTTTTGAGCCAGAACCTTATAGATGAAGAAATCCGTTATTCCCATGTGGAGAAACTTAGCTATCATTCATGCGATTCAGAGATTGAGACACTTCATTCTCCTTTGCCAGACCTTGGTGGTAGCTCATGTCAATCCATTTCAGTTCATCCTCACTAGAAGGATGATCAGGGGAAAGTATAATAAATGGATTGTTATTTTTAAAGAATTCAATCTCGAGTTTGTTTCAGCAAAATTGAAGAAATCATTGATTTTTGCGGATCTCATTTATGATTTCCCAAGTGAGGAGGAGGAGGAGGTTTATGAGGATACATTTGTCGATGAGAATATTTTCCTTATCTTAACTCTGGATCCATGGTATGGGGATATCATCATATATTTACAAACTTTGAAGGTCCCTACTCACCTTTCACGGGATGAGCGACGACGATTACGTCATGTATCTAAGAACTACCTTATAGTGGATAACACTTTGTACCGTCGTGGGATAGATTCCATTTTAAGTTGTTATTTAACCCATGAAGAGGCTGAGGTTGTGCTAAACAACTTCCACGGAGGGGAGTGTGGTGGTCATTTATCTGGGATTTCTATAGCCCAAAAGATCTCAAGAGCGGGATATTTTTGGGCATCGATCTTCAAAGATTGTGTTAATACGGTCAAAAAGTGTCACCCTTTCCAGGTGTTTGCACGCAATATGCACTCATGTCCTACCCCGTTACATCCGATTATCACCGCCAGTCCCTTCACCAAGTGGGGGGTTGACTTCATGGATTGAAACCTAGCTTTAGCTGGGGGGCATCATCATATTATAGTGGATGTTGATTATTTCACAAAATGGGCTGAGGCTATGCCCATGATTAAATATGATGGTGAGACAGTCGTGCAATTCATATTCAACCAATTTATTACTCAGTTTGGTATTTCGAAAGATCTTGTCACTGACCATGGTAGACACTTTCAGAATCGAATGATGGAAAAGTTGGACTCGAAGTTAGGGTATAAGCAGGAGCACTCCTCTTCTTATTACCCTCAGGAGAATGGATAGGTTGAAGCAATGAACAAATCAATTAAGTCCATTCTCCAATGAACCATCGCACAAAGAAAAACAAATTGGCATATCATGTTATATCATGCTTTGTGGGCCTATAAGACCGCGGTTAAGACTGCCATCGGTTTTTCTCCATATCAGCTCGTACATGGAGTGGAGTTTGTATTGTTGGTTGAATGCGAAATCCCTTCATTGAAGCTAGCTATAGATATTTTACCAGACACTTCCGCATTGGAGGAACGTTTGGTCCACTTAGAGTAGCTTGATGTGCAGCTCCAAGATGGCTTAGTGGCTCTAGAAGTAAATAAACATTGTGTTAAGGTCAAATATGATAAGTCTGTCCATCCAAGGAGGTTTAGTGAAGGTGATTTGGTCCTTTTGTGGGATCAAGCTAAATAACCCTTAGGGGAAGGGAAGTTTAATCCCATGTGGCATGGTCCTTACGTAGTAAACGTGTATTAGAGAAGGGCTCCTATGAGCTGGTGGATTAAAAAGGGACAGCCTTGGTGGAGCCTATAAATGGGCTCTATCTTAAAAAATACTACGCATGATCTTCAGCCAAGGCTGATTATTGTATATTATTGTATAGTTTTTTGCATAGTTAAGTTTTCTTATGGTGATCAAGTTTGTTGATTATCTTTCATTTCTTATGGAATATGTCAATGGAGTGTTTTGCTTACATAGGATTTTTCGATGGTGCTAGCCGCCACACTCAACACTCATCCTCTGCTACTTGGGTGATTTACACTCCTACGGGTCAAGTATTGTCTTCAGGAGGTGTATGTTTATGGCCTTCTTTGAACAATGTTGCTGAGTATAGTGTTGTTATCGAGCTATTACGAGACGCCATTTCACATGGTGTTCTCTCTCTTGAGGTACGTCTTGATTCGCATTTAGTAGTGTCACAGCTTAATGGATTGTATCGTATTAGAGATCTGACATAATTACGAAGATTCTTACATAATTACGAAGATTCTTACGAAGAATCAAGTTGCTGACTCATATTCTAACTATGTGTTAGATTGGCATTTGTTTCATAGACCATAAGCACATCACAAACATAAATTTTTACACACATGTAAATAAATAAAATCGATCATCATAAAAAAATTTCATTAAACATCCAAAATGTGACGTCATAATACGTAAGTGTCATAATACAAAAATAGGGCTTCTGAGCCACCAAAATATAATACACGGTAGTAAAAAAATGAATCACTCTCAGGTCTCTAAGCTTGTGGAGGAGGAGGGGGGTTCTGATCATGGTAGCACACCATGGCTCTAGATAGTTGTCAAAATAACCGAACCCATGCTCATAGTACACCAACCACCTGATGCTGCATGGCCTCAGGCAAGTCCTCGACTTGTGCCATGGGTACCCTGTGTGTCAAGCATACAAAGTTTGTGTGGATGCTTTGGAGTGTCTACTCTACATCCATGCCCATGATATCATCTCCTCTTCCCCTCCGTCTATGATGAAGGATGATTTCAAGCTGCCGTGGTCCAACATCTTCATACACATGATAGATTGTCACTATGTGTTGTCGCACCAAAACATGTCTTTTGAGTCTATATATCAAAAAACACAAAAAAATTTAATAATTCAAGACCTTTAAAAAGAGGGTTTGGGATTTGTTACTAATATCACCGTATGCTGCTCCTGGTGGTAGGGGCATGTTCGGATCTCCCCGAAAATCTATTCCCGCATAGGGATAATCATTGATGGCAACAATATACCGCCGCCACCATGGAAAGAAGTCAGTTAGGTAGGGGTTAGACACCCTACTTCTTCCTAGTCTACACATAGCATCTGCCCAACGTCGTTGGGCCGTATCTCGAACCCCATGAGGAGGAACCTCAACTCTAGGGCTTATCCCCAGAACATGCTCAAAGAAGAACATGTTCAGTATACTGCCGAAACCAAAGTTTCGTACCCTACCCATCTTGCAGTCACTGAGCTATTGCTTCATGTTACTCAACAACGCAGTTCTCCAGTCATACACTATGAATCTCATGCACTCTACTGCATAGAACATCAATGGCCACAAGGCCTAGTGGAGTGATACTAGACCAGCTATCATGTCGAGTGCCAATAGTATGGCCTTTAGTCCTAGCACCTAGATGGAGTTTTTCAGGATTTGACTCCCAACCTTTTCCATGTCCGAAAAATAGTATACTGCAATGTACTCATCAATGGTGAGGCCACCTCTGGGCCCACGAGAACATAGGTTCACCACCTCTCCCCGTCAGGACAATCCAGTAATGAAATATATGTCCTCCACCTCTATATTGAGGGACATCCCGTTGATATGAAAGGACTCTGAGTCTAGATCCCAGTAGTCTACTAGCATCTATAGGAGTCTTGGTTTGGCCCTCAGGCTGCCAAGACACCAAAACCTGTATAGCCCACATGCACGTAGAGCTTGTTGAGCCATTAAAACACCTCAAAAATCCTCTTCTACATCTCCATGTTCCCTCTCCCTCCATTCTAGAACCATCATGCACATTAAAAGTAATTTTTCATCAATATATACCTTAAAAAACCATGTGGCGACTGTTTGCAAAACAGTCACGTATGTACACGGTTTTGGGCGGTTTTTTCATGTATAGCAAGCCCTATACGCGGAAAAATACCTGATATCCATGTGGGCCGAAATGACCAATTTAGACTGGCCTAAAAGTCAAATTTGACCATGGAAATTGAAAAAATTTGCATGAAAATGGAAGAGGAGGACATGAGAAGTTACCTAGAACAAACGGTGTCGAATTTCACTCGACGAAGCTCTCGGAATTCGCCTTGGACGTTTTGAGCTCAAATGGGTAAAAATTTCAAATGATATGTAATTTTTGAATTTTTTACTATTTATAGAAAAATTTTGAAATTTTTGAAATTTTTTACCCTGTCTATAGTTTTGAACCGTTTTTTACCGTTTTGGACCGTTTTGGACTAATCTGATGATGTAGGAGTCCGTTTTGAGCGTCGTTTCGACCATTGTTTTGATCTGTTCATGCTGCTTTAAGGTATTATGTCTAAACTAGCATATAGGTTATATTTCACATCCATGTGCATTTTGCATGACCTTATGACCATTTCATTATAACCTTAGGTATGAATCCATTCTATCTTGTCACGGAACCTTCTTGTTGTTTTAGAAGTGACATGATGTGAATGGTAGAGATTGACCATACATGGGTGCCCTAGTTAGATCCTTTTTTGCATTCGGTGCCCATGCCGACATTTTTTCCTTTAGGGTGTGGGAGTCCTTTGTATAGTATCACCATGTCTTTATGCAAGAGCCTCATACTCCTCTTGATCTTTTTGTTGGCCTTTGTCCCCATGACTCCCTTATGTCAAGTTGTAATTACATTATCATGAGTTTTTCTTGCCTCATTGAGCCTTATGCCAACTTCCCTAACTTTGATTATCAGCTATATAGCCCGAGCTTGTCTCATGTCTAGCCACGTAGAGCCATTTTATATATCCTTTGCAGCTTAATTCCCCATTTTTACCGGGAGGGGACTTTCCCCCAAGTGTTGTTATCCTACACATGTGTCCTTGCATTGAGCATAGGTATGTTTTACTGCTTGGAACTAGTTTGTTTTCCCATTGACACTCATCTCCTCCTAGTCTGTAACTATAAAGCACTTTTATTCTTTTTCAATCTTTTCAAAATATTTGAAAAAGTCCAAAAAAAAAATCAAAAAACCAAAAAGACAGACAAGAAAAGATGTTATCTTTGGCTACAGTCGATTCATCTTGCCTTTGAACAGAGAAATGTATATCACATCTGTTGGTTGGGTTAATAGTTTGACTTTAGGAGCTATACTTGTTTCTCTGAGTTTATCTCCACCGACTGGTTAAGCTTCTAGTCCCTATGGAGCCTTTGTCGATGCCTCCTATGTTGCAAAGATGTCGCAGTTTTGTATATCAAGTCTATGCTGCCTACATTCAGTCACCATTCGCCTTTTATGCTCTTGTTCGAAGGAAGTTGAAACCTGAGTCAGCCATTCCTTAATTCTCTTGACTTTGCTTGTCGGCCATTCCTGGTACTGATACTGGATCATGCACTTTATGATCGATTCCTTCCACATTATACAGCCTTGATGAGTACCTCATGTTGGATGATGAGGGATGCATTAATGCCCTCCTTCCAGTGGATTTCATCCCATCGACTTCAGATCATTTATTCTAGTATAGGAATCTAGAGTCATTTTTGAGTGCCTTGAGACTTGCAGTCATCGGTGGCAGGTTCTCTCACCATCAACAGTTTTGGGAATACATCAATGTCCCCTGATCGATGGATCCTCTCAAGTATTCGACCTCAACACATTTATTCACACTTATTAGTTTGCACTCTAGTACCTTGATTCCCATTTTCATTATCAGTGGGTGATCTCACGTCTGTTAATGGTATACATCAATGACCGGTAATCAAAAGATGGATTACTATGTTTGACCTTGACACCTCTATTCACATAGTATGACATGTACTCGTAGTGGATTTTGTAGAATACCTTCCATATTGGTGGCATTTCTTATATTCTACCTCCTTGATCGTGCCAGTGTTCATGAGATTTCAGCTCTTGTGACTTGATTCCAGTATATGTCAAATGCTTCCAGCCATTATGGAGATCTTGATCCATTATATATCTTTAGCCTTCATGGAAATCATGATCCTTTGTATATCTTCATCATGGATATTCTGATCTATCTATATTGTACGTGGTGATGACCACACATGTCATATTTTGTATCATGCCTATTCATGGCCATTGTACTCTTATGTATCCGAGACTGCTATATCTACTTGCAGTTATGTGCAGAGTTGATCATTGTATTGTACTGTTGGATGGCTGGTTCTTCCACCTAGTTCTTCATCACTCCACTTCTAGGATGGACTTATAATGTATTTTGGCCATCGTATGACCCCTTTGACCTCACACATTAGGGGGCATCTGTTACAACTGATTTTACCACACATGGTGGATCACACCCTTATGGCCTTCCCTATCCCTTTGCAGACTCTTTAGACCCCATGGACCATTTTTGTACCTTTGATGTTTCCAATATCATCCCTAAAAACATGCATTATTTTCTATATGTGACTTTTAAACCTATTCTCATGTAGATACACAGATTTGACCCTTAAACCCGCGTACAACGGGATGTGTGCAAAAGGCCAAATAGTTTTGGAGTTTTCCTTGATGTGGATCTGAGTCACTTGTCTCTTGGCCTTCCATATGCCTTGAGATCGCTTGGATTTGACCTTCCATTACCCCATTGAAGCACTATATAAGGAACCCTTTGGATACATTGAAATGGGGGGAATTGAAGAGCAAGAAAACTATAGTCCATTATTGCCGGAGCTTATACTTGAGTCTGCATCCCTTTGTCCCTTGGAGAACTTTGTGTTCTTCCCAATCTTGCCTTTTCTTGTGAGCTTGCTATCGAGAGATGGAGGATTGAAGTGGTGGAGGCCCAGGTGGAGGACTCAGTTTCCCCGATTCACAGACGTGCCGACAGAGGTTGTCACTATTGTAATCTCTAATTTATATTAATAGAAATATCTTTTCCTATCCAATAATGTGTATTTAAACGAGTATTGAATCCATGGATGCTTTTAAATGATTATATGTTATTGATTACATATGTTAGAGTAGGTCTAACACAATTATATATAGCATGTTTGTCTTGTTTGCTGAATGTTGAGAGAGAAAATTATCAATACAAGCGAGAGTGGAAAAGCTCAACAAGGATCTACATCAACCATCCAGAATAAGGTATTTTTCGAGATCCTTTAGTGTTAGATGTGTGGTTTCTCTTACATATAGGAAAGGATTGGTTTATGCGGTTACTCTGTCTGTTGTGGTACCCCAAGCCATAGGAATTTTTCTCCATAACAGCATTGATGTAAAAACATAACTGAATATTTTTGTCAAACTGATAAAACAAATTCACCAAATTCTATGTGAAACAACCAAAACAGAGCCGCAACCACTATCTGTCTTCACTTCTAAGAACCCTAAAATAGACTCACTGAGATCTTTCTTCACAATTATAATAAATATCAAACATGTTCTTTAAACCCAATTTGAAATCAACAAGCCTTGATCTATAGGCCACCAAATGGCCCTCTGCTCCCTCATGACAAGAGAAATGGTTTTCAAGCATTTGTAAACCTCTTTAGAGAGGAAATCAAAATTTTCATTTAGCTCCCTATAAATGAGTGTAATTGATTTGTTGGAATAGAGAAGATATATCCTTAATCTGTTGAGCTAGAGGAAATAGAGAATTATTGTTCACCTACACAGAATTCTTCATCCAGTATACGACTAAGAGAGAGTCCCCAAAAATGGTAGTCGTGTAATCGCTCTGTCAAGTGTCATTTTCTGACAGAAAAACAAGGCTTTAAATTCACCAATATTATTGGTTCCCTTTACCAAATCCACTTTAAAAGAAACCAAATGAGAATCTAACAAATTGAGAATAAATCCAATGCCTTAGGTCACATATAAACCTTGACATGTGAAATCGAAGTAACACCAAGCCATCTCTCTATTGATTGGAGGGGATGCAATAGAGTTCATAACCTTGAATTTAAGGGAGATATTATTAGCTTGTAATGTGGCCATTACTTAAGAAACAACATGAAATGGTGTTAAAAAAATTCAATAAATAAGAAAGAGTTATGGACCAGCCAAATTCTCCAAATCACAATGAACGGGATACACCTATAACATTTCATATCTCTTATCATGAACCAGTCCAAAAGGAAATCATTCACATTTATTTTTCTCCATAAATTTCTCTTACCCAATGACCCTTCCACCTCGACCAATACTTGATGTGAGTAATCACAAAAGAGGAATAAATGGGAAGTAGACTCAACATTTTTCTATACAATATACAATAACAAGGTCCCTGTGTGTTTCTCTTCTAGATGGATAATCATGTCAACACCTTATCATAAAGAACCAACCATATTAACATAATACTCTCAGGGGGATCCCAATTGTTCCAAAATTCCTTCCACCACCACATAGTATCCTCATTCTCATCTCCATTAATAGAGAGACATCCCAATTTAACTATGTAAGAGTCTCCAACCTTATTCTAAATCCATACTAGTTTATCTAGGGTTGGCTATAGTCTAATGTGGGGCTTTAATTGTTCAACAACATAAGACTCCCAAACATCCACTCGATCTTTAGTAAAACCCAAATCATGAGCAGTCATATAATATCGACACCACATCATAGTGGCCTTATGATTTCCCACAAAGTTTAAAGTGCATCTACCGATAAGATAAAGGTGATAAATTACTTGAAATGGTAGGAATATGTTCATCCCACGTCCCATATTATAGCATTGTCACCATCTCGAACATGAGTACGATCCCCAACTTTCCAAGATAAATACTAACTCAAAATTGGGAAGCTAATGTCAATGCTTCCATTGATTGGAAGCATGTTCAATTTTCTTTTTCTTTTTATTCAATCCATCTAAGCATAATATTATAATTCTTCTCCATAAACTTCATTTAGTAATGACATTACACAAAGACTTGGTTGTCAAGGCCTTTCCAAATATATGGATGTCTTTAAGTCCCCATCCCCCACCTCCTATGGAGAAGAAATATTCCTCCACTTAGAGAAATGCAACCCTTTGTATTCACTACCACCAGTCCAAAGGAAATTGTAGCATAATTTCTTAATATTCTGCAAAATACACTTGGGAATGTGTGCAAGAGTGTGCTAAAACACCATGATAGCCTTTAAAATTGCCTTAATAAGGAACAAACTTCTTCCAAGAGACAACCATCTATTAAAGTAGAACATAATCCTTTGTTTGATCCTACCTAGCAACCATGACTAGTTGGTGTTTCCTTAATTATCAGTCTTTTGTACAAAGCCCAAATATTTAAATCCCTCTGCAATATCCTTGATATTAAATAAAAATAATATCCTTATAAAACTAACCAAAGGTTCATGCATCTCATCAATATATATAGTTGACTTATGGTCATTAATGACCATTCTGGTTGCTTCAATATATAATAGAAGGATATCCTTGAACTTGACATTCTCTTTCTCTTCCAATTATAAATAGAAGAACATAGTTGACAAAAAGCAATTGGGATAGATCCAAATTCTAACCTACCATTACCCCTTGGATATCTCTTTCCCTTTTGGAAACCATTATAGTTCTAATGAGACCCTCGGCCACAAGAAGGAATAAATATGGTAAGAGAGAACAACCTTGACACAAACCCAAAGAATCCTTAAAGAAAGCAGAGATCATGTTGTTAATCAATAATGTAAAAGAAGTATAAGTCATGCATCTCATAAACCACTTTCCCAATAAATTAGAGACCAATATGAATTTATCATTAAATGCAAGTACAACCATGACACTCTATCATAGGCCTTATATAGGTATAGTTTGATCATTGTTGCAACAATTTTGTTAGTCTTTATATTATGGAGGCCTTATTGGGATAATATAATGGCCTTATGAATGAGGTGACCTTCTAAGAAACCAAATTTCTCCAAGGGTATACAATTTGATAAAATGGTCTTCAAACTAACAATAAAGACCTTCACAATGATCTTGTAAATGCAGCTCCATAAAGAGATAGTTGATACCCGTCGAAAGACTCTAGACAATCTAATTTCGAGATCAATGCTATAAAATTTGATTTGATATTACCTAGAACCTTCCTGGAGACTTGAATTTCTCCCACCACTTGTAACAAGTCATCACCCAATATATAAAACAAAAAAAACAAAAAAAATCAATAGTCCACCCATCTAGACCAAAGCTCCAGTCCTAGTTGAAGGTGCACATCACAGTCAAGAGCTCCTTCCTAAAGATTTCTTGAAAGATACTGTCATTTACTTCCTCATCAACCATTCTCAAAAGAAATAATACTACTTATATAATTTACGTTAAGCCCCATATATTGTAACATTTCATTACCATTATTATATTAGTAATGTATTTATTGGTGAGCTAGGACCTTAATTGTAATTGTACCCTTTGTCTCATATATATATATATATGCCAAGGAGACCTAGTCTTAGGATCATCTCATCTTGTCTCGTGTATTGGATACATTGTATAAGAATGTTTCCCCCTTCAAGAGGCTTCTTATTCATATCTTTTCTTCATTCTTAAGGAATTGGATTACTCTACCTTGCTTATTTTATGCTCTTTTTGGAATTTGGTGCATAACATTTTGTATCATAACAATTTTTGCTAGAAACAAATGGGTGGAATTTCAGATAGAAAATGTTGGAGGAGCCTTAGAGGACATCGTGAATTATCTGTGGTACAAATATTTCAAGGATTGCTTCATTAAAATTTTATAGTTATATTCTAAGGAAGTTCGAAGTTTTTACTAGTCCAAAAAATGGTCTCAAGTAGGTTTTCTAGGTAAAATTGTTTTATCTAAAGATTGAGAGAACCAAATTCAGTGTCACTTGTTGAATCAAAAAGAAATAAACCATAGTATGTGGTACAAATTTCAAAATCAAAAAAGAAAAATTGGACACATTGCAAGTCGTACAAGTCCACATCCCTAGAAGGGATAAAAGTAACAAGTTTTGGAAAATTTTCCATAACTCTCTCTTGGAATATAAAAATTGGGTCAAACCTACTGGATTATAGAGGAGACATACTAGGCTACTACAGGGTGAAATTTCAGATTCTTAGAAGCCATAATTTTAGATAATTTAGGAGCAAGGTTGTCCACCACAACAACGTCTACAAACTATGTTTTTTTAAAGGTATGTCAACTAAAAACTTGCATAACTTTTAGTTGGAGTTTCTATTCTCTTTGATTCAAAAGGTGTGATAAAGAGGAAATAGAGAATAACTATAGTTAATATCGGTGGGTTCAATTTTCAATAGGTGGAGGAAAAATTTTAAGCCCCTTAAACCTCTTGAAGGCTCAACCACAGCACATGAAAAACATGATGAAGTGAAATTTGATGTGTCCAAGATTATCAAAAGAGTAATAAACATTGACGATAGAATGCTAAGAAAGGTGGGAATCATGAATATGGTAAACAAGGATGAATTCCAAGTATTCAAAGGGGATATGAAAGTTGAATTCCAATCATTTAAAAGGGATATGAAAGGCCTAAAAAAAACCTTGAAAACATGAAGGAAGAACTTGGGATTAAGTTACCTTCTTAACCAAAAGTCAACATCTCCAAAATATTACAAGGAGAACAAGTGGAACTTGTCCCATTCACATACTGAGAGTTGTAGAATAAGAGGTTCAAGTCTTATAAAATTGATAATAGACATCATCATGGGGTCAGTTGAAGACCAAGGAACTACTTCATTCCAAAGATTGATATCAGAAATTTTTATGGAAATGATCCAATAACATGGATATTTCAAATTCAGCAACACAAAATATTTTATGAATGGACTAACATGTAGAATTGTGAAAATTTCTAAAAATAAATAAGGTTCTTGATAAATGCATTTATTAATCATCCACAAAAAATGGAGGAGAATGTCTTCATCTTGATCTAATACATGGTAGTAGGAAGATAATGAATAGTGAATGTCATGGTCACTTTAATATTCCTTCGAGGATAATCTATTGGAGTGACAAAGCCATGATTGAATGACCAACACAATGTAATCAAGAAACTGCTTAACCTTTGTACCAAATTTATCCACAAATTTGCTAGCAAGAAGATTTTAGAAAACTTGACCTAGGTTGCTTCTTATCTGCCCATTAAAACTAAGTGCTATTGTAATTTTTAATGAAAAATAAAACTAATGTGATTGAAAAAATTTGTTACCTACAAGGTTTAGTTCCACTATTTTAACAATTTATTTAGCTATGTCCATACTTTTCAGGATTTCTATTTTTAACGCATAGCTATCCGGGGCATATTCACAAGGGGGAGATGTGACTAGATAATTAATTAAGAGGATCCCTTGACCAAGCACCCTACTGATTATATTTATATTCTTCTCCATCTCTCCATTATCATTTTCATGGACACTAGTATTCTCGTGATGCAAAAGCATCAAGTCATAGATTTAATGCCAAGAGTTCAGGCACCATTCTTGTAATCACTCAGATTGCAAAGGTTACCAGTGATACACATAAAGAATCATATAATCATAATAGAGGAAAGAGACAATAATAGTGGATAGAATAGCAAATTATATTACTCAATAACACATGTGGTTTCATACATCAAACCGAACCAAGTTCATATCTAGCTCAACAACCTATTTTATACATTTACAAAATAGTTATGGTAACTGCCTTTCGGTTCACTCAACTGACACGACCAATGAGGCCAACCTAATCTACAATTAGTCAACTAACTAGTCTAGTCGGATAACTGACTAGCTCCTCCAAAATCTCCCCCAAGAACAAAACCTTTCTTCGCCCCGAAGAAATAGGGGAGGTAAAAAAATTGACTATCTTAAGTAGTTCCTACAATTTCTTTGTTCACGGACTATGTTGTCGAATAGATGGTCTTTTTTGTACACAAATATCTACAATGGATTTTCATGGCACTATTAGTTGATGCTGAAATTCTGTCCAATTGTGAAGTTCTTTCTAAATATCGATGGTCAAGGTTGTGATGCTTGACAAGGTCGACATCTTCTCCTATATTGATATGTCTATAATATTATCCATGTCGGGGCCCAAAAATTGTGCCTTCTCCTCTGTTGTGTCTAGTAATCTTTTCATGTGTGGACAAATCTTGTCAAGCGTGTCGAGGCTAGGTATTTCCTGATTTATCCATTGATGCATTTTTTTTCTAATTTTTCTAATTTTTTTATTCCAATACTATCCGATCTTGTACTATGTCTTCTATTGCTTCTGGGAGTCCCTGTTTGTTCTGCAATGTCTTGATGTGCTCGTGAGTCTCTTAGACCTGTTGGAATACTTGGCCATAGTACATATACCAATTTCTTAAGACTTCCTCTCTAGTAGTAGACTCTTCAAAATGTTCTTGTAGTACTTTGTGAGCTTCTTAAAATGTTGTATACTATTGTCTCAATAAAACAAAAGTCTCTTCTACTTGTTCATCCTTCTTTGTCTGTAATTGTGTTTAGAGGTTAGATACGACACTTTCCAACAACTGGTAGGCTCTTTCCAGTGGTTTGTTAGTATCGGTTTCTTCTTCTCTTGGTATGATTTTTGGTAACAAATTCTTGCATTTTGTCATAAATTTTAGTTTCTCTTATTGGAGTTTCTCAATTTGTTCCTATTTTATCTCTTTTCTTATCGTTGTTTCCTTATTGAGTGCTTCCAATAACTGGTCCAATTCTCCGTCCCTAATAATAAGTCCCTGTCGTTTTGATTTTTCTGGATTGTTTATTTTGTCGTTTTTAGGTTTTTATAGATTTTTCAATTTTTTTTATAACAGTTATAAACCCATTTTTTTATATAATTTTAGTTTTGATACTGCTTTAGTTGGGAACCATTAACTAGTTTCTGAAATACCTTGCCTTGTAAGTTCTTAGTCAAACTGATCCAATGGAATTGATTTCTTCAACAATGTAAGGTCCCATCCACTCTGCGTGCAATTTATTTGGCTTACCTTTTACCCAACTGTTATACATCAATGCAATATATCCAACCGCAAGTTCTTATTTTTTATGTTTTGGTCATGCCATGCTTTTTGTTGTTTCTTTTGAATTTCTCGGTGCAAGATAGCAATTAGTCAATGTTATTCTAGCTTAGGTAGTTGCATTATTTTCTCCTTCTTAGCTTCTTTGACATTAATATGTAAGATGTCAGAGATTACTGGTGTCTATTGTCGAAATTGTAGAGGAACGACAACTTCTTGGCCATAAACTAGTATAAACGGTGTTTGGTCTGTAGATCTCTTATATGTTGTTCTATATGCCCATAAAATAGCAGGAATTTTCTCATCCTAGTTGTCTTTGTCAATGTTTCAAAATTGTTTTAAGCCTCTTGTTAAGGTTTTGTTAAATTCTTCTATTGCACCGTTAGATTGAGGATGATAAGATGTGCTTCTTATGTGGTTGATTTTGAATTGGTTGGTTAAAGATCAAATGGTTTTGTTGATAAAATGTGATCCTTGGTCACTGATTAGAGTCAATGGGAAAACAAATATAGTGATTATATTTTTGTATATGAATTTAGCATCTACTTCACTCGAACAGGTTTTGACAGGTTCTACCTCTGCACATTTAGTAATGTACTCAACTACTGTTATGATGTAGCGTGCACCTGACCTCCTAGCAAGGACTAGGAATGGTGCTATAAAGTTGATAGCCCAAATTTCAAACATTAAACTTGGATTTACCTATATTAATGGCATCTCTGTGCTAGGTAAGGGTCGACCTAACCACTGGCAATGATCACACTTATTGACAAACTTTCGACAATCTTTGTATAATGTCGACCACCATAGTTCTAACTGTTGGATCTTTTTAGCAGTTGTATCTGACTAGAAATGTCCTCCAGCTGGGTCATAGTGTCCTTCATGCATTATTCTCTCTCTTTCATGCCCCAAAACACATCGATAAAGTACTTCATCCAAGCCCATTTTATATAGGAACCCATTAATTAAACTAAAAGGTGCAACCTTCATTGCTAAAATTTGATTCTTTTTGGTGCTCATTCCCTTAGGTGCTTGTGCGATCTCTTCTAGTTCGATTCATACATCTTCTATTCAAAATAGCTGTGCATCTGGGAGATCATCTTCGACTCCTATTGGTTCCTCCCTGTGTCGATTCTCGACAAGTGGTCGGGTTGGACATTTAGATTTCCTAGTCAAACTACAACTTCAAATCCGAATTCTTGGAATAGAAACAACCAACGACATATTATTCCATGGTGTAAAGGTTTGTTTACTAGATATTTCAGCACTTGATGATTAGTATAAAATATAAATGGGCTAGCTAATAAGTAATGACGATATTTTTGGAGTGCAAAGACCATTCCTAATGCTTCCCTTTCTGTCGTGGAATAATTGCGATCTGCTTTGTTTAATTTTTTGATGCTATACATGATTGGGTATTCAATCCCATATTTTCCTGATTACGTTAAGATTGTGCCTATTCCTATTCCTGATGTGTCAATGTGTACGTGAAATTTGACTGACCAATTTGGAAACCTGAGAATAGGTGCTTCGACTAATTTTCTCTTTAGAGTGTCGAAGGATGCATCACATTCTTCAGTCCATTCAAAATCCTTATCTTCTTCTAATACTTCTTCTAAGGGGTATGTCATATCTGAATAGTGATGAATGAATTTCCTGTAATAGGTCATAAGCCCTAATAACACTTTGACCTATTTTGGATTCACTGGAGGTTTCAAGTCAAGGATCATTTTTATTTTTGCGAAGTCGACTTTGATGCCTTCTCTGCATACAGTATGTCCCAGTAGAATTCCTATAGGGTTCAAAAATATGCATTTATTTATGTTGAGTGATAGTTGGATTTGCCAGCATCGTTCTAGCATTAGTCTTAACCATTTGCAATGATATTTCAACATGGAGTAGATCATCCAATCATAGAAGTATAAAGCCATTGTTTTATCTATGTATTCCTAAAATGCTTTGACTACTATTCTTGACAATATGGCTAGTGCGTTCTTAATACCGAATGGCATAACTCTATAAATGAATGAACCAAATTCATAGACGAATGTTGTCTTCTTCTGATCCTCCTTGGTAATTGGCACTTGATTGTATCCTGAAAACCCATCTATAAACAAGTAGCACTCGTGTCCTGTGACTTCATTTAGGATTTCATATGCAAACAGAGTTGGAAATGGATCTATTAAAGTGAATTTATTAAGCTCCCGAAAATCTACCCAGACTCTCAATTTTATCGGGTCATGCTTTTTTGGTTGAACGACCATTGGGCTTGCCCATTCTGACTGGTCAATTGGGTAGATGATTCCAGCTACTAACATATTGTCGATTTCTTTTTTCACTATTTCCTTATACTTGTGAGCCAGTTTGTAAGGTCTTTTTATTACAAGTCTTGCATTAGGTTTGATATCAATATTCATTTCACCCATTTGTTTTACTAACTCGATAATATCTTTATAGTGACAGGAAAAGACATCTCAGAAACTCTTTCAGTAGATTAACTATTTCTGTTGTTTTTTCGTCTCTCCAATAGTCACCTATTCTCACCATTTTTTGTCTATTATCATTGGAGATGTTGACTTCTTTGGTTTTAACCTTCGCGTCCATCCATTATGGCGCCTTGCTTTCATTGATTTGTCAAATTCCCTCCTTGAATTGTGAAAATGATGCCGGGAATTCTGTTTCTTTCATCCGATCGGTATCTTCTTTGTTGATCGATTCGACCTTGAATATCCTTCTAATTCGTTTTACCATTTCTAGATTATCATATTTCCACTGAAATATTTTTCCATTTGTATGCCCATTTTCTAGTCGAAGTCTTCTCAACTGTGGTATTATGTTAAACCGAATGTTATTACATGATGCTTTTGGTCGATTATGATTTTGTGTCGAACTATGTTGAACAGTCGGTTGGATGAATGTTTTTATTTTTATTTTTCTTCGACTAGTTTGTCATCTTCCGGTATGAATTTAAAGTCCTTGATAAATCTTTCTATAACGAATACAAAATAAATTATTAAATAGATTAGTTAATTATGAAAGGGTGTGACCCTTCACGCTCAAAGCCTATAAAAGTGAGCCTCCATTGTACATTTTACCCATCATCCAATATATTATTTACTATTCATATTTCATTATACAATTATAGTTGGATTCAACTAATGGACAACCAGACTCGGTTGCTCCATTTGGTATCAGAGCGGATTCGCTCCTGCACTCTGAGCTCGGACTCGGCTCATAAATCCCTCCTTGAGCTTGGACTCGGCTCATCAATTTTCAATTCCTCCACTGCTCCATTTCTTCACCTGTCAGTTCATCCCAAACCCTGTCCAAACAAAACAAAAAACCAAAAAAAAAAACACATAAAAATTTTTTTAGAAAAAAACCCTCTACCATCCTCCAACATCTGGTACACTCATCTCTTCCTGGACACCTCATTCCCCGCTACATGCCTTACATCCCTCGGTTTCCTCACCTACGCTGCACACCGCTCCACTACTCCACGCGTCGAGCTCCATCTCCTATCCACCTTCACACTTCCTCGTTCCCAACGCGCAACCTTCCCTCTTCCTCTGCACATTACCCTCTGCGCAGTCCCAATTTATGCTCACTTCTCCATCCCTCGCTCCTAAAATATCCTCCATTTTGCCACTGTGCTCTCACCTTCTCCCATCGACCAGCTCTGTCCCATCCCCTACACAACGCTGCCAGCTCCTCCATCGTGCTAGCTCCATACCACCATTCCCCTTGTGCCTCTCTCTTCACGCCTGGAACAAACCCTAACAACCACCTCTATGTTTATCCTCGCCACCTCCTCACAGCGCGACCACCTCAACCACGCCGCTCCTCCGCCTCCTCCGACCTGCAACCAAAACATAAAACAAAACAACACAATATATTATATTATATAATATATAATATAATATAATATTGTAATATATTTATAATAATATATTTTTAAAAAAATCAAATATTATATTTTTAATATAATATTTGTTTAAAAGAAAAAAAAACTATATACAAATATAATATAGTTTATAAAAAAATATATAATAATAATAATATTAATTAATTAATATATTATTAACCAAAATAGCATTAAAATACAGACCTCCGCATACAGGGTCCAAGACCATGGCGGAGCTAAAAGAGAAAATCGAAAAAATGGAGAAGGACATAAAGTCCCTCGCCACTGACCTAAAATGCGTGAAGGAAAAGATGCAAAATAACAATACATTACTCAAAGATGAGCTTGTTGTGGTACTAGAAAGGAGGCTCGACAACAAACTTGACATCCTGAATGAAAAACAAAAAGACTTGGATGAAAAAATGAGTACCGTGACGCAAAACATAAACACCATAACACAAAACATGAGCACCATGACGCAGAACCATAATACATGATTCGAGACGTTACAAAGGTTCATACCTAGGCCAGGCCAAGTCAGTAGTCCAGACATGCTAGATGCCTCATTTCATGTTGCCATCTAGGAAACACTTGCAAAGAATCAAGAAGATTTGCAAAAAGAAATGAAGATTAATAATGCGATGCTTAAGCAAGAGATAGAAACACAAGTACTACCAGATATGGAGGCACGATTAAACAACAAAATAGACGCTATAAGTAAGATAGTAGAGAAAAGAAAAACAAAAAATCACCGCCAACAACAAAGCAATTCAGATATGTCACTTTCATCGTCCAACAGTTTTGAGCCACCATCAAACCATAAGGCAAAAGGAAATCAACGTCGCCCTTACAAAGTGCACCCACCTAAGGAAAAAATAGAGTTGTCGAAATAAAATGGGAGTGAATACCAATGCATTTCTTGGCTAAACAAAGCAGAAGAATACTTCGACATTTACAACATTCAATCTGACGAGGAGAAGGTGAAATATGCGTCAATGCATATGGAAGGGTACACCTATAATTGGTACTTATGGTGAAAGAGAGATAATTTTACCTACACCTGGAACTTGTTGAAAAATGATTTTTTTAATAGGTTTCAAGGAATCAAAGAAGATGAATTTTTCAGTAAAATTACCAGACTACAGCAAGTTGGAAACATTGAGGAATTCACTCATCAATGGGAATCCTTATCAACACGAGTATTTGGGTTGTCTGATAAGAAAAGACTCAAAACCTATTTAGGAGGTCATAAACCACACCTCCAAAAAGAGTTAAAGTTACATGACATACCTAACGTAGAAGTAGCAAGATGTAAAGCAAAAGACGTAGAACGCAAATTGGAAGGAATAAAAACAAAAGGCGATAGCCATTATCAACAAGAAAAAGAGACACAATGTAGGTACTGTGCAAATACTTGGTCTCCTGGCCATCAATGCCACAAACCTCAATCATACACCTACAAAATGGAAAATAGATCAAATTCATCTAACGGTTACTCTGAAAATAAAAATAAAAAGAAGAAAAACATATGTCGTCGATGCAGTGATGATTGGACCCCTGGTCATAAATGTAGGAACAATGAGACAATATAGTGCAAAATCATCAATGGAAAGGAAGTGCAAGTCTTTGCACAAGAGACCTCGTCTGATTCTAATACCGACACCGAGTTAGAATGAAGAACGACACTAGGAAAAAGACTTAAGCTTTGAGGACAAAGCTTCCTTAAAGGGAGTGGCAATGTAACGAATACAAAATAAATTATTAAATAGATTAGTTAATTATGAAAGGGTGTGACCCTTCACACTCAAAGCCTATAAAGGTGAGCCTCCATTGTACATTTTACCCATCATCCAATATATTATTTACTATTCATATTTCATTATACAATGATAGTTGGATTCGACTAACGGACAACCAGACTCGGTTCCTCCACTTTCTTTGAGTTCGTTCCATACAAACGTTTCACCTCGTGCTTCTTCCATATTATACCACTTACTTGGTAAATCATCTAAAGTATATGGAAATAGGTGCAACCATATTCTTTCATCTTTGTAACCAAGTATTCTCCATTCTCTTTCACATATACTTATGTGCTTTTCAAGATCTTGTCCTTGTGTGAAGACTAGTATTTGTGCCTATTTAGTTAGCTTCTTCCCTCTCAATCTTTTGATGAAGTATGTTGAAGCTGTTGTCCATGTTTATAGTCTCGATTGATTGGTATCCCACCATCGAGCATCTTGACCTGTAAACGTTTCAGCTAGGCTTTGGAGTCGACCGTGCTCACCTAAATTTTTGGAGACTTGTTCTATATGGAGGACTACTAACTCTCTTTATTTATACCAAAGAGACTATTTTTTTTTGTTTGGATTGGCACTAAAGAAGGGTATTCCCTAATTTTCCTTTCAAATATCTTTGGTATGATGGACAAAGAGAAACATTGACATGTCATTTTTTTCGATATGGACCGAATGGTCCAGCATCATCTTTCTTGAGTTTCACATTTTTCCATCTCCCAGTCGTATAATTCGGTATTTGAATTATAGCTGACTGAATCTTGATTCCCCAAATGAAGTTCTCTATAAATATTTGGCTCGGTATAATCTTCATCATTTCGGATTTGATAAAGTTTCCAGACATCGACCTCTTCATCTATGGGTACAGTCCATGGTTCACCTTGTGAAGGATGAATAGGGACAATTACTTTTTTCCCATTTCCTTTAAGCTTTATCCGTTCTTTATCCAATGAAATCGATGCTTTCATCTTCCGACCCCATGGTCATCCCACCAAGGTTGGGAAGGAGTTGGATCCTTCCTTAGGGTCCATGATTTCAAAGTCAACTTTTGTAGTAATGCCTTTCATGGTCGTGTTGACATTTCTCCATACCTCAATGTGTTGATAAGTCCTTGGTATACTAACTTTAGATATATTCCTGATTCGTTAAGTCGAGGTCTTCCCAATTGCTCCCAGGTATCTCATGTCATAATATGTCAGGAACCCATGTCAATCCTTCTCTTTACCGTGTTAGTATATTGTTGTTGGATGCATATGCTTTGTAAGTCGTCCCATAGTAATTATTGATCCATAGTTTGTGTTATTGTTGTTGGGCGCATATGCTTTGTAAGCCGCCTGTAGTATTTGTTGATCCATAGTATATATTGGCCCATGGTTTTGACCCATAGTATTGGCACCTATTTTTAGTATATAAGTGTGTGTGGAGGCCAAGGAAGCCACCGTGAAGTTATTTTGTATTGAGCTTGCTCAAAGGAGTTTTCCCCCTTGAAGTGGCCTGCGATTAATATAAAAGTGATTTTGAGTTCTGCTGCTATATCGTGCATTTTGATTAAGTATTTGCTGCAGGGTCCTCACATCTGGTATCAGAGCACTTTCTTGGGCTCGTTGGGTGAAATTTCTGCCCAAATTTTTTTTCGCTTCTGTTGCAGGTTTGGATCTGGGAATAATCCCTATCCACTTAACTGTGGGAAGTACTTGGGCATAAGCCCTAAAACTCATTGTGAGGAGTACCACAGGAACCCCGAAGTAGCTGGCCCATTGAGAGGACCTGCCAGCGAAAAGGGCAACAACCCCTACCTGATTGACTAGTTCCCACCCGTGAGGTAAACCAAGAGCTGTCGTTTGTGTCCAAGCGGTTATCAGTTTTACCTCAGCCATGGAGTGAGGGGTACTCCCCCAATACGCAAGCCGTCAGACAGCATTGGTGGCCGAGTGATTCCCTTGAACCGATAGGAAGCCGCACATACCTGGGGTCCATATCTATTTTCAGTTGCACAATCGCAGATTTCCTCTATCCAGAACTGTTGCCAGTCAGTTCCATGCCGTTGCAGATCCATTTGTTGCCGATCACTTCCGCGCTGTTGCAAATTCCACTGCTTCTGATCACTTTCGCGCCGTTGCAGATCCCTTGGTTTGGGCCATATCTCTTTGGTTTCAACTCTTTTTTCCATGAAACTTCACTAACACCTCTGCAATTCCATTCTGCATATTTCATTCCTGAATACCCTATCCCAAATTCCACTTCCCAAGACCCGAAATCCCACATTTGTCTATTTTTAGGGTTTGCCATAAATCCTTCGATTTTTACCCAAACGCCTTCAAATTTTGCCACCATATTCCTTTCCTCATTCTGCTTCTTTGTCCCTCTCTACCAAATTTTCTCATTCTTTCACCCCGCTCCTAAAATCCCCAT
>LPNX010332506.1:43372-61706 GCA_001517045.1 Pseudotsuga menziesii
TCTAAGCACTTAATAACCTCACCATCAAGGATAAGTTTCCAATTCCTGTTGTTGATGAGCTTCTTGATGAGCTTCTTGATGAGCTTCATGGTGCTCAATTTTTCTCCAAGTTGGATCTTCGCTACGGGTATCATCAAATTCGGGTTCATGAGGATGATATCCCTAAAACAGCTTTCCGCACACATGGTGGCCACTATGAGTTTTTGGTCATGCCCTTTGGTCTCACTAATGCTCCTTCCACATTCCAGGCCTTGATGAATAAAATATTCCGACCCTATTTGCGGAAATTCATTCTGGTATTTTTTGATGATATCCTCATCTACAGTAAAACATGGGCTGCACATCTCCAGCATCTGGCAGGCTTGTAATGCAACTTTTCTCTGATCATCATCTCCATGCCAAAAATTCTAAATGTGTTTTTGGCCAAAAGGAAGTTGAGTATCTTAGGCACATTATCTCAGCACAAGGGGTTCATGTGGATCCTGCCAAAATCGCTACCATGAACAATTGGCCGCCTCCTAAAACACTCAAGAGCCTTCATGGTTTTTTGGGGTTGACTGGCTACTACCGCAAGTTTGTCAAGGATTATGGGAAGATTGCAGCTCCATTAACTGCTCTGTTGAAAAAGGATGCTTTTACATGGACACATGTTACTGAGTGTGCATTTGACAAGCTGAAACAAGCTATGTGTACTACACCTGTTCTAGCTATGCCCGATTTTTCCAAGCCCTTCACTATTGAGAGTGATGCTTGTGGAAATGGACTTGGTGCTATTCTCCTTCAAGATGAACACCCCATTGTGTTCACCAGCAAATCCCTTTCAGGTAAGAATTTAGCTGCCTCTACATATGAGAAGGAAATGATGGCTTTTTTACATGCAGTACAAAAGTGGCGACCCTACCTCTTAGGGAATCATTTCTGCATCAAGACTGATCACCAGAGTCTGAAATATTTCCTAGAACAGCATGTATCCTCCCCAGCACAAAAAAAATGGGTTAGCAAACTCATGGGTTATGACTATGAGATCACTTATAAGAAGGGTAAGGACAATATTGTGGCGGATTCCCTTTCTCGCACATTTGATGACCAAGGTTCTTTTTCCGTGATTTCTATGCCTGTTCCAAATTGGTTGCAATCGGTTCAACAGGGTTATGTCAATGACTCTTCATTATCTCAAATCATCCAACGCTTGGACAACAACCCTTCTGCTGTCCCACATTACTCTTGGGATGGTGCTTCACTGAGATACAAGGGTCGTCTGGTGCTTCCCTAGAACACGGCTCTTCAACAAGCTATCTTCTATGAACTCCATGCTTCTCCGTCAGCTGGGCACTCTGGTTTTCTCAAAACGTATGAACGGGCACGGCGCAACTTCTTTTGGCAGGGCATGAAAAGGACAATTCAACAGATGATGGCTGAATGTGACACCTGCCACCGCAATAAGGGTGAAACAACACCCCTTCCAGGATTGCTCGAACCCTTGCCCATACCTACCCGGATATGGACAGATATTTCTATGGATTTCATTGAAGGGCTCCCTAAATCTGGAGGGAATACTGTGATTTTGGTTGTGGTTGATTGCCTCTCCAAATATAGTCATTTTTGTGCTCTCAGCCATCCCTATACAGCCTCCTCCATTGCTCAAATTTTCCTGGACCAGATCTTTCGTCTTCATGGAATGCCTTCTTCCATTGTCTCAGATCGTAATGCGACTTTCACCAATCATTTTTGGACAGAACTCTTTCACCACACTGGCACCAAACTAAAGATGAGTTCAGGTTATCACCCCCAAACGGATGGTCAGACTGAAATTATCAATAAATGCTTGGAAACTTATCTTCGTTGCTTCTCCTCTGAGCAACAACATCAATGGGAAAAGTGGCTCCCTCTCGTTGAATGGTGGTACAATACCTCTTACCACACTGCCTCTAAAATGACTCCATATGAAGCCGTTTATGGTCAGGCACCGCAGTTCTTATTCCTTACACCCCCAGCAGTTCTCCAGTTCAGGCAGTTGACGCGGTCCTTCGAAACCAGGATGAGGTTCTTCGCATTTTGCGCAAAAATATTCACATGGAAAGAAATCGCATGAAGCAACAAGCTGATCAGCACCGTTCTAAGCGCACTTTTGAAGCCGATGATATGGTTTTTCTTCGTCTCCAGCCTTACAAGCAATCCTCCCTAAAACTCAAAGGGTGTCATAAGCTCTCTCCAAATTTCTATGGGCCGTATAGGATTCTTCAGAAGATTGGGTCTATTGCTTATAAATTGGAACTTCCGCCTTCTTCCCGCATTCATCCAGTATTTCATGTCTCTTGTCTGAAGAAAGTTCTTGGCACCAACATCAAAGGCCAAACTATTTTACCAGAACTGGATAATGAAGGATCCATCTTTTTGGAGCCGGAGGCTGTCCTCAATAAGCGCACTCGTCAGCTTCGCTCTCACTCTATCACAGAGGTCTTAATTCAATGGCATGGAATGCAGCCCGAGGATGCTACGTGGGAACCACTCCTTTAGATTCAACAACAATTTCCACATCTAAAGCTTTGAGGACAAATCTTTTTCTAAGGGGGAGGGGATGTTAGGAACCCATGTCAATCCTTCTCTTTACCGTGTTAGTATATTTTTGTTGGACGCATATGCTTTGTAAGTCGTCCCATAGTAATTGTTGATCCATAGTTTGTGTTATTGTTGTTGGGCGCATATGCTTTGTAAGCCACCTGTAGTATTTGTTGATCCATAGTTTATATTGGCCCATGGTTTTGACCCATAGTATTAGCGCCTATTTTTAGTATATAAGTGTGTGCTGAGGCCAAGGAAGCCACCGTGAAGTTATTTTGTATTGAGCTTGCTCAAAGGAGGTTGCCCCCTCGAAGTGGCCTGCGATTAATATAAAAGTGATTTTGAGTTCTGCTGCTATATCGTGTATTTTGATTAATTATTTGCTGCAGGGTCCTCACATAATATTCACTTGAGATCCAAAATCAAGAAAAACTTGTCGAATGTGATATCCTTCTATTTCTAGGTCAACAAGTGGATCAACATCACTCCTATCTTTTTTATTTAGGCTACATATATTCTTAGTTTGTTTATCCATATCGGGTTTGTTCTTAATATTGTATAATAGATCAATAAATTGTGCTAATGATTTATCATTATGTATTAAGTTAAGTATTTGTTGAGATATATTATGTCGACTATCATCAATTTCTTCTCATCTAGGGAATTCTTGAAACATATTTTATGCATCATTATATAATTGCTTTTTCTTTATGGGATTAGGTTTATCATCTTTTATTTTGATTTTACTTATTCTTGGATTATCATTGCCATTTTTTGTTCCTTGTCTAGTGACTATTTGCAAATTCTTTGTACAAATTACATCACATGACAAGACATTAACATTTTTCTTTTTATTTATTTTATCGAGCATGGTGGGACAATCCTCTAAAGAGTGGTTGCCCACACCACAACTGGTACAAAATTTTAGATCGGTTCGGTATTTGTATAGACAACCTGCATATGGTGACTTTTGTTGTAGCATGTAAAATACTAGATTGGTCGTCGTGGTTTGTTGTCCCGACTTCCAATGAATCAGCCTCGACCTACAAATCCCCCACGACGATTATTGTTGTACCAACGCTCATATCTTCAACCTTCATATTTATGATTACTTTTCTCATTTTGTTCAATGCTCCTTGGGATATTATCATTGTTATTATGTGTAACAACATTTGTTTCATAGACTGCATGATAGTTTTGTTGATTCTTCAGGTTTAAGTGGCAGTCGCCTGTTGCATGGCTTTTAACTTCACAAATTGTGCACCAGGAATATTTTCCATTCTTCATGTTGAACAGACAATATTTTGTCGTGTGTAGCCCATGTTCCTGGAAAATATCAAAAAATCATTTTGTTTTAAAAAAACGTACATCTTGTTGGCTGATGTCTTGTCGACAATTGTCTTTAGTATGACGGGTCATTGAGCATTTCGTGTGCCAGATATCTTGTCCTTTGAGATTAAGTTCCCTTAATGATTTTTTCATTATTTCTAACTATTCTTTAATACAATTTTCCATAGGGTGTGCTGGGTAATCTTCGTCCATCTCGACCTGTGACACCTTCGTAAGCTCTTCTTCTTATGTATTGAATGTGTCCAGACTAATATGTCTCCGGATCTTCTGTGAAATCCCTGCAAGAAACCATTGGATTAATAGTTGTTCATCTATATTATAATCTAGTTGGCTGAGTAGGTCCTTTAATCTCTTGTCATAATCCCAATCAGTCTCTGTAGGTTTATGAACTGTCATTTTTAACTTTTTTGCAGCCAGATACTTTGCATCTGGTGTTTTGAAGAATGATAAGAATTGTTGCTTAATATCTGCTTTGGTTGCATTGGGTTTTTTCTCAGTATATGTCATATACCAAGTTAGTGCTCACTTTCGCAAGGCACCAGTGAACTGCACCATCTATCTGTCTTCATTTGTTACTACGTTTGCGTCCCATGTCGATTCACAGACGAACCAATGTCATATGGGATCCTCATCTCCCTCATACAGGGGGATGTGTGGGATTCCATGCCCCATATCATCTACATCAGAATCTCCTTCAGGTGGTGTTTTTGGGGGTAGTGGGGATGGTGGGATACTCTCTGTAACTATGTGTTGTTCACAGTTGTTTTTGACGAAACTCTCATTTCCATCAGAAGTTTTGTTTGTCGGTTCGTCCTTGACAAGTTGTTGGTTTAGTTAGACTTCTTCTATCGATATCCAAGCAAAGTGATGTAACTTAGATATTCTTCCTTGTAAATTTAACTTCTCTGTGATCTCTAAAGCTATTTTTAGCTGGAAGGGTGCTCCTTCAGGTCCCGGGTAGAGTAGGTGGATACTGTGGTTGGATGGGTACGACTGAAATGTAACTCAATTTTCTTCCTCTAGTCAACGAATTACAATATGGTCGACATCATTTCCTTCGTCGTCAGACCGACTCCATATACCGAACTTGTCAACTCATAGCCTTAGGCTTCTTCAACAATGGCCCACACTCGAGCACTCAGGTACGAATTGATAGGAGATAGAGGTCTTACATCCTGGGGTATCTCAAGCTAGATAGCTTCACGCTGCTCTATCCACAAATATTCCTCCATCGGTGACAGTTCTTCATCTATGCCCTCTTCTTGTCAGTCATGAACCGAATATGGTGTATTTTCTTCATGTTCTCTCACCCTAGTGATCATTCTTATCTGGAGCATGATGACATTCTCTCTTAGTTCCTCCCTTCTTTTATGCCTCTTATCTCTCTCTATTTTCTGTAAATCCGGAGTGCTTTTGTGAGTCACTGTCCAAATTATTTATTTCTTGGCCCAAATTTTTGTTGCTGGAAGTGGCTTAGAAAGTCGACTAGAACCCTTCTACTCTATCTTGACACATGACGAGCTACACCCCCATATATTACCCAATGCTTTAGTAAGCCAAGATAGTTCTATCTATTTTCTCAAGAAGTATTCCCACTCCCTTTCTACAAAAAAATTCTCCATGCTTTTTTCTTTTTCGCCCAGTTAGTATTTGATAGTGGTTCGATTACTGATGGATGAGGCTCAACAATATGGCCTACTCCCCTGTCGATCAAGAAATTAAACAAAAGAATCGATAGTGAGCAAAGAAACTACTTAGTGAAATCGTTATAGAACCTCTCTTTGATTCTCTCAACAGAGGCTTTCGCTTCCACGACGTGTTCTTCACAAAAACCGCCTACTATTTTCTCAAACCACTTCGACAGCTTTGTTCATCCACCTCTTATAAGTTTCTAGAGAAATTCTTGGTCCTTAATTTTGAACGGATTTTTCATCCAGTAATTTCTTCAGAGACTAAGGTAGAGATTCTACAAACTTATCATGTGTCTTGGTGAAGAATTTGTCCTTCACCTAGGCAATAGTTACATGTTTCTCCGAGAGTAATTATGCAAGTAGTTCATGATATTACACTCCCACCAATCCTTAATATCTTGTTTTGAGATCATCTTCTCATGGTCATCTCATCCTTATATGTACTACCGACAATAGAACCAATGTTGCAATGACTTAGATTGCAAAGGTTACCAATAATACACATAAAGAATCATATAATCGTAACAGAGACAAGAGACAAGAATAGTGGATATAATAACAACTTATATTACTCATATCTGGTTCAACAACATATTTTATACATTTACAAAATATTTATGGTAACTACCTATAGGTTCACTCAACCGACACGACCGATGAGGCCAACCTAATCTACAATTAGTTGACTAACTAGCCTAGTCGGCTAAACGACTAGCTCCTCCAACAACCATCACAGTCAAATAGGAGAGATTTTCAAGAACACGCAGTCTCCCCAAGAGGATTTTGATGCCATCATAGAAGGGTGTAGGAATAAACTGGACGTGTTTCAATCATCCATCTCATGAAGGAAGCAAATATTAACAAGTGGGAAAAGAGTTGAGAGTGTCAATGGGAAATTCCCAATAATCATCGAGACTCGATGCATTGAGATTTGACATCGGACTTGCAAAAAGTGGATCAAAACAGAGGCCACACAAGAGATTCTTGTTGGAGTAGAACACATCTATATCGACATGAGGCATTGGATTATGTGACATACAACATAAAAGGTGGAGTCGAACCAGATAAATCCAACAGCCAATTGAAAGAAATGTATCAAAGGTTTGGAGGAAAGGAAATCGAAGGAGTGGTCAAACCATCTAGATGAAAGAGTATCTCAGGGGAAATAGAGAGGCAAATAAATCCATAGGTTTCATCCAACCTATTATGCCACTTAGATTTCTCAACAGCAAAATTTGGTTCATTTTCTAAATCCAATATACTCTATAGAGTCCCTTACTACACAATAGAATATCAATTTTGGATTTCCATTCATGATAGTTAAAGGGACTAAAGTTCATAGCTGAAGAAGAATCCATACTAACATGTTTATGCTCTCAAGAAGATACTCTTTGCAACTTGCGCAAATAAAACTAGGAGAAAATCATGTAAGCTTAATAACAAGCTCTTCTTCATAGAGGATGATATGAAATTTCATGATATGTTAACCATAAAATTGATTTAAATCATTCACAAAGCAAATAAACATAGAAATGCAAACCAGAAATAGAATAAACAGTTGATAATGGTGTTCACCTGATGCAAGAGCATCCTTCTCTCCATCCAAATTCAAGTTCAAAGTCTGATTAGGCCTAGAAGGGGTCTTCAATTCCAAATTGATGGTCTTTGAACCATCACATTGTGATTAAAATTATGTAAAATATGTGATTCTAGATGGATAATGAGTCAATTAGGTGAGTCACTAGGTGAGTGATGCGTCATGTAACAGAACCCTCATCTAATGGAAGCGAGTCATAGGATATATTTGATAGTTTGAGTTAATTAAGCATGGTGTTGAGTGTATTGAGGATCTGAACCAGAATGGTTCATGAATCCGATTATGTATAGATGTAATCCTGCAAGGCATAAATAGATAGGTAGACAAGGGATAGAGAAGAGATAGAAAATAGATATAGACAAATAGGGAGGTCAGTAAGACCTGTACGAGACAGAGGAAAGGCCAATTAAAGTTGTATCAGGCCTGAGGAGATCAGAACACATGTTCTAAGATTAGTTTGTATGTATAGTTGTTGCATGTGAATGCAAAATATTATTTCGGCTAAATATCTGTGTGCAAATTCATCGCTATTTGAATATGTGATTTCATGAAATGAATGTTTGATTTATTCCCTATTAATAGTTGATAAGCCTCGTATGTGAAAGATGGCTTCTGAGAGGGAGGAAACAAAGATCGATTGATCAAGCCTCTAATCAATCGAAGGGGAGAGTTAGATGAATAATCTGCTTCGGATTTCATGAATGACTAATGCGTGTGCAGATTTGTTACATATTCAGGGTCTGCAGAGATCGATCACTGTAAGGATCGATGAAGAGGAGTTAAGCCTATGTGTGGCTTGAATGATCAAAATAAATCATGGAAGGAGGAATCGATAGATTAAAAATGATTCTGCATTGATGGGACAAGTCAAACCTTTCCTAACCAAAAGGGCCAGAAAACTTAGATCGATGATGGAGATTGGATCTGCAAAGATCTAACGGTCAAATATTAGATCTGCAAAGGAAAACAGATCAACGGTTCAGACAAAATTTGCGAGAGAATATTTGCAGGATTCACACTTCAGAAAATGAAAAGGTGTGTCCGCAACCCGCATGCAGAAAGACCGTTGCGGGAGTTTAATTGTGAGAGGTTTGTTTTACATTGGAAAAGTGTACACCCACAACCTACATTTTGCAATTGTGAAAAGGAGTTGCGGAAAAGGCATTACGGAAACCCTGTTGCGGAATAGAGTGTGCGGAAGGTTTGAATTTGCAGAAAGGTGAATGCGGAAGACATAAGTTGCGGAAACTAAGAAACTTCGGGTTTAAGCATGTAGAAGAAGGATATCAAGTGTGAAAGAAGATGGAAGAACAAATTTTTGGATGTTAGAATAGGTTTAAAGTCCCTCCATGCTCTGAAGTGCATGTTTATGAGCTCAGAGGTGGAAAAAAACATGCAACCAAGGTGGGTTTGGCATCGTTTGCTATCATAGAAGGAAAATATTTCCTGCATGTTAGAAAGTAGAACAACTTCTAGCTATGACTGGGACGTAGAAGATTTTTGGCAATTCCATAGTTGAAATTGTGGGTAGAATTGTCAAAGGGAGTGAGTAGGTGCAGAAGGTAGCTGAATGGTCACAAATTTATAAAGGACAGAACTAATAATACCATAGGATCAAGCTCTAGAAAATGCTTGATGAGGTATTAATGGGAAGAAGGAAACTTGCTATGAAATATTGAATGCAGCTCATTGACTGAGAATGAGGAGAATCTCAGTGATGCACGAGAAAGGAAGACGACCAGGTTGAAGAACAAGCAGTCTTTGTAAGAGGTAAATCAGTTTCCAAATTTTAAATCCAATTTGAAGACTAATGATTGTATTGAAAGGGGTACTCAGAATTGATTACAGACAGAATATGTGTGGTTAAATTTGATGATTAGCCACAAGAGAATACATAAGAAATCCTTTGGAAGGATATGATTTGACAGGTATGGGAAGAGTAATGACAAAATGTTATATTTTTATCATTTAAACAATGTGATCTAGGATCTTATTTGAGAAAATAACATGCACAACAATGATCAGAAGAGACAAGAGACACAAAAAGTTTTCCTCAGGGAAACCATAAAGGAGAAAACCCCACAAATTCCTTAGAGATAGAATGAGCACCAATGGAAAAAGTAAAACCCAAAGATAGAAAGATGATCTCTGAAAACTGTTAGGCTCTCTCACATGTGTGATCTCCTCTTCTCTCACTCATGTGCTACAGTTGAGTGAGTGTGTATTTTAAATAGAGAGTCTCAATCTCTATTTATAGTACTTTTCCACTTGAAAATCACTTACCAGGGCCGACTTCTCTAGGAGAATCTAATAACCCTAGTTCCCCTCAACTGTGGGGACTTTTCCCCCCCATCAGCAAGGAGGGTTAACCTATATGAATTTATATGAATTGATTACATTAATGATTCTCCCGATAGGAAAATTGGGGTGCAAATAAATACAACATATAAAATATACAAGTGAATACATTCTGAAGTTACAAATACATCAACACTCCCTCTTAACTAGGAAGGTATTCTCTTGACACAATTCATCAGCACAAGTCTTCCTCACTGGATCATTCATCAAAGCTATATCATCATCATAGATGGATCATCATCATCATCATCATTAGATCATCATCAAAGCTAGATCATCACTGGATCATCATCATGGAGCAACCGAATCCGGTTGTCCGTTAGTCGAATCTGACTATCATTATATAATGAAATATGAATAATAAATAATATATTGGATGATGATCAAAAAAGGTACAATAGGCTCACCTCTTATATGGCTTAAGCAACCATAGTGAAGGGTTACACCCTTTCACTAGTAATTAACTAATTTTATTATTATCTTATTTTATGTTCGTTACATTGCCACTCCCTTTAAGGAAGCTTTGTCCTCAAAGCTTAATTATTTTCCTAGTGTCGCTCTTCATTCTAACTCGGTGTCGGTATTAGAATCGGACAAGGTCTCTTGTGTAGAGACTTGCACTTCCTTTCCATTGATGATTTTGCACTGTATTGTCTCATTGTTCCTGCATTTGTGACCAAGGGTCCAATCATCACCGCATCGATGACATATGTTTTTCTTCTTTTTCTTTTTATTATCAGAGTAACTGTTAGATGACTTTGATCTATTTTCCATTTCGTAGGTGTATGATTGAGGTTTGTGGCATTGATGGCCGAGACACCAGTGTTCAATTTTCATATGCTTAGCTAAGACATTAGTATATCATTTCATTTTTCATAACAAAAGCATATAAACAGGATCACTGAAAGAAACAGTATCACAAGAACAACACAGATTTATCCTAGGAAAACCCTAAAGGAAAAAACCCAGCAAAAGCTTCCTCAATATACATGCCCCAAAAAGGTAAAAAGGTAAAACCAACAAGGAGATCAAAAACCTGATCCTCCTCCTTCTCCAGCTACTTCTCTCCTCCACAAGTGCACTACTCAAGTGAGAGTGTGTGTTGCAAATGAGGAGCACTACACCTCTATTTATATTCATCTGTTCACTTAAGTTAACTCATCTATCATGTAGGCTCGAGTTAATCATGTAGGCTCGAGTTACACATGTAGGCTCAAGTAACCACACTAGGGTGCTAATGACCCACCTTTACAATTAGAGGGACTACCTCATGACTCTTATTAGTTCTTCTGATTAGGAGCATCGGGGTACAAAGTAATAAAAGTGGTTCTCTCGGTAGGACCATCGGGGACCACAAAGAAATACATATAGAATATTCTTCGAAGTTACAATATTTCAACACTCCCCCTTAACAAGAAGGGTATTCTATAACAACATCAATAACAACAATAATAGGAGAGAGATAGAGGACATCATCAACATGATCAGGGTGATACATCTATAAATCATTGGAAGCTTTTCAACATCATGTAACCTTCATCTTCAATCTTTAGTCATCATCAGTACTTTGACTACTTCAATCAGCAACATCTTCAGCATCTTAACTCTTCAATCAGCAGCAACATCTTTAGCACTTTGACCTTTCGATCAGCAACATCTTCAGCACTTTGACCTTTCAATCAGCAACATCATCTTCAACACTTTGACCTTTTTATTAGCAACATCATCTTCAACACTTTGACCTTTCGATCAGCAACATCTTCTTCGGCACTTTGGCCTTTCGATCAGCAACAACATCATCATCATACTCTGATCTTTCGATCAAAAACATCATCATCAAAACATCAACATCATCATCATCAAAATATCAGCATCAAAATGTCATCATCATCATACTTTGATCTTTCAATCAGAATCATCATTATCATCAGCCTCTGATATTTCGATCAGAGACATCATCAACCGAACACCATCAACTCATCATCATATTCTGATCTATCATCATCATCATACTTTGATAATATGGCATCATCATCATCAGGATCTCATCATCATCACATTCTGATCTTTTGATCAGAAACATCATCATCGTCATCGCATTCTGATCTTTCGATCAGAAAACATCATCATTAGCAGCAACATCATAATCATAAGCAACTTCTGATCTTTCGATCAGAAAACATCATCATCATCATATTCTGATCTTTCAATCAGAGAACATCATCATCATCAGCAACAGCATCGTCATTATATTCTAATCTTTCAATCAGAGAACATCATCATCATTAGCAACTTCTGATCTTTCGATCAGAGAAACATCATCATCATCATATTCTGATCTTTCGATCAGAGAACATCATCATCATCATATTCTGATCTTTTAATCAGAGAACATCATCATCAGCAGAAAATTATGATCTTTCGATCAGAGAACATCATCATCATCAGCAATATTTGATCTTTCGATCAGTACGTCATCATCATCATCAGCTACAACCTGCAATCCACAACTCAAAGACAAAAAGTATTTGGATCACTTTTGGACTTAAAGTCTAGGGATGATACAATCCCACCACATTCTTGACAACCGAAGTTACCGGATTGATTACGGGAGAATCAGTCCCTATCACTTTAGGACTAATTCTAAGGACGATGCAATCGTACCACATTCTCAAGGACCGAAGCCACCGGATTGATTATGGGAGAATCAATCCCTATCACTCTAGGACTATGTCCAAGGATGATGCAATCCTACTACATTCTCGAGGACCAAAGCCACCAGATTGATTACAGGAGAATCAGTCCCTATCACTTTAGGACTATGTCCAAGGATGATGCAATCCTACCACATTCTCAAGGACCGAAGCCACCGGATTGATTACAAGAGAATCAATCCCTATCACTTTAGGACTATGTCCAAGGATGATGCAATCCTACCACATTCTCGAGGACCAAAGCCACCGGATTGATTACAGGAGAATCAGTCCCTATCACTTTAGGACGATGTCCAAGGATGATGCAATCCTACCACATTCTCGAGGACCGAAGCCACCGGATTGATTACGGGAGAATCAGTCCCTATCACTTTAGGATGATGTCCAAGGATGATGCAATCCTACCACATTCTCGAGGACCGAGGTCACCGGATATATTATGGATAGATGTCCTGGGATGATACAATCCCTCTTCATTCTCGAAGATCAAGGTCTCCGGATCACTTTAGGGAAAGTTCCTAGGGATGATACAATCCCACCATGTTCTCGAGGACCGAGGTCACTGAATCTATTGTGGACAGATGTCCCGGGATGATACAATCCCTCTTCATTCTCGAGGACCGAGGTCTCCAGATCACTTTAGGGAAAATTCCCAGGGATGATACAATCCCTCTTCATTCTCGAGGACCGAGGTCTCCAGATCACTTTAGGGAAAATTCCCAGGGATGATACAATCCCACTGCAACATCACTACTCCCCCTTTCAAGGAAGGTCTTTCCAAACAACACCAAGCTTGTCTCAAAAGTGTTCGAACTCTACTCAAGGCAAAGGCTTCATCAGTACATCATCATCCAAACCATCATCATCTACATATTCAGTATGTGAATGCTGAAAGCATCATCATCTATATCTTTAGTATAGAAATACTGAAAGCATCATCATCTCTATATTCAGTATAGAAATACGAAATCACCATCATCTGCATCTACAATATGTAAATACTAAAATATCATCTATATCTTCAGTATGGGAATACTGAAATCATCATTATTTAAATCTTCAATATGGGAATACTGAAATCATCATCATCTATATCTTCAGTATGGGAATACTGAAACATCATCATCTCTATATTCAGTATAGAAATACTAAATCACCATCATCTGCATCTACATTATCATCATTTGCATCTTATCTTGTATGTAGAAATACCGGATTTCTGTGTGTTACATCGGAACACAGGGTTCTTTGTCATCACAACTATGGTTATCACATAGAATCATTGTAGTATCCATCTTCAGGTCAAAGAGACCTGATATCAGCTTCTGAAGCCATATGGCTTCACAACTTAGTAGAGCAATCTACTATGTATTCTGCTTCAACCGTGCTAAGAGAAACACTAGACTGTTTCCTGCTAAACCATGAACTCATAGCAGACCTCAAACAAAAGCATATACCTGATGTGCTTTTCCTATCTGAGATACTTCCAGCCCAATCTACATCTATGTAGCCATACAATCTATACTCATGGCTACCATCATAGTATAGACCAAATTCTATAGTCCCTTTCAGATATCTCATCACATGTTTTGCAGCTACTAGGTGAACCCATCTTGGTTGAACAAGATATTGACTTAAGGTGCTCACAGCAAAACAAATGTCTGGTCTCGTATTTGTCAAGTACATCAATGACCCAATGATATGTCTGTAGTGAGTCACATCCACTAACTCTGATGAGTCATCAGCTAACAGCTTTAGGTTGGAGTCCATGGGTGTGGCCATGGCTTTGCATTCCAACATATTGAATCTCTTCAATATCTCTACCGCATACTTTCCCTGGTTGAGAAATATTCCTTCTGAACTTTGCCATACTTCCAGACCTATGAAATAATGCATTAACCCAAGGTCTTTCATCTCAAATTCTTCTGCTAGTTTCTTCTTGCTTTCCATGATCTATTTCTCATTCTATGTCAAGAATAAGTCATCCACATATAATAACAAGATGACAGGTTCATCTTCTACAACCTTGTAGTAAAGGTTAGGATCGAATTTACTTTTGGCAAGGCCCATGCTCATCAGCAAACTATCTATTCTTCCATACCAAGCTCTGGGAACTTGCTTCAGGCCATAGAGGGTCTTCTTCAACTTTCATATGTGAGTCCATCTGTCTTCAACTTCAAATCCTTGTGAATATTCGATGTAAAACTCTTCCTCAATCATTCCATTAAGGAAGGCTTGTCTTTACTTCATCATGGAAGAAACTACCACGGTATTTCTAAAGGAAGAGTACCTTACTTCCTGGAGTAAGTGTCTCTTCAGAATTAATTCCCTCTTTCTGATAGAAACCTCTAGCCACAAGTCTTTCCTTACTTCTATCATCAACATATTTTATCTTGCAAATCCATTTGGAAGATACCACATTCTTGCTTTCTGGTTTGAGTACTATATCCCAAACATCATTCTAGTATTATTTCATCATAGCATCTTCCATGAGTTTGTCTTGTCAAGTCATCAACATATCCTAGTCTTCTGCATTCAACCTTGAAGGCTGGAACCCACTTTACTCTTGGTAAAGTCTCAATCCATCACAAAGCTATCCATCATGTCGTACCATGTCGAACTCAGATATATTTTGTAGTCACTCCCCCTGAAGTGGAGTATCATCTTCCCTCTTCATTCTGTACAGGTGGTTCTGTGCTTGTATATACTGGTCAATAGAGTATGTCATGCCATAGTCTATTCTTTCTGAGGCAAATCATGAACTTTGCTTTGTACACTTGTTCTTGTGGATCCATATGGAGGATACTATGTACTTCCCTTTATGTCTCGAAATCATATCATATACATCATTCTCCATGATTAACCGTTATTCTTTGATCATAGCTTCTTCCATAGCATTCTTTTCTTCATCTTGAGTTATCTCTCGTACCCATGGTGTTATTCATCCTTCGAGGTGGATCTACCACTCTCTAAAGCTATTTCTTCCGTCATGGTGTCTCTGACCCTAGGAGCTTCGGATTTTATTGCAGTGAATCTTGAATTGTCATCACTTGTTCTTCAGAACAAGTATCATTCTTCTTGTAGGAGGTTGTATAGGACCTTCCCTACAATTCAAATGCAACAGCTGCATGGTTAGAACTATAAAATAAAACATATGCATAATGACAAATTCTTATGCATCATGCAACTATTTAGCCAATACAACATTCATCCATATCTCACATAAACTTTCTAGATGCCTTCCACCTCTATCATGACATTATTGAGATTGTGCAATAATCCAATGTCATCAAGATGGCTTCATTCTAGATAAGTAGTAATGGAGAGCACCATGAGCTACTTACCCATCACATGCATATTCATTAGAGGAAATTTCAACTCAAAATGGGCCTCTTAAAATGAACTAATAAAATAATAGTTAAAATAATAAAATAATATTTATTAATTTTGGAGGAAGAAAAGAAAAAAACTACTTTTTTGTTTGTATTTTTGACATATCTCCCTGTGTTTTTACTCAATTTTTGATCGGGAGAGCTCGTTGGATGTGGAATTAAATTCTGCATCCAACGAGTACCCACTCGGCATACTTTTGACGGACCCCGCTACCCCAAAAACAAGAAATACCTGAAAAAATGGAATGATGACATCATCATTCCGTTTTTTCAGGTATTTCTTGTTTTTGGGGTAGCGGGGTCCGTCAAAATTATGCCGAGTGGCTACTCTTTGGATGCATAATTTAATTCCGCATCCAACGAGCTCTCCTGATCGAAATTTCAGTAAAAACACAGGGAGATATGTCAAAAACACAAACAAAAAAAGTAGTTTTTTTTATGATACCTATCCCCCAATTTATATTAAAAAAGTGTTTAAGACCTATACGTTATTTCAAATTTAAAGCAATTTCATTGGCTAACACATGATGACATGGAATTTGAATAAAAGTTAAAAGGCCCATTTTGAGTTGAAATTTCCTCTAATGAGTAGTATACAGACATTAATGCAAACAATCTATCATGCATTACACATCAACTGAATATAATCAAATGTATAACAAAACAATATCATGAAGTGACAATTGAATACTTATATTTTATGTGTTTCGTGGGTAAACTCCATCTTGATCATTCTGCTTCATCATCTTCTTCATTCATGACATCATCATTTCTTATTTAAATGATAATATGGATAAGAGGTTCTTCAAGAATTGAGTTTTTCACATTCCTCATCGCTTGAGGGATCTTCTTTGAATGGTGAGAGCTTTATCTTCAATTGCTCCCATCTTCTTCTTCTCTTTTGATGAGTCGAGATTCTTCTTCTTCCCAAAGTCAACTGAAAGTAATCACTTCCTTATGGCATACATTCTTTGCATGAATGAATCCCATGATCCTGGGAGACCATTCAAGGTGGCTATCACCACTTCTGCATTCTTCGCTTCTTCTTCTACTACTTCAAGATGTTCTGCATTCTGGATCTTCACATTCTTCAACTGTTTTCTTAAATCCATCTTCTGATTTATGTTCTTATCTTCAAATAGCTTGATCAAGGAATCAAACATCTTAGGTGTCTTTAGGGATGACACTTGTGGTACAAGTTGATCCGTGATTGAATCAATAATGATCTTCTTGGCCTTGATCAAGTTCTTCTTGTGTAAGGCTTTGAGCCTCATCTCCGTATGGAACTGGGGCCTCTCTACTCATGTAGGTGTCCAATTCATTTTCTTCAGAGAGATCAAATACTTCCATGCTTGGAATTTGTCAACTTCACCAAGCTTATCAACAAGCTGATGTGATATATCACTTTGAAATGAGAACCTCAAATTCAAATAGCAAAAGATTAGATCTTACCGATTTGAGGTGTCCGTCCTGCTTTCGGAGCTGGCTGATCTAGGGTTTGTCAGAGAAAACCTAATTTTCAAAACTTGGAATCTTTTATATATGATTGTACATAAATATATATCTCTTCAAATGGATCTATCCAATGTACTCCTTTTCTGAAAACAGTGGAGGAAAGCTCTCGGAATAGGAAGCCCTAGTTTTCCAATTTCTTCTGCAAAAATTCATGTCACTGATTCTATCATATATCCAAAATTACAACTCCTCTATGTCTATAATTTCTCACTAAGGTAACCTCACGTGTCCTTGATCCAACACCACAGGTTTAATCAGAATTTGTTTAACCAATTGGGATTTATGATCATTTTCCCAAGGTGACCTGTTTCAGGACTGTTCAGAACAGCAAAGTTGTACAGCCTACCACATGTCACTGTTTCATCTTATTTTTCTAAAATTAGGATCACAGAAATTAAAGTCCCTGCTCTTGCTGTAACATCTTCAAGAATTTAATTTGGACCTCTGTATCCCACGCTATAGCAATTTTCCCCTGGTGGCTTGTTTAGGGATGAATTCTAGAGGAGGATGGAACCCTAACTTTGACAGATCATATCTCCCAAAATATAGGGAATATGAGGCTGAATTTTAGATACAGTGTACATCGGGATTTTATATTCGGCCTATGAAATTTTCATCTCTTGAGCCTTCGCCAATCGTGGTATATAGAGAATGTACCAAAACGTAGCAATTTTAGTATTTAGGGTTTCTCTAGCTCGGGGTCAAACTAGGGTTTGACTTTCCTGGAGTTTCACCCAACCACAAATATTGATCCAGGTCTCTAAAATTTTATTTTGATGAGGATATAAATCCTATGCCAGGCTCACTCAAAAATTCCTCTTCAGTAAGAATCCCTAGTTTCCCGCACCAAAAACTGAAAATGCTCGGAATCGAATTCCGCTTCAACAAAAAAATGCACCCTTCAATGGAGAGTCAGCCTAGCCTTTTTTTTGCTGATTGATTGTGGAGAGAGAACAAAAAATTAAGAAGCCCTAGATTCTATAGCTTGTGAAATCTGTCCTATTTAGTTTAGTTCTGATACCATGTTGAATTTTCATATGCTTATCTAAGACATAAGTATATCATTTCATTTTTCATAACAAAAGCATATAAACAGGATCACTAAAAGAAACAATATCACAAGAACAACACAGATTTATCCTGGGAAAACCCTAA
>LPNX010332506.1:61992-92426 GCA_001517045.1 Pseudotsuga menziesii
ATCGAGGACCACAAATAAATACATATAGAATATTCTTCGAAGTTACAATATTTCAACAACCAGGTATCTGCACAATACCTACATTGTTTCTCTTTTTCTTGTCGATAATGGCTATCGCCTTTTGTTTTTATTCCTTCCAATTTGCATTCTATGGCTTTTACTTTACATCTTTCTACTTCTACATTAGGTATGTCATGTAACTTTAACTCTTTTTGGAGGTGTGGCTTAAGACCTCCTAAATAGGTTTCGAGTATTTGCTTGTCAGACAACCCAAATACTCGTGTTTTTAAGGATTCCCATTGATGAGTGAATTCCTCAACGTTTCTGACTTGCTGTAGTCTGGTAAGTTTACTAAAAAAAATCATCTTCTTTGATTCCTTGAAACCTATTAAAAAAATAATTTTTGAACAATTTCAAGGTGTAGGTAAAATTATCTCTCTTCCACCATAAGTACCAATTATAGGCGTACCCTTCCATATGCATTGATGCATATTTCACCTTCTCCTCTTCAGATTGAATGTTATAAATGTTGAAGTATTCTTCTGCTCGCCTCTTATATGGCTTGAGCCAACATAGTGAAGGGTTACACCCTTTCACTAGTAATTAACCAATTTAATTATTATCTTATTTTATGTTCGTTACACATCATCATCACTGTTCATGCTATCTGGAACAAATGGTGCTATCTCTCAATTCTACTCGTCATAGGAAGTTCTAAAGAGCCAGCCCTTTTTCATGTTGGTTGTAGGCCTAGCCTCCATGTAGGTCTTCATCTTCTTCAGCGCTTATATCGGACCATGGGAGGCCCAGCCTGCCACCATGTCGAGAAGGCCCGCCCAACACTTATATCTGACCATGGGAGGCCCAGCCTGCCACCATGTCAGAAAGGCCTAGAAAACACATCTAAACATGGGAGGCCCAGCCTCCCACAATTTTAGAAAGGATCATCCATCACTTATATTTGACCATGGGAGGCCCAACCTGCCACCATGTCAGAAATCTCCAAAAATCACATCTGACCATGGGAGGCCCAGCATGCCACCGTGTCAGAAAGGATCATCCATCACTTATATATAACCATGGGAGGCCCATCCTTCCACCATGTCAGAAAGGCCCAACACTCACATATGACCATGGGAGTCCCATCCTGCCACCATGTCAGAAAGGATCTTCTAGTACTTATATCTGACTATGGGAGGCCCAGCCTACCACCATGTTGGAAAGGCCCAGCACTCACATATGACCATGGGAGTCCCATCCTGCCACCATGTCAGAAAGGATCTTCTAGTACTTATATCTGACCATGGGAGGCCCAGCCTACCACCATGTTGGAAAGGCCCAGCACTCACATATGACCATGGGAGGCCTAACGTACCACCATGTCAAAAAGGTCCAGCACTCACATTTGACCATGGGAGGCCCAGCCTGCCACCATATCGAAAAGGATCGGCACTTACATTGGACCATGGGAATCCCAACCTTCCATCATGTCGGAAAGGCTCTGCACTTACATCTAACCATGGGAGGCCTAGCCTACCACCATATCATAAAGGCTCCTACACTTACATCTGACCATGGGAGGCCAGATCTACCACCATGTCAGAAAGGCTCTCGGACTCATCACTTCCCCTTGGAAGGAACCTCGATCTAGAGAACACCAAGCTTCTCCCTGAAGTACTCAAAATTCACTCTGGCTAAAGGATTGGTCAACACATAAGATATCTACTCATCCATCGCAACATACTCGAGCTTCACTGCTCCTCTCAGCACCATATCCCTAATATAGTGATATTTGATCTCGATATGCTTCGAATTGTCATGGAACACTAGGTTCTCTGACAATTTCACACAACTCTGGTTATCATAATATATACAAGTAGCATCTAAATGGAGATCAAACAAATTAGATAGTAGCTTCCTCAGCCACACTGCTTCACAACTAGTCAAACAAGCTATGACATACTCCACTTTGGTTGTACTCAGTGCCACACAAGACTACTTCTTGCTAAACCAAGAGATCACACCTGATCCCATACTAAAGCAGCACCACGAAGTGCTCTTCCTATCAATGGAACTTCCTGCCCAATCTGAATCCACATAACCTTCCAGGTTAATCTTTTGATTTGCTTCATACTTGATCCCATAATCAACTATACTGTTTAGGTACCTCACTGCATGCTTTGCAACCATCAGCTGAACATGTCTCGTATCCATCAGGAACTGGCTCAATGTGTTCACAACAAAGAAAATATCTGGTCTCATATTCGTCAGGTACATCAAGGACCCATTCATCTAATGATACATCGTAGAATCAACCAACTCTGATGAAGCATCACTCAATAGCTTCAGGTTTGATGCCATAGGTTTGGTCATGGCCTTGCAGTCCATCATCCCAAACCTCTTCAAGATCTCTACTACATACTTCCCTTGTCCTAGGGATATTCCATCTGCATTTTGACACACCGCCATGCCTAGAAAGTAGTGCATCATACCCAAGTATTTCATCTCGAACTGATCAACAAGTCTCCTTCTCTCATCTTTAATGAGTTCCTCTTTACCTGTCAGGAACAGGTCATCAAAATATAATAGGAGCATCACTGGTCTTCCATATTCAACCTTGAAGTAAATTTTGGAATCTTCTTTACTCTCAGTAAATCCTAGAGCCATCAGTAATCTGTCCATCCTGTCATACCATGTCGAACCTTGGGATCTTCTACAGTCACTCCTTCTGAAGCGGAGCATCATACTCCCTCTTTATTGCGTACTCTATGTATTGAAACATTCTATAATGGAGTGATAAGTAGCTTCCTCTGCTACTAATATTCTATGTATCCATCTACAGTCACTGGATACCAAGATCCTCTATCTTGAACCTTTTCAAAATTTCTTCTCACACATATCTGTGAGCTTGTCATCCTCTATAGGCTTTCATCTTCAACCTTGTAGCAAAGGTTAAGATATTCATCACTCTAGGTGATCTTCAAGCTCCTCATGTATGCGTTATCCCATGGGTGCCTTCTGAGCTCGTACAAGTCATTCTTTAATTTGCACATTTGAGTCTTCCTGTCATGTGTCTCAACTCCCAGTGGATGAAAATGTATATTCATATTCTATTCCTTCTTTCTGTGAGAATCCTCATGCTATGAATCTTGTATCCCATGATGTTTCCATCTACTGCATGCTTGATTTTGTAGATCCATATGGAAGATACTACAAACTTCCCTTTAGGTATCGATACCGCATCCTAGACATCATTCTTCTCAAACTGGTACTCTCCTTCCCTTTCTTCTTGCCTACTTCTTCATAGCTAGAAGGTTCTACATCAATGATGTCACTCAACAATGTAACATAACTGCACTGTGTCTGATACCTCTTTCTTTCTTTGAAAGTATCATCATATTATTCTTCATCTTGTATTATTTCTCGAGCTGTCATCACTTGTTCTTCACAACAAGTATCATCTTCTTCATTCATAGAAACATCATTTCTTATCCAAATGCTAAGATGGATAAAAGGTTCTTCAAGAGTTGAGTCCTTCATATTCCTCATCGCTTGAGGGATCTTCTTTGGATCGTGAGAGCTTGATCCTTAGTTTCTCCCATTTTATTTTCTCTTATTATGAGTCGAGATTCTTCTTGTGTGCATTCTTCCCAGAGTCTGTTGAAGGTAATCACTTCCTTCTGGTACACATTCCTCAAATGAATGAATCCCATTATCCTGGGAGGCCATTCAAGGTGGTTATCACAATTTTTGTATTCTCTACTTCTTCATCCACTGCTTCAAGTTGTTCTCTGATTTGAGAGACCCTTGTAAAGTATGACTGTATGGTCTCTACATTCTAGATCTTTGCATTCTTCAACTATTTTCTCAAATTCATCTTCTGATTTATGTTCTTCCCTTCAAATAGTTTGGTTAAGGAATCAAACATCTCTTTAGGTTTCTTTTGGGAAGACACATGTGGTATAAGGTGATCCTTGATAGAATCAACAATAATCCTCTTGGCCTTGGCCAAGTTCTTCTTGTGTAAGGCCTTAGCCTCATCTCCCTCTGGAACTGGAACCTCTCCACTTATGTAGGTGTCTAATTCATTTTCTTCAAGAACCAGTGAAATCCTATACTTCCATGCTAGGAATTTTTCAGCTTCACCAAGCTTGTCATCAAACTGGTGTGATAGGTCATTTTGAAATGAGAACCTCAATTATAAATAGAAAAATATCAGATCTTACCGATTTGAGGTGTCCGTCCTGGTTTCGGATTTGACTGATCTAGGGTTTGTGAGAGAAACCCTAATTTTCAAAAATTGGAATCTTTCAAATCTTATTGGATAGAAATATGTGCCTCTTTAAGGCGAGGTGAGCAGCATACTCATTTTCCCAAAATTGTGATCAGAACTGTAAAATATCTGATGCCCTAGTTTTCTTCAATTTCTTCTCCAGAATTTCCTGATATTGTTTCTGCAATATATCTGAAGTACTTCTCCTTTGTGTCTAAAACTTTACACTAAGGTAGCCTCATCTGCACTCTTTCCAAAACCGTGTGTTTAAATAGAATTAGTTTCACCAATTGGGACTTATGAGAGTTTTCCCAAGGTGACTTATTTTAGGACTCTTCAGCATAGCGAACTTGTATGAACTTCCACGTGTCACTATTTCACCTTCGGGGTCTGAAACTTTTACCACAAAAAGAAAATCTGTTCCCTATCTGGAACATCTTAAACAATTCAATTTGGACCTTCATATCCCAAGATATATCAATTCTCCCAAGCTGTCATGTTTAGGGATGAATCTTGGGAGAGGCTAGAACCCTGATTTGGAGGAATCATACCTCCAAGAATATAGCGAATGTGAGGCTGAAAATTTATACAGGGTACATCAGGAATTTATCTTCAGGCTATAAACATTTTGGCGCCTAAGCCTTCTCCAAGATCGCGATATAGAGAATGTACCAAAACTACTAGTTTTAGTATTTTAGGGTTTTTAGGTCTGGAGTCAAATTAGGGTTTGAGTTTCCCGAAGTTTGACCCAACCCAAAATTTTGAACTTGGTCTCTAAATTTTGATTTTTAGGAGGAGAGAAATCCTATGTTGGGCTCACTAAAAAATTCCTCTTCTGTGAAAATCCTTAATTTCTCGCAGTAGTGATTGAAAATGCCCGTAATTAAATTCAGCTTCGACAGAAATATGCACCCTTCAATGGAGGGTTAGCCTAGCCTCCTTTTGCTAATTATATGTGGAGAGATACCCAAAAAGTAAGAAGCCCTAGCTTCTGTAGCTGCACGGTGTCTTCTTCTCAGGATAGCTCTGACTCCGTGTTAGATTTTTATCATTTAAACAATGTGATCTAGGATCTTATCTAAGAGAATAACATGCACAACAATAATCACAAGAGACAAGAGACACAAAGAGTTTTCCTTGGGGAAACCATAAAGGAGAAAACCCCGCAAATTCCTTAGGGATAGAATGAGCACCAATGGCAAAAGTAAAACCCAAAGACAGAAAGATGATCTCCGATAGTTTTTTTCTCTCTCACTTGTGTGAGCTCCTCTTCTCTCACTCATGCGCTACAATTGAGTGAGTGTGTGTTTAAAATAGAGAGTCTCACTCTCTATTTATACTACTTTTCCACTTGACAATTACTTACCAGGGCTGACTTCTCTAGGAGAGTCTAATAACCCTAGTTCCCCTCAATTGTGGGGACTTTGCCCCCTGATCAACAAGGAGGGTTAACCTCTATGACTTTACATGACTTGATTACATTAATGGTTCTCCCGATAGGAACATCAGGGTACAAAGAAATATAACATATAAAATATACAAGTGAATACATTCCAAAGTTACAAATATATCAACACAAACTACTCTTAGGAAGTTGAAGAAGCAAAAGATTGTAGCGAAAGATTGCAGCAATAACAACTAGGAGAGTTGTACTCAAGGACAAATCTATTCTTGATGGAAAATAAGATCTTTTGAAGATAATAGTGTATATTTGAGCCAACTATACAAGTGAAATAGTATAAAGGTATGGATTGATTGATATTTATATTCTGACTCTGGTTATGTGAATTATTAGCAGCAACAAACAGAGAAGTTCTTGAGGAAAAGGAAGTAGTGGTAGAACCTAAGAAATCCAATAGAAGTTGGATAAGAGAGGGCTAGTGTATGTTCTAAAAAGTGGAGTGGATTTTTAGAAGCCAAACAGAAAAGAAAAGGAGATGCTGACAAGGTTCTAGAGGAGAAGAAACAGAGATACCAGAAGGACAAGCTCAAGGAGAGATAGCTTGTTGAGGTCTAAAAGACAAGTGTGGAGTCTTGTTGAGGGAGGCTTAGGAAAGCGTTCCACAAGTGGATAGGATGTAGCTCACAATGAATACTGAAAGTCATTGCAGGGGTTCAAAGGAAATCCACAACAAAAGAAAGAAGAAAGAAAGTCAAGAAGATGACAGAGAATTACTAGAACTAGCAAGAGACATTTTGTGCTTTGAGAAGCATATGCAAGCTGCAGAAGAAGAAAACAAGAGGTATGGTTGGGTCATGAAAAGGAAGGTAAGATGGAATTCACTATAGGTGAAGCTACAAAAAAATATTTTTTCTGAATTGAAGAAAGATCTCAAAGACGTTGAATATGAGATGGAGGTTTGATATTGTGAACCTAAATAGGGTCCTTTGCTTGTAGAGAATGATGAAGTAGAAAAAGAGAGCCAATTGAGAGTCTCATAAATTCTATAAAGAGTACAAATAAACTTATGGATAAGATGACTGTGAGGCCAAATGAGACCAAAATGTCTTATGTTTTTGAGACTGATGATTTGCTTGTGATTGCAGGTTTTGTTGCAAATGATGGGAAGTCTTTTGAAACTGTCTTAAAATTTGATGAAGAAAGTCTCTCAAATGAAGAAAGGTCTGAAGTATTGCAGAAAAAGGAACTCGTTGATTGGTTTCTTGATGGAGGAATGCAGGTAGTTGAAGATTATCTAAATATGAAGGAAGAAAAAGAAATGTACAAAGACATTTCTACAAGGAAGGATCAAAATTGTATTCTGGTAAAGGAGAGAGTTGAAGGGTGTATATAACCTGTGTATCAAACCATTGGAGAAATAGGTGATGGTGATAGATTGATGTTGTGTTCAAACCAACACAACAGGGGGATGCGAGAGGGAATATCAACAGGGACTTTAGAGTCTCATGTTTTTAAATATAATGGTTTGTGTATGACTGCAAGTAGTGAAGAACACTTAAAATATGTGTCTATGCAGGTTGTGAAGCATAGGATGGATGCTTTGAGGAAAAAAGGAAAAATAAAAATTGGACCATTGATAGAAGAATATTTTTACTGTTGTGAAGAAGAACATAAAATCATCTTAGAAGAATATGGTGCAGATGAGGGACTAGCTTAAAGTCTCATGAACTTTTGGGAGAGTTCAGACCAGCAGGAGAATATGTTGATAAGAAAGTCAATGGGATATTTTTTTGAAATTAATGAATTATGTGTATCTGCAGGAATAACACATGTTGAAACTTGTAAGGTTTACCCAGAGGTAAATGAAGAAACATAGGAGTATCCATGTACTCTTGACATGGATCAAATCCAGAAGGTTTTTCTGGAATTGAAGAACAAGATGACATGGTCTTATAGAGATAAACCAGAGAGAACACTTCCATATCTGGATAGTGTTCTTGATGACAAACTAGGGAAGAAATTTATCATGGCACGAGAAGATACTATATTGTCTCAAAGGGGTGATCAATACCTAAATGAATTTTTTGTTGCATAGTTGGCTAATGGAGACAAAGAACAAATTTCTAACCTCATAGAGTATGATGAAGAATTAAAAATGCTGGAAGATTGGTTGGTCAATCCAAGGATTGAAAAACATGATTATTTAATGTTTTATTGCAGCATTAAAAAGGAGTAAATAGAAGGCCAAAACACTGAATTATATTATAATTTAGTTGATAGCAGCAGAGAGTCGAAGGAACAGCAGTAGTGGCAGGAAAAGAAGATGCAGGTGTACTAGCCAAAGGATAGATTGCACATGGAGATTGAAGAATTAAGGTTGCTAATGGTGAAGATGTCTCAAAGAAGGCATGAGGAAAGAATGAATATTTTCATCAACAGAGAAAATAAGCAAAGTAGCAGGAGAAGATATATAACAGAAGGAGATGGAAAAAGCAAAGTCAGTAGAGCATTGCAACATAAAATTTGGAGACTAGGAGAACTGAAGATAAAAAAGACAGAACAACATGATGAGATGGATGATCAGTTATAGAACAAGGTTTGGGATCCAAGTATATTGAATAAGGAAGGCTATGACCTGGAGTTCATATTTATTTCTTCCTGGGGAGTCTGATGCAGGAGCATCCTACTATCCATCCAAATTCAAGTTCAAAGTCTGATTAGGCCTAGAAGGGGTCTTCAATTCCAAACTAATGGTCTTCAAACCATCACATTGTAATTAAACTTATGTAAAAGATGTGATTCTAGATGGATAATGAGTCAATTAGGTGATTCACTAGGTGAGTGATGATTAAGTGATGAGTCATGTAACAAAACCCTCATCTAATGGAAGTGAGTCATAGGATAGGTTTGATAGTTTGAGTTATTAAGTATGTTGTTGAGTGTATTGAGGATCTAAACCATAATGGTTCATGAATCCAATTATGTATATTTGTAATCTTGCAAGGCATAGATAGATAAGTAGACAGGGGATATAGAAGAGATAGACAGATAGGGAGGTCAGTAATACCTGTAGGAGATAGAGGAAAGGCCAGTTAAAGTTGTATCAAGCCTACAGAGAACAAAACATAGGTTCTGAGATTATTTTGTATGTATAGTTGTTGCGTGTGAACGTAAAATACTATTTTGGCTAAATATCTGTCGTAAATTCATCTTTGTTTGAATATGTGATTTCATGAAATGAATGTTTGATTTATTCCCTTTTATTAGTTGATAAGATCGTATGTGAAAGATGGCTTCTAAGAGGGAGGAAAAAGAGATCGATTGATCGAGCCTCTGATCAATCGAAGGAGAGAGTTAGATGAATAATCCACTTCGGATTTCATGAATGCCTAATCCATGTGCAGAGGTTTTTCATATTCGGGGTTTGCAGAGATCGATCACTATAAGGATCGATGGAGAGGAGTTCATCCTGTGCGTGACTTGAATGATCAAAATAAATCATGGAAGGAAGAATCCATAGATGGAAGTCAATTATGCATAGATGGGACAAGTCAAACCTTGCTTAAACAAAAAGGCGAGAAAACTTAGATCGATGATGGATATTGGATCCGAAAATATATAACAGTCAGAGATTAGATCCAAAAAGGAAAACAGATCAACAATCTAGATTCTCGACATAGAAGATCAATGGTTCAGACAGAAGTTGCAGGAGAAGATTTGCGGGAGTCGCGCTTCAGAAAATGAAAAGATGTGTTTGCAACCCACAACCCGCATGTAGAAATACCGTTGTAGGAACGTAATTGCGGGAGGTTCATTTTAAGTTGGAAAATTCTAGGCTCGCAACCTGCATTCCGTAATTGTGGAAAGGAGTTGCGGAAAAGGCATTACGGAAACCCTGTTGCAGAATAGAGCTTCCAGAAGGTTTGAATTTGCGGAAAGGTGAATGCGGAAGACATAAGTTGTGGAAACTGAGGGTTTAATCTTGTAGAAGCAAATATCAAGTGTGGAAGAAGATAGAAGAACAAATTTTTGGCTGTTAGAATAGGTTTAAAGTCCCTCCATGCTCTAAATTTCATGTTTATGAGCTCAGAGGTGGAAAAAAACATGCCACCAAGGTGGGTTTGGTATCATCAACCCTCCTTGGCTACATCTACGAACCACTTCCAATGGGAAGGCCGATCTATTAAGTCTTCAAAATATTACAATTGAGTTTTTTGGGAACACCTCAGAATTCTGTCTATTAGAAGCATAAATAAACAACACCATTAAACTCCTTGCAAAATTATGAGAAAAATGAGTATAAAATCGAATATATTTTCTTGAGACCTCCTCTAGCACACAAAACAAGAACACCCTCTTCCCTATTTGTACTAACTATAGTTTCTAGACTCAGGAATCTTACACATTAATTCCTTTACTATCTCGAGATCAGTGCCCACACTCTGTCTTAAAAAACATGCAAGCTATTGTACTCTGTACTCCAGTTCCTCCCCGTCGTTGGTTAATTCATGGTTTTTTATAAGGTTAAAAACTTTGGTTTTTTGTCACGGGCCATAGGCCACACACCCTTTTTGAGCCCCCAATATTTATGCCATCTCTTAAGAAAAAATCGTTTCCTACCACTTAGCGGTAGGGTGGTGCCCTAGTGGTAAGGCACAATACTATTTGGGGAGAGGTCTTGGGGTCAAACCCGTAGGCCTCTCCTCCTTCCATCTTATTTTGGTAAAGTCGCATTAATACGTTGATATATGGTTTAACATGTTTGTATGGTTTGAAATGTGGTGCGTTGAAATATGTCATAGATATATGGATAAGGAAAGGTTTGTTATCATATGGTTTGTTGGCAATCAATATATGGTGGCATATGGTGTTATAAGGTTGGCTCCATCGTTTACTATATGGTATAATACACATCACAATGGGGGCCTCGGTGTTTCCATGGGGTTGAGGGAGATGCCCTTGACCCCTCGCCATTTTTTTAATTTTCAAACCTTAACCTAATATAATATAATGTTTTCCCCATTTTTTTAATTTTAAAACCTTACCTAAACATAATATAATATTTTTCAATGGTTCTTATCAAGGACCATGGTGGGAGCCTTAGCTAGTGCAACATGGTCATAAATTGGGCTAGGGAGGTCTTGGGTTCAAATCCCATAGCTCCAATCCTTAACCACATCTCTTATAAACTATTTGTTTTTCATAACCATTATTCACAACTTTTACCATTTTTAACCTTTATTATCGAAACTTCAAATGTTGGCAACTCTTACATCCAGAGGTTGTTTCGCATGAAACAAAATTCACTGAAAATTTGTTGACAGTCTCTTTCAACCTGTAAGTTTTTATTTTTATTTTGAATACTATAAATTTGATCAAATTTTAGTTGATCCACCTGGACCAAACCTTCCCATTGAGAACTGTTTGGGCCACCAAAAGCATGAATCATTTAAGATTCAAGTGAGGACATGTTCGGCTCATTTTCCTGTATCACCTATCTACTATTCCTGGAACATGTACATTTGAATCAGCATAACAACAATAAACAATGCACTGACATTGTTAAGTACATTAATCCCTTTTTCCAAAAAATATTCATTCAATATTGTAGGAACAAACCATATATTGCTGATCAATAATAAGTTGAATACCAACATTGAATATTTGAAATAGATTGTACCCATATCAAGTTGAATTTTGACCATAGGAACACTATCAATCATAACATGTGTATTGTAGAGAAATGACACTTCCTTTTTATGCTTAGGATTCTTTTTCCTCTGACATTGCATAGACATAAGTGAAAATTTTCGACTTGCATTAACAACCCTTTTTAATTATTTTGTAGTGCCCAATGATATGCCATTTGTAAATGTATGTGAATGCACTATGTACTTAATTCCTTCTTTAAACAAGTGATACTAATTATATTCTCTATAAAATATTTCCTTTTGATCGTATAAGTACGGACTACCCAACACAATTCCACAGATATCTAGTGGGACCACATCAAATTCAACATCATCTATAAACTTATATGTTATTGCAAACTTTAGATCACACTATTTTGTTACTTGTAATATTTTATCTTTACATACCTAGCCTAATGGATAAGGTTTCTTGTGTGGTTTTGTTGTTAATCCCAATTGCTTAACTACTTCTTTTAAAATAAGATTAGCTTGGGATCCACTATCTATGAGTGTGTCTATTTTAGTTTGTTTTGTAATCACCCTTATATGAAGAAATGCATTCCTCTATTTATCCTTAGAACTGACATGGTATTTAGAAGTAGAAGAACATGAAGAACCAATGTTAGAATCATTACCAACAATAGCTTTACCTTTCACGCCTACGATTATTATCTTTGTTTCATCCTAGGAATATGATCCAAGGTCCCTAATGATAATCGTGGCTATTTGATTCCCTTTCTGACCCTTAAACCACTTTGGTTTCAGTTTTGGATGTATTTTCCAACAGTTTTCCTCTATGTGACCTTGCTTTTGACAATGAGAGCATGTAGGCCTCTCTTCTTCTTTCCCCACTATAGGTTCATGCTTACCTTTCCCTTTTTCCTTTCCTTCTTTTTCCTGGTTGGATTCAGCTGAAGGAATATCATGAACACTCTTCCCTTTAGATTCAATGTGCGTAGCTTTCACACATACCTCATCAAGGTTAGTCGGATTAAACATCAATATCTTATGACGTAAATAACTATGCCATCCTCCTATATATTTGAGGAGAGTTTCCCGGGTGTAGAGAGGTATACCAAGTACCAATGCTCTTTTTTAAAATTCTTGTGTGTAATCTTGTACACTGTGTCCCTTACCTTGCCTCAGATTCTACCAATCCATCATAGCTTGCTGTATATACCCTAATGGATATATTTGTTTTTTTAGTGCTGAAATGAACTCATACCAAGAGGAGATGATTTTTCCTTTTGTGGAAAGATCCTCTTGAGATCTTCTCTCCCACTATATGAGAGAAGTCCCTCCAAGCCGAAGAGAATCCAACTGAATATTAATGTCATCTTCAGTAAACTTTTGAATCCTACAATAAACTTCAATTTGACAGATCCAATTGTCCAAGTTTTCAACATTAAGCTCTCCAGTATACATAGGTAATTCAAACTTAATATGTAGCTTTAATTGAGGCACATTAAGGTCAATTTTTCATTTTTTTCTTTCCAAACGAAGAATGCAAAGAGAAAGAACCATCAATATAAGATGTAGAAGATGGTGGGGATTTAGGAGGTTCCTCACCACCTAATTATTTTTTACCTTCCACATGATATGGAACTCCTTGTTCACCTCTCTTTCGATCTTGATGGAGCTTCTCTACCATTTTTTTCATTCTCATGAAAGATTTTAGAACTTCCCCTTCATATGGGATAGAAGAAACAAATTCTTCTCGTTTTGGTGAAGACATTTTTCCTCTTCTTGAACCAATCTCTTGATCAAACTCTTCAAGTTCCCCTTCACCACGTTTCAGCCTTGATCTTGGTAACATAAACACACAATGCAATGGTTATCTTGGTCTGATACCAAACTTGATATGAAATTTCATGATATTTTAACCCTAAAATTTCTTTTGAATTTGAATGTTAAATACTCATTAAACATGCTTAAAAATGGAATATTTAAATGCTTTAAATCATTCACAAAGAAAATAAACATAGAAATGCAAACCAGAAATCGAAGACACAATTGATAACGTAGTTCACCCCTCTTAGGCTACCTTTCCAAGCCACTTCCAATGGAAAGGACTATATATTGATTCTTCAAAAGCTTACAATTGAGTGTTTTGGGAACACTTCAAAATTCTATCTCTCAAAAGTAGAAACAAACAACACCACTAAACTCGTGAAATTCTGAGAAAAACGAGCATAAACACGAATATATTTTCTTGAGTCTGTACTGACTGTACTTTTCCACCTCAAGAACTGTGCACATTAATTCTTGTAATATCTGGGGATCTGTTCCCACGCTTTGTATTGAAAAAGTGCAAACTATTGGACTATGTACTCCCAATTCATCCCCGTCCCTAGATAATTCATGGTTTTTTATAAGGTTAAAAATTTGGTTTTTGGTTCACAGGCCATAGGCCATGTGCCTTTTTTTAATCCCCCAATATTCGCAGTAGCTCTTAAGAAATATACACCACTTACCACTCAGTAGTGGAGTGGTGCCCCAATGGTATGGAGAAACTCTATTTGGGGAGAGTTCATGGGGTCAAACACATGGGCCTCTCCTCCTTCCACATTATTTTGGTAAAGTGGCATTAATACATTGATATATGGTTTAACATGTTGGTATGGTTTGAAATGTGGTGCGTTGATATATGGCGCAAATATATGGATAAGGAAATATTCGTTATCATATGGTTTGTTGGTAGTTAATATATGGTGGCATATGATGTTATAAGGTTTGTGAGAGGAACATCTTGCAATAAACAAAGAAAATACATGATACAACAAAAATAACAGAGCATAGAAGAGAGTTTATTGATCGCAGGCCACTTCAAGGGGGAAACCTCCTTTAAGCAAGCTCAATACAAATAACTCTTGGGTACCTTCATCAGCCTCAACACTCACTTATATTCTAATTTTAATCTAAACAATTATTACTCCCCATGAATGTGGAATAATACAATATACTCTCAGTACGACTTACAAAGCATATGCATCCAACAAAAATATACTTAACAAAGTAAAAAGAAGGGTTGACATGGGTTCCTAGCATCCCCTCCCTCTTAGAAAAGATTTCTCCTCAAAGATTTAGATGTGGAAATTGTTGTTGAATCTGAAGGACTGGTTCCCATGTAGCATCCTCTGGTTGCATGTCGTGCCACTGAAATAATGCCGTTGTGATGGATCGAGAGTGAAGCTAACGAGTGCGCCTATTGGGGATGGTATCCATCTTGAAAATGATGGATCCTTCATTATCCAGTTTCATTAAATCGGTTTGTGCTCTGATGTTGGTGCCAATAAATTCCTTGAGACAAGACACATGAAATACAGGGTGAACATGAGAAGGAGGAGGAAGTTCCAATTTATAAACAACATACCTAGTCTTCTGAAGAACCTTATATGGACCATAGAGCTTTGGATCTAGTTTATGAATCCCTTTGATTTTTCTTAAAGCTTGCTTGTAAGGTTGTAGACAAAGAAAAACCATATCAATGACTTGAAAAGTGCACTCATAATGGTGTTGATCAACTTGTTTCCTTCTCACTTCCGTCCTTCTCTTCATGTTGATTTTGGTTTTGTTACTCCTCATTAGGTGATAATTTGGTTATTTCCTCTGGTTGATATCCTAAAGATTCAAATTAATTGGATACTGAGATCTTTTTGGAGGATTCCAAGATTTCTTGTTTTCTCCCTCCTCTTTTACGCATTGGAACCCAAGTAAAACCTTGATCCATTATGTCCTCATCTTTATTAGGAGGAGATTTCACAGATTTCATAGGGAATTCTATGAACATATGTCCATACTTGTGACATCTATGGCATCTGAATGAAATTTTCTCATAGTCTAGGGTTTGCACCCATTCTTCATCTTCTCATGACATTTTGATGGATTCTAGTAGTGTTGCCGCCTTTCACACACCTGGGGGGGGGCGTGGAAAAAATATTCAAGCCACTCAGTGTGTCCTTGGGGGAAAGTCTTGAGTCAAGGTTGTCACCTTATTCTCGACTCCTCCGTTTAGGTTCAACTCCTAATGAAGCCAAGGGGGGTAGACCCTATTAAATTACTCAGGCAAAATTATTTAGTATGATGATGGTATTAAAGAGTAAGTTTTTTAGGATTTTTGATTTAACAATTGTAAACAACAAATAACATGATGATATAATCACAAGTAAGCACAAAATGGCACCCAATCACATATAGATTGAAAGAAATAAACAATTGACCAGTGCCTTGAAAATGGAGTCGAAAAATAATTAAGAGTGTTTGCAAGTGCTGGAATGAATGCTGTGCAATTGTATTTTGGTACATTTTAAATTAATGTGAAAAGATGAGTAAATTAACTTAGGCGAGGGGACTCCAGATATACCCAGGGGGTACTTGGAGTATGTCCAAAACTAAACCTTCATGGCTACCCGCAAGGAATATGGGAGTTGAATGGATTATCTGAGACTATTGTTCATAATGCACCAGAGGTGTAATTGAGATCGGCACCTCGAGGTCACTTTTCAGGAGTTCCCACTTCCTTTGGGTATTTTGTCACCATTTACGGTTTGATCGAGGCGTTGGATTTTCGCCTGATGGTGGTTGATTGGGAAATATGAAGACTAAATAAAATATTCACTCACATTGCTTTTGATGTGGCTTGACTAATCGGATGAACCGCAGCCAAGTGCAGAGCATACACACCGGAGTCTTGTCGATTTTAGTAAATTTGAAGGGTGTGTTCTTGTTAAAAAGAAGATCCTCCAGGAATCTCTTTCGGTACAAGTCGACCTCAATTGGGAAATCAAGGAGGGGTTAATTTTACCGCTTGCACATGAAAAAATAACAATGGCAGTAGAATCAGAGATACACAACACCGATTTTCTAATTAGTCCTACCACGCATCTCTTTCCCCTTTCGGGTCAATCGGGAAGTCGTGGGGTAAGTAGTATGATTACTTTGAATTCAAAATATGGAATAATGAAAAATGTTATCAAAGTATACAATCTTTCATAACAACACTAAGCTAGAGAAAAAATGGGAAAATTTGCAAAAAAGTGAAACGGACGTGGATCCCCCTTGGGCGGATGGGGAGTGGGATCAAAAGAGCCTACTCGAAATGATTATTTTTTATTATTATTGGTTACAATATCAGCAAACTAAATTATTCACTTTGGTCCTTGTTATCTGGGATCCAAAGGCTTACAACAAGCTTTTAACAAGCTAAACTAAAATCACAGCGGTGGGGGAAGCCTCCAGGAAGCTCTGGTTCGCCCAAGAGTCAAAAAAAGGACAGAGTCTCCTTATATTTTTTGTTAAACCTACTAAAAAATAGAGATAAATTAAAATCAAATGTGCCCAAAAACACTTTAAAAGTTTTTTGGGTCACCACGCTAGTTACCAAAAAAAAACTAAGTAAAAAAATTGTTAAAAGGGGCTAATCTAGTTTCGCAAAAAGGAACTAAGGAAAGCAAGATTTCCTTGGGATCTTGGCTTGCTGTTTGGGAAGCCAATGAGATATGTGCTTTTCTTGCAGAATTTAAATATTTAAAGAATGAAAAAAGAAACTACCTTATGAGCAAGTTTTAGATCTATGATTTAGTTACTTTCAAAAAAGGAAATTTCTACACCTAGATCTATCTTTATGAAATAATATTATTTATGAAATTATAGATCTAAGAAACAAGACTCTTATGATCTAGATATAACAATATATAATTAATTCTTAGAACTAGATTTGATCATAAGAGGAAGAAAAAGGTAACCGAAAGATTGATTTTAATAGAAAGGAGGAAGAGAAGGGGAAAGGCCCGTTGTTGGATGGATCTGCAATGGAAACTTGTTAGTGGAATACAAAGGGACAATGCCTTCACAAAATTGTTGGATGTACAGTGGATTCAAACTAGATCCATGGCTCGTCCAATCCTCGCTACCTGAAAGCTAAACACACAATCCTGCACGAAACCTCATGAGATCTGGATATATATATGAAAAAGAGACAAGAATTACATACAAATAAACTTATTAAACATGTATAATCTAGATCTTCAAATATATATGCTATGAGATACAGAAAAACAAGTAACCTTACTTGCCCAACTATACTCCTATTGATTCAGCTGAATCGTTCAAGCCAGACAGGGTTCAGATGCAGAAATCGAGAAAACAAACTGACAACATCAATAGCCGCAAGACAATGCTTAATCCACACACATGAGAGCATTACACCATTTGGCCTCCAAAGATTCTTTATTTCAACAATCAAAAGATTACAATAGTATTACAATAGCAAGCCTTTCAATCCAACTCTAACTCGCTTGGAAGAGGAAATGGCTGCTTTATTTATAGCAAAAACATGAAATATAGCCCAGGGAGGGCATAAATCCCAAGGAGAGAGAGACTGCAGTTGCATGTGGAGTGAATCTAAGCCTAATATGAGTCTATCCGAGTCTGATATGAGTCTCATTGAGTGCAACTATCAATCGGAGGGCTGATCTGGCTGACACCTCAACCTGCCAACTGAAGCATCCACCAAAACTCATCCAAATGAGCCCACACGTGTGGAGAAGAGAGGGAGGGCACAATTCCCAAGATTGCATGCGTAAATGTACTCTCTGTTCAGCCCATATCACCTCCTTATGTCAAGGGATGGTCAGATATAGTCAATCCCAAGCCGATGAGATTGATTTCAATCAAATCGGAGCAAATCCCAATGATTTACGATTTGGGGTTTTGTCCATTATTCAATTAATTTATCGTTTAAATAATCGATATTTGATTTTTAGGGATTTTTTACCTAAGTGATAGACAAATCACTCAAAACTTAGAAAATATGGGTTTATGGGTTTACATGGTGCTCTAAGCTTGAAAATGAGCACCCCCATGACTGAAACTGATTTTCAAGTCCACTTTTATTACAAAACCAATTTTTCCAATTAGAATATTAAAAAATATCCTAAGTTTTGTGGAAAAATTAAAATTAAAGAACTTAAAAAATTAAAAAAATTAAAAACCTAGGGGGCTTAGACATGTTCATATGACTCGACCATAATTCCTAGCATGTTTATACATTGACACATAGACTGTAACAAGCTCAATAGGCCTAAATTCCAAGCCGACCATCCCAACTTTGGAGGTATTGAGTGAAAAACTCAGAAATTATCAATCATTTATTCAACAACCAATAATAACCAAGGGAAAAAACACCCTGGGTTGATCGGATTGACAAATAAATTCTAAGAGATTGAGTCTTTTACAGACACTATCATGCTATAACATCTTATTACAACTCCCCCATGGGGTAATAACATGTGATATAGTACAACAAGCACTTCCCAGAAGCAGTTCCAAAGGTCTTCTGAAGTCCGAACAAAGCATCTTTGTCTGGTTCACCAGGCTCACTTGATAAAACCCACTAAGTAAAACTTAGGTGGTAACAAACTGTAGTTCCTTGGATAGATCCATATACACACATATTCTCTCATAGGTTGTGTATCTTTGTGCCTTGGTTTGATCATATATTTTAATGAAGGTACCCTTATTGTTTTCGATATTTTCCATAATTTATGAGTCCCATTACTTGATTGGGAGAGAGTAGAGACGAATCCATAAAAATGAAACTCACTTATCCTCTTTATCTGGGAAAAAATTATCCTTCCAAGTTCTTAAGAACAATCATGTTGAGTAAAATGAATAAGGTCCTCCGTCAATAATTATATTTCTTCCTTCCTAACTTAGAAAAGAGATGGTGAGAAATCCTTTGGAACCCAATTGGAGATCATAGTGGCCCCATGGTTTCCAGGTGGAATTTATCCGCTAAAATAGGGATTTTTCCTAAGGTAAAATTAGCACAAATTATAATGTCCCATTTTTAATTTTTATTAAATGACCAATTTTTTCACTTTTTCCCCAATTTAACTAGTTTTGATGTCTAGACCTCCAAATTGACCCAAATGCTCCAAAAGTTTCTCAGAAGGTACATGAATGATAATAGAAATTAAATATGAGGTTCAGAAATGTTTTATGAACCCCCAATTACTTCTTCAAACTTTTTTAATGTTCTGTTCAAAGTAGGAGTCTTTACTAGCAAATTGGGGCTCCAATTCCCCCTGGGAAATTGTCAGAAATGACTTCTCAAATGGTCCCAAACTCACTCGAATTTATGAAAGAGGTAGGGGATGTGTATGGTAAATTTTTAAAGTTTCATATGCATCATGTTTCAATTTATACATGCTGTTATGACTCTTTCCAAAACAACACCCAAATCACAATTTCGACCATTGGGGAAAATGCACCAAATCTTCTCCCAATGCAATAAAAATGAGTAAAATAGATTCCTATTCTTAAGTACTGAAAATGAGACATTAAATACACATTAATTAAATTCCATTCATCATACATTTATCAGATATAAATTCCTCCATTTGAAATAATAAGCATTACCATGGCATATATCAAAATAGAGTGGAAATGGTCATTGTTCGTTCATTAAAAGTCATTTTGACATACAAATATTAGGAATTTAGACTTGAAACTTTCTGAGAATGAATAAAATAAAATATTTAATGGATTAAAATCAGAAATGGACAATTAAATTCTCACCAAATTCGAAATCATCGGCATTACAATGGTTCACAACAAGATAGTGGGGAACTGGCACTATTTCTTCATTGTTCAACATTTTTACATGAATTAATTTGGGTATTTTGACCTGAGATTCTTATGAATTTGAAATATATGGCATATATATCATAACATAATATAATGGAAATTATAATATTCCCCAAAGATATCAATATCTCACCCAAAGCGCAATCCCTCCATGAGCAAGAATATGCAATAAAAACTGGAAATGGTTGAGAGAAAGTGTTGCAATAAAAGGAACCATGAGCTTCCCTGTAGCTTACAACTGAAAATAAAACTCCATTAAATATCCATGAAATACCTAATTTTCCTCTCCAAAAACCAACTTGGATGGGAATCTTTCACCCTCGAAATTGGCCAAGGCAAGAAAACTAGTCATCCACTAGCTCTCACAATTCTCAAATGACAATTTCTCAAATGAACAAAAGATATTATCTTGGTTTATTCCCATACTTTATAAACATATTTCTCCTTCTATGGTTCCCAATCCATCCACAAACTCAAGCCAATTCGAATTTGGGTGTGTGCTCATGATTTGCCATGTGTCCTCCCTTCCCTAGCCTTCCATATTCCCCCAATTTGAGTAGGAACCCATTGAGCTTCCTCAACTCACATGAGATATCTCTTGGATGCTCTATTTTTACCTGACATGTCATATATGTCAGATTTTATCCTTGATATCTGATTTGTGTCATAGGTTTCATAGCATCTTCATCATTGTTGTCATATAGCTGGGGAATCTAGTCCAAGTGTCTCACTAGCTCCAAAATGACTCTTCCTCTCCCATGTAAGTTACATTTTTCCAAAATTTGACCTATGATGCATATGGACAAGTGTATTATCCTTATAAATCATCCAAGAACCTGTATGCTTCCCATGTATTTGAAATTGCAAGAGGAGGATGCCGTGTGGCACATAAATTCTAGCTTGTGTGGACCCCATAGTCTCCATGTGTCTTTATGCTCCATTGCCACTTTAATTTTCCCTTGTATTTATTTATTTATATTATTTATTAAATATTTATTCCATTCTAATTTTAAAACATCATTCATTATCCATGTAGTAACTATTTATTCCATTCTAGATAGGAACAAGTTGTTGATGTACTAACTAAGCCTCTGTCTCATGTAAAGTTTGAACACTTTCGAGACAAGCTTGGTGTAGTCCAAAAGGACCTCCCTGGAAAGAGGGAGTGATGATGAGATTATTATTGAGGATGAGATGGTAGTGATATGGCAATGTAGAAAATGCCAGTCGAGTTTATCAATATACCTACAGATGTTGATGAGGTCTGACATTCACTTGTGGATGATAGTATCCTCCTTGAGGATGGTATTTTGGAAACCAACACTCTATTGTTGAGAGTGGTCATAGCTTTACCGAATGACGTTGGTCATGCAGATGATAGTACTCTCTTATGGAGAGTGGTCTTGCATTCATTTGCAAGATGGTATTACAAAAAATAACACTCTCTTGTTGAGAGTGGTCCTAGATTTTATCGACTGAGGATGGTCTTGCGAACGATAGTGCTCTCTTATCGAGAGTGGTCCTACATTCATTTGTAGGATGGTCTTGCAAACAAGAACACTCTCTTGTTAAGAGTGGTCCTATATTTTACGGGATGAGGATGACCTTGCAAACGATAATACTCTATTATGGAGGGTGGTCCTGCATTCATTTGCATGATGGTCTTGCAAACAAGAACACTCTCTTGTTGAGAGTGGTCCTAGATTTTACCAGTTGAGGATGGTCATGTAGACGATAGTACTCTCATATGTTGAGTGGTCCTACATTCAGTTGTGGATGAGACCTGGAATCAGTTGCAAACAATAGTATTGTCTTTGAGTATGGTCCTATGGACAAGAACACTCTCTTGTTGAGAGTGTTCCTAGCACTTATCAATTGAGGATGGTCCTGCGGATGATAGTACTCTCATATGTTGAGTGGTCCTGCATTCAATTACGGATGAGATCTTCATTTAGTTGCAGACAAAAGTATCCTCTTTGAGGATGGTCCTACGAGAAAGAACACTATATTGTTAAGAGTGGTTATAGCACTTACCGGTTGAGGATGGTCATCCAAACGATATTACTCTCTTATGGAGAGTGGTCTTGCATTCACTTGCAGATGGGTTCCTGTATTCAGTTGCAGATGATGATGTTCCATCATTTAATTATGTTGTCAGTGATTTAGCTCAGTATTTATATACTGATAGTCCAGGTGATGCTCGAGATGATGCCGGAGATGATGATGCTCTAGATGATACCAAAGATGATGATTCTCTAGATCATGCCATAGATGATGATACTCGAGATGATGCTAGAGGTAATGATGCTCGAGATGATTCCAGAGATGATGATGCTTCAGATGATGGCATATATCTTCGAGATGATGCTCGAGATGATACTAGATATCCATGATGATGAAATTTTACAGATGATGATGATGTTGATGTAGATGTGAAAAACTCCTATGACATATAGATTCACCAGTGAGTTGTACAGATGTAACAGTTGTGTTATAGAATACCTTCATTTTTAAGAGGGAGTGTTAAATAAATGTAATTACAGAAGATATTATATTTTGTATTATTATTGTTATTACCCATTTCATAGATGTTGTCCTTCAATTAGGGATGTCATTGATGTATTTGGCCATGTAAATCCTTGAGGTAAAACCTCTATTGTAAGTCGGGTCAGTAGTAACCACAAAAGTACTATTAAATTGTATTTGTGAGTCTCCTAAGGCATGTCGGCCCTGGAAGCAAGGAGAAGTCGGCCATGTTGGGTTATTAGGCCTCTCAACTGATTAGTATAAATAAGAGAGGCTCCTCCCTCATTTGGATGAGTAGATCACTCAAGCAATTGCGCTCGAAATAGAAGAAATAGTCCATATGGAGGAGAGGAAGTAGTCTAGTCTTATTCTTTAGGTCTTACACTGTACTTGGTTGAAGTATATATAGAGGAAGTCTTACTGGGTTTTCTTCCCCACTAGGGTTTCCTAGGATAAATATTTGTGTTCTGTTTTGTTCTGTTGTGCTTTTTATTCTTTCATAGATCCTCTTGTTTTAGTATAACAACTTTTAAAATCTTAACACCTTCTTCCCAAATGCTTTCTCTCTTTCTACAATTTTCTCAACAAGTTTTTCAAAGGTTATAGCTTTTATCTAGCCATTAGCTTGAAGTGATTCTAAATAGTGAGTATATAGGAAGGGTAGAGAGCCTTAATAAATGCAGTAAGTTGAATGTTATCTTTTACACCAGTTGCATCAATATCTTGGAAAATAGATCTAATTTCAGAAGCAAGTTTCATTGGATCATTAACTTTTAATTCTAAGTTAAATAAATTCATTAACAATTGTATGGTTTCAAGCTAAGAATGGAATCATACAAATATTTTAGTTTCTTTAATGCTTCCCAAACACTTTTGCTAGAAACTCAATGTCTACTTACTTCTTCACTTACATAGGCAATGATCAGCATAAGCCTTCTTGTCCTTGCTTTTCCATAATGCTAACTCTTTGGTATTAGTAGGTGGCACTAGTGCACTTTTATCCACTTCATAAATTGTATCTTTATCTTTCTTATCTTCAAAATTCACATTTTAATGTATTCCATCCAACATGTCATTAAAAATAAGGGTATTTTTAACTTTACGAAACCAATTTCTTTATGAGACAAAATTACTCAAACAATTGAAATTAAAGAATTCATTGAAATTTGCGGTGTACAAATGATAGTCTGATATATTCTTTTCCTCTACCCGGATGTTCTGTAAAAACAATTATCTTCTAAAAATATATCCCCGTAGGTTTAATAATTCAATTAAAAAAACCTTGTACCCAAATATAAATGACCGCTTAAAAACTTTTATTTTCTAAAAAGAAATCCTCAAAGATTTGATGCTTAATTTAAAGAAACCATTGCATGGAAATATAAATGGCCACTCTCTTCCTTTTTTTTCTTAAAAAAAAAGTAAATAATTCTTCCAAACAATTTATGTGCAGTATCCCCTTTATGTGCAGCCTTTCTTCCACAATATTTACTAAACAACTCTCCTTTCTTAGTGATAGCTCCTTTGTGGCCTCCTCCTTCATGGGCTCCTCTCTCACCAAGTCTTTCTAACCAATGCTTCGTTGCCTTGCTCTAATACCATTGCCATGGGCCTTGAAGAAACTCAACAATGAATGTATTACTTCGTAAAAGAGTATTACATATAGAGGAAATCATAACCGTTATTTACAGTTAGATAACGAGATTATTAATGAGAATTTACTAACTAATAACTGAAATATTATTTACAATGAAATCGTAAAGGATTATTCAACAAAAGTACCCATAACTTTCTCACATGGTGAAAAACAAAACCATGACATTCTTTATTCATTGTCTTCCTACTCCCCGAGATCTGGATGAAGGTTTTGTCATCCATTTTTTCACATATGATTAATAAATGCATTTATCAATAACCAGGTAAAAACGAAACTTTTTGCATTTATTTTTGGGCAAAGTTTTGACGAAAATTTTATAAAAAGTAGAGTTCCAATTGTATAAATGTACAATGGTAGAGTTCCTTTATAAAATCTTTCGTTGAGGTTTTAACCCAATTTAAATAGATTTAGATGCTCAAAAAATCAAACAAAGTTTCGCATCAATCCCAACTTTGTTAAATTGTTAAATTGCGATAATTAAAAAAGTGCAACTCATGATATATGTCTATCTATTTTGGATATGTCAACAAAATAATTCAAAGACATGTTAAAAATACTAGCTGTCATTAGAAACACTGTTTAAGTCCTTTGGAGGATAATCTATTAGAGAATGTCTCAAAACTAATAATAACTTGTATACTTAAATATTATGTTATCCCTTTTATGATTACATAGTATTTCCTTCAGTTGATACAGATAGAGATTTATGGTTTAAAACTAAAAGCTTAGATATTAAATATTTAAATAAATTAAAAAAAAATTGTAATTTAAAATATTAAACATTGTTTTATTTTATATTTATATATATATAACTAATTAATTAATAATGATAATTTTTACTATACTTAAATCAATTATGTTTTATTTAATCTTAGTTTTAATGTTTTATTTTTTTATTTAAAATTTTGAATATTTTTTTTAATTTTAATTAGTTAATATACAAAGATGAGTACTTTTTCAAATATTTTGATTTTTTTTTTATGTTATAGAGTAAATATGATGATGATGATAATAGTTATGGTTTAACCTAAGAAGAAGAAAATGAATTATTAATTTATTGTAAATTTTTTTATAATTTATTAAAATATAATAACTATTATTTAATTTTTTTATTTTTATTTAAAAAATAAAATCATACATTTTTAAGTTTGTTACAAAATTTTATGATTTTAAAATTGAAAAAATATAATTATAATTGAAAATAAATTAATAATAAAACCTATTTGTATACACATCTACCACCTCGTTACACTTAAGGATCATTTCACAAGAATGTCGTAATAATAAGTCTGACCTATTTTGTTGCTTTGTGGATCTTAGAAAAGCTTTTGATACGGTGCCTAGAAATAACATGTGGAATAGGCTAAAGGAGCTTAAGGTTCCTTTTGAGTTGAGAGCTATCACGATAAGGTTATATGAAAAGGTCATTGCCAAGTTTAAGAATAATGAGGGGTGGACAACATATATAAATTGTAATATTGGAGTTAAACAAGGTTCCCCCCTCCCCTACTCTTTTTAGCATTTACATTCATAAGCTAGAAAAGTGTTTAGAAAAAGTAGATTGTGTCGGTACAATCTTAGCTGGGATGGTTATCATCATCCTACTTTATGATCATGATATTGTTCTTATGGCAAGGTGTCATTTTGATCTCGATAAGCAATTAATAATTCTTAAAGATTTTTTCTCTAACATGGGTATGATTGTTAACACCAACAAGACAAAAATCATGATTATAAAATCTAAGAAATACATGTATGTAAATTTTATTTATGATAATATAAATAGAGAGGAAGCGTCTTCTTACAAGTATCTCAGAATTGATATTCCTCACATGCTTAATTGAAACTATAGCATTGAGAAAAGGATTAATGGAGGGTGGAAAGCTCATTTTGGTCTTGAAAATAATTTCAAATCAACGAATCTAGACATGCGGGATAAAAAGAAGTTCCTCTTTGAAACTCTTGTCATCCATGTTATCTTGTATGGTTCTGAAGTATGGGGGTGTAGCAATTCTAGAGAATCTCGGAGGAATATTGAGCAAATCAAGCGATTTATAACTTATAATCTCAAAATTAAAAGTAATACACCTTATCCTATTCTCCTCATAGAAGTGGGGTTTTTCCCTCATCAAGAGCATGGCTATGACTAGGTACCTGATGTACAAGCATAAGATAAATAACATGGGAAATGAGAGACTTCCTAAAATTTATTTAAACTCAAGTCAAAACCAACTATGCCTCAATCGGTGTTGGTGTAAAGATACCATGGCTCGGTTAAACCATTGGGGCGTTGACAAAAACAACATTTTGCATAACATTGATAATGTCAAAAATATTATTACTTCTAGGTTTAAAGAGAAATTTCGGTGTGAGGATAATTTAGCACTTAAGAGAAAATTAAGATACTATAAGGAAGTCATTAATCCTAACTTGGAATATCAGAAGTATCTCTTAGTAGTAAGTAGCGCGTGGAAGAAAATTAATATAGCCAAGATTAGAATGAAGTCTCATGAGCTCCATAGCCAAACAGAGCGTTGGTCTATTCCTAAAACTCCATGGAAAGAAAGAGTTTGTCATTTGTGTGCGTCTATGAGCGTTGATGATCAAAATCACTTTCTCTTAGAGTGTCTTACTTACACCCACATTAGATTTGAGTTTCATAGTATTTGTTACAATACAAACCTTTATAACCTCATAAGTTGCCAAAACTATAATGAGGTTGGCAAGCTTCTTAGCAATAGTTTTAAGCACAGGAACAAGATTTTAAAGTAAACCAAGTATTATTATTCTTAAGATTGAATAGACGGAAGTTGGTCTAAAGTAATCATCATCATCAATAAAACTATACAAATTTTACAATAATTCATTTTCTTCTTCTTAAAATAAGTTAAACCAATAACAACCATTATCATCATATTTTTTATAAACCTTTAAATTTTATAACATAATACAAATTTTAACTAAAAAAAATTATTCATTCACTTTATAGCATAATACAAATTTTATTTTAAAAAGATTCAAGATTGAAAGATTGCTCATCTTCAATACACAGACTAATCAAAATTTTGAAATTTTATTTTTCAAACATTTTAAATATAAAAATATGTTGGAAAAACGTAATTACTCGCAGATCTGTACTTGACTTCCAGCCGACTCTGTCAGAGTCTGTACGAGTCAAGATCTTGTCTATCGGTCTGACAAGAAGGAAAAGTCCACAATTCGGCTCTATAAACCAGTCGAATTTATTTCAAAAGCTAAGTTGTTAGGTAGATAGTTATTACAGTCTTTAATGGCAAGTCAGTCGGCCCATGTAGTAGCAATTTTCAAATTGCCTATAAATAGAAGAAGCAAATTGTAAATCAGTAGACAGATAGTAGACAGCAGAGGAACTCCAGGTGAGAAAGAGAAGTCGAAGCTCAAGCTTCTGTGCATATGATTTAATCGACGAGCTGAAGCTCTGTAGACTGACGAGTCTGAATAGACAAGTCTAGACCGACCATTTTGTAACCGACAAGTTTGTAGTACTTTGTTATTTTAGCATAGTTAATATATGAAATAGTTTGTGGTTCAATGCATGACTATTTGGCCGCACATGTTTCCAGATTTATTCATGTAAATGTCTTTTACAGTTACTGATAAGTAAAAGAACAAGAACCCATAAAAATCTCACCGTGTGAAAGTTCTAGGTTTTACGGCACATTGGTAGACTCAAGTCTTCCTACATATTTGGGCATATGTTTCTCATAAGTTATTTGGATTTGTAAATGTGTTTATTTTACTTCATTTTACTCACAAGTGAAAAGTATTTGTAATTTCTTAAGTCTTTAGACTAAGAAACATATTCTGCAGATTTCGACCAAAGTGAGCCGACTAGAGTGGTCAGTGAGTCAGCCGACTGAAGCAGCCGACTTAGTCGAAGGTCCGACTTGGTCGGAGAGCCGACTTGGTCGAAGGTCCGACTTGGTCAGAGTGGAAGTGGTCGAGGTAAAAATCGGTCAGACAAGTAAGTCGGAGTAATTTTGGTTGAGTGAAGTACCGACTAAAATTTGTAAACTTGTCTAGTCGGACATAGACAAGTTTCACCCGACTGGTGAAAAAGAAAAGTGGTCGGCGTGAAAGGTAAAAGTGAAAATTTGAAAATTGAATATTGATTGAGCCCTAAACCCAAGTTTAGTCGGCTCGGTTTTGGCTATCTGGTATCAGAGCTTGGTATTATATCAGATCTTGGTTATATAGCAAGATTTATATCAGCCCAAGATTTTAGGAAATAAATCTTGTCTTAAAAAGTGGAAATTAATTTTCCAAGGAAAGTTAATTAAAAATTAAAAATGGCTTCCACTTCTGGTTCATTACAACCTCCAAGTTTTACAGGAAAGAATTATGAATATTGGTCTTTAACAATGAAGGCTTTATTCAGAGGTCAAGATGTCTGGGAGATAGTCCAGCATGGTTATGTAGAACCAGCAGACATGACAGCATATAACAATCTCACACAGGCTCAAAAAGATGCCTTGAGAGAATAGAGGAAGAGAGATGGAAAAGCTCTGTTTTTCATACATCAAGCTATGCATGAGAGCATACTCCCAAGAATAGCAGCATCGACTAATGCCAAGCAAGCATGGGATACATTGGAGACTGCCTATCAAGGTTTGGATAAGGTAAAGACATCCAAGCTGCAAATTCTGAGAAAAGATTTTGAATCTCTGTGCATGAAAGATTCAGAGAATGTAGACACATTCTACGCCAGAGTTGTTGGGTTGATAAACCAACTGAAATCTCATGGAGAACCCGTATCAGACCAAAGGGTTGTTGAAAAAATTCTCAGAAGTCTTCCCCCAAGATTTGAAAATTTGGTTGTGACCTTAAGGAACACACAGACATGTCGACATTCTCCATTGATGAGCTGCAAGCTTCACTCATCAATCATGAACACAGAATCAGCAGATCACAGACATCATTGGAAGGTTCTTTTGTAGCACATTCATCCATAACCCGTGGTAGAGGCAGGGGGAGAAACAACTTCAGAGGCAGAGGAAGAAGTTCTTCAAGAGGAGGACGAGGCAGAAGTCCTGTAAATGTCGGTGGCAGAGGAGATAACCAGAACCCAAGTCAGCCAAGTGGCCAAAGGTTTGATAAATAAAAAATTCAATGTCATTACTGTAAGAAGTTTGGTCATTATGCATATGAATGCAGGAAGAAGCAATATGACCAAGGAACACAAAGCCCAAGTCAGTCGACCAACACCAGCACTCCAACAAGTGCAATGTTAATGGCATCGACATCTCCACTTGAATACAATGTTGTTCAAGAAAGTCCACATGACATATGGTACCTAGACTCAGGATGCAGCAACCATATGACTGGTAATTTAAATCTATTTTCCAGTCTAGATTTACACTTGGAAACAATGTTCAAGTCACTGTCTTAGGAAAAGGAATTGTTGATATTCTAACCAAACAGGGGGAGAGTAAGTATATCCCTGATATCTATCATGTCAAAGGTCTGAAACATAACCTGTTAAGCATTGGACAGTTGTTACAAAAAGGCTACAGAGTCTACATGGAAGATGAACACTGTGTGATCAAAGACAAGCGTCCAAGCGACCAGCTGATAGCAAAAGTGCCAATGACAAGCAACCGCTTGTTTCCATTGAGGATAGTTCCCAACATAAAAGGGAAGACAAATACAGGAGCTGCATTCAAGACAGAAAGTGAAGAAACAGTCGAGATCCTCGACAAGAGAGAAAATTGCAGCGCTAATTTGCAAGCTGCATTTCAAACAGAAGTTCAGGATGAATCCTGGTTGTGGCATTTCAGATTTGGACATCTGAATTTTGGTGGGCTGAAGCTACTGCACACAAAGAATATGGTGAAGGGATTACCATTGATCGACAAACCAAAGAGGGTTTGTGAAGGCTGCATTTTTGGCAAGCAACACAGAGAGACATTTCCAGTCGAAAAGTCCTATAGAGCACGCACACCACTTGAAATTGTGCACTCTGACATCTGTGGTCCAATGCAGACATCATCCATTGGTGGCTGCAAGTATTTTCTAACCTTTATTGATGATTACTCAAGAAAGACATGGGTATATTTCTTGAAACATAAATCTGATGCATTTGGTTATTTTCAGTAGTTTAAGGCACTCGTGGAGAACCAGAGTGGTCACCGCATCAAGATCTTAAGGACCGACAGAGGAGGTGAATATGTTTCAAATGAATTTCTGAATTTTTGCAAG
>LPNX010332506.1:92677-112687 GCA_001517045.1 Pseudotsuga menziesii
AAAAGACACAAAAGCATACAAGCTGTATGACCATGTCACAAGGAAAGTGATAATCAGTCGGGATGTTCAATTTGTCGAGAACGAATCATGGGATGGAACCGTCGACACAAATGTCAAGATTGTGTCGAACATCGACAATGATGATATGGAAGAGGAAGTGGTTCAAATACCACATGTAAGTCAACCAATCGGAGCACCGTTGACTCCCATGACACCAAGACACATTTCAGCACAAGGACCATCGACACAAGTAGCAGCTCAAGCTACACCAACAAGTACACCAAGAGGACAGCAGACTCCATTAAGCATTTCATCAAGGTCGACATCGACAGAGCCGGTGAAGACAAGAAGTCTGCGGGAGATATATGAAGCTGGTACACCTAATTCATTCTCTCTGTTTGCATTATTTTCTCCTATATATGATCCACTAACATTTGAAGAAACTGTTGAAGAAGAAGTATGGGCACAAGACATGGATGAAGAAATAGAATGCATTGAGAAAAACCAGACATGGGAACTGGTCGATGTACCAAAAGACAAGGATGTAATCAGTGTCAAATGGATTTATAAGACAAAGCAAGATGTTGATGGGAATGTGCAAAAGCACAAGGCAAGAATGGTAGCAAGAGGGTTCACACAGCAACCCGGCATCAACTTCAATGAAAAGTTTGCACCTGTTGCACGCATGGATACAGTCAGAACAGTTTTGGCCATTGCTGCACAAAACAAATGGCAAGTTCATCAAATGGATGTCAAGTCAGCATTCTTAAATGGCTATCTAGAAGAGGAAGTATATGTGGAACAGCCACAAGGGTATGAAGTTCCAGGTCAAGAGCATAAAGTCTACAGGCTGAAAAAGGCACTCTATGGTTTGAAGCAAGCTCCTAGAGCTTGGTACAGTCATATTGATTCCTATCTCATTGAAAATGGATTTCACAGAAGTGAAAGTGAACCGACTTTGTACACCAAAGTCGATGAGCAAGGTAAGATGTTAATTGTCTACCTGTATGTAGATGATTTAATATTTACTGGTGATTATTGCATAGCATATTTTAAAACAGTCATGGAAAGTGAATTTGAAATGACTGATCTGGGGCTTATGAAATTTTTTCTGGGCATTGAAGTTTAGCAGTCTGAAAGTGGTATCTTTATATCACAGTCTAATTATGCAAGTGAAGTTTTAAAAAGGTTTAACATGTCTAACTGCAAGACAGCCCCAACACCAGTAATAACAGGTTTAAAATTGAGCAAGGATGATGAAGGATCCAATGTAGATCCTACGCTGTTCAAAAGGCTTGTTGGCAGCCTTATGTATTTGACAGCAACAAGACCAGACATTATGTATGGTGTAAGTCTGATCTCAAGGTTCATGGAGTCACCAAAAGACTCACATTGGCAAGCAGGTAAAAGAATTCTGAGGCATGTAAGTGGCACAAAAGACCTTGGTATTATGTATTCAATCTCAGAAAATTTTAAACTCATTGGTTACACTGACAGTGACAATGGAGGCAGCATAGATGACAGGAAAAGCAGATCTACATACACATTTCATTTTGGTACAGGTGTTGTTTCATGGGCTTCAAAGAAACAGCCCATAGTAACTCTATCTTCAGCTGAAGCAGAGTATGTTGCAGCAACAAGTGCTGCATGTCAAGCTGTCTGGATGAGGAGAGTCTTAAAAGACTTGTCACAGAACCATCGGGAACCTACAACAATCTTCTGTGACAATAATTCATCCATAGCATTATCAAAGAATCATGTGTTTCACAAGAGAACCAAGCACATTGACACAAGGTTTCATTTTATAAGAGAGTTGGTAAACAAAAAGGAAATTTGTTTGGAATTTTGCAGGTCTGAAGACCAACTGGCCGACATCTTCACAAAGCCATTGGCAAAGGACACATTCCAGTATCTGCGTAGTTATCTTGGAATGACAAATTCTGCACAGTGAACTCTGTCATAAATAGAGCATGTCTAAGCTCTGAGACATTTTGTAAATTTTTTTTTTAAAAACCCCATCTGCTCATAATTAAGGGGGAGTGTTGGAAAAACGTAATTACTCGCAGATCTGTACTTGACTTCCAGCCGACTCTATTAGAGTCTGTACGAGTCAAGATCTTGTCTGTCGGTCTGACAAGAAGGAATAGTCCACAATTCGGCTCTGTAAACCAGTCGAATTTATTTCAGAAGCTAAGTTGTTAGGTAGATAGTTATTACAGTCTTTAATGGCAAGTCCAAATTGTAAATCAGTAGACAGATAGTAGACAGCAGAGGAACTCCGGGTGAGAAAGAGAAGTCGAAGCTCAAGCTTCTCTGCATATGATTTAATCGACGAGCTGAAGCTCTGTAAACCAACGAGTCTAAACGGACAAGTCTAGACTTACCATTTTGTAACCGACAAGTTTGTAGTACTTTGTTATTTCAGCATAGTTAATATATGAAATAGTTTGTGGTTGAATGCATGATTATTTGGCCGCACATGTTTCCAGATTTACTCTTGTAAATGTCTTTTAAAGTTACTGATAAGTAAAAGAACAAGAACCCATAAAAATCTCACGGCGTGAAAGTTCCAGGTTTTACGGCACATTGGTCGACTCAAGTCTGCCTACATATTTGGGCATATGTTTCTCATAAGTTATTTGGATTTGTAAATGTGTTTATTTTACTTCATTTTAGTCACAGGTGAAAAGTATTTGTAATTTCTTAAATCTTTAGACTAAGAAACATATTCTGCAGATTTCGGAGCCGTCGAAGGTCCGACTTGGTCGGTCCGACTTGGTCGGAGTGGAAGTGGTCGAGGTAAAAATCGGTCGAACAAGTATCGACTAAAAATTTGTAAACTTGTCTAGTCGGACATAGACAAGTTTCACCCGACTGGTGAAAAAGAAAAGTGGTCGGCGTGAAAGGTAAAAGTGAAAATTTGAAATTTAAATATTGACTGAGCCCTAAACCGAAGTTTAGTCGACTCAGTTTTGGCTATCAAAATAAAACACTAAAACAATTTTTTTAAGATTTTTTTAAATTAAATAGAACATAATTGATTTAAGTGTAGTAAAAATATCATTATCATAAAATATAAAATAATAGTTTTTTAAATATAAAATATATACATATAACAATTTTTAATATTTCAAATTTACATTTTAAATTTATTTAAATATTTAATTTTTAATTTGGAAGCTCTTACTTTTAAAGCATAAATCTCTATCTTGTATATGTATCAAGTTATTATTAATATTGAGACATTCTCCAGTAGAAAAAGGTCTTCGAAAGTGTTTATAATGAAGGCAAGTATTGTTAACATGTTTTTGAATTATTTTGGTGACATATCCAAAACAGATCGACATATTTCATGGGTTGCACTTTCCTATCGCAATTTAGCAAAGAAAAAGTTTGGATTGATCAAGAACTTTGTTTGATTTTTTGAGCATTTAAATCGATTTAAAATGTTTTAAAGGCGAGATTCCACAGAGGAACTCTGCCTCTCGTAACATTTCGCTAAAACTCTTGTAAAAAAATAAATCCAAAAAGTTTGTTTTTACCTCATGTCTTTCATGAATAGTCTCACGAGTTAAACTGTGGAACTTTCTAAGAACCAAAAAAGTTAATTGATAAATGCATTTATTAATCATCTGTGAAAAAATGGATGGCAAAATCTTCATCCGGATCTGATCTGATCTAATACACAGGGGAGTAGGAAGACAATGAATAGAGAATGTCATGGTTTTGTTTTTCACCATGTGAAAAAGTCAGGGTTACTTTCAGCTTCCTCAGACGAGGATGATCTGCTGAACTCAGAAAGCCATGATCGAAGGGCCAGACAATGTACTGAAGCAACATCTTAACCTTTGTATCGTATTCATCCACAAATTTGCTAGCAAGGAGATTTCGGAAAACTTGAGCATACTCGCTTCTTATCTGCCCATTCAAACGGAGTGCTACTGTAATTTTTAATGCAAAATACAACTGAGATGAGTGAAAGAATTTGTTACCTGCAAGGATGAGCTCCACCATTTTCACACTTTGTTTAGCCATGTCCATTCTTTCCAGGATTTCCATTTTTGATGCATGGCTAACAGGGACCTTTTCACTAGGGAGAGATGTGATTAGAAGATGAATTAAGAGGAGCCCTTGGTCAAGCGCCATACTGATTAGATTTCTATTCTTCTCCATTTCTCCATTATCATTTTCATGGCCGCTAGTCTGAGAATCATGCAGCTGTTCCAAACGGGAAATGCATCGTGTTACTACTACACAAAGAAGCTCCACATACAGTGGAAAATGAAAGACGAGGATATCGTTCACCCAAGCATCTCTCAGGATTGGCATTCCATTGTAAAGGTCTTCATTCACTATATCCTTCGGATTCTCCCGCCCAACTAACACTTCGAAAGCCACTTCAACCATATAACACATGGAATCATCAAGATAATAACCGCAGTCCTTCAACATGCCACAGAAAATTCTTAAAACCATGCTCTGCATTTTCAAATACTCGCTGTGCGATGCAAGGTCAAAGAGAATGCGCACAAACGCCAATACAGATTCGGCAGGTGCCATCAACAAGTCGTTCTCTTTGAGACCGCCCATTACATCAACGATCCTGGCCACTTCTTTGCAGACCTCCTTTGCATCATCAGATGAGGAACCACCGGAATATTCGCGACATGAATGTAACAGTTGTTTACCGATTACCTGGAACAAGATCTTGTATCCATTGATTGAGGAAAACATATCCCTGTTTTCTGCTCTGTATTGGCAATAAAGGCGGACAAGATTCAGTTTCTTCCACATGGCTTTCCATTGCCCTAATTCTTCTCCATCGGGCTTTCTATTTCTATTTCTCTGACTCTTCTTCTTCTTGTGAAGGCTCAAACATTGATTTCCAGCTAAAACCAATTCATTCAGCAGAAGTGTCATCTCTCTCTCGTTCAAGATTTGAGTGTAGTCCGGGATGACCTCAAGCCCTCCTAGACTTAGGGTTATGCTCCTGTTGTTGTTGAGAATGTATTCGTGCATCTGTTGCTTCAGCTCGGTCTGCGGGATGACATCGAGGATGTGGAAGGGCTGGCGGGTGTATGGGTTAATGGCATCCTTGTCCCATATGGTTTCCAACGTTCTCCGGTTGTAGAGAACTTGACAAGGATCTTGTGCAAAGGGCAGTCTAACAGGATCATAAGCAAAATCCTGCATAATACTGTCAACATAATCTTCCGGAATATTGTCGTCTACATCCTTTTTCCTCTTCTGTTGTCTTTCCCTGGTAGAGATGCGTGCAAGGAAGAAGAGAGTTTTACAGAGCTAGGAGGAGAGAATCGGCTAAAAGATATTCATGGACGATTCACTTAGAGTGAGTGCTATTCATAGAGGATAAACTAATTGGGATAAAATTCTCTGATCCCGCCTAAAAATGGCCACTGCAATGCTTCTGTTAGTTAACAAGAGCGAATAGTCATTTATTTAACCTATTCTTGCATGCGAAGGATTCATGTTCTTGGAGATGCCGAGAGTAAATGTCGTTTTGTCATTCAAAAGCTTTTTTCCCACTCTTTTACTCAGAAAAAAAGAACAAATAAAACAATAGATTTTTTTTTACTAAAATTAAAATTGGTAACATTCTCGGTCGAGTGGCCGGGATTGAATTGCATTGGTATATAAAATGGGTAGTGCTTTTCTTATTTCAGAAAAACAACAGTGAGGAGTGAACGAGAGTTGAGAGTAAAGAGTGAACCATGGAAAACACGAGCTAACAGTGGGCGAGGGTTCCATTATCCCTTCAGTCTGAACAAAAGTGAAGAGTGAAATGTGGAAAACAAGAGTGAAGAGTACATGAGGGTTCCATTATTCTAGCAATTTGATCAAAAGTGAACAGGAGTGAAGGGTTTTATTATTTTGCAGTCAGTTTTATATGAATAGCATGAGTTTCAGATAAAGTGATTGTCACAAGTTATCTGTTACATCTTTATTATGGATAGTTGTGGTTATTTATGCTTCAACTACTTGTTTTCATCTATATTTTTTTTATAAAAATTTTTTAATTTAAAAAAAACCCATAAATTCAATTTAAAGAATGAACGAGAGTGAACCATGAAAAACAAGAGCTAAGAGTGGGCGAGGGTTCCATTATCTTAAGTGAAGAGTGAACGAGAGTGAAAAGTGAAATGTGGAAAACAAGAGTGAAGAGTGAACGAGAGTGAAAAGTGAAATGTGGAAAACAAGAGTGAAGAGTAGATGAGGGTTCCATTATTCTAGCAATTTGATCAAAAGTGAACAAGAGTGAAGGGTCCTATTATTGTGCAGTGAGTTTTACATGAATAGCATGAGTTTCAAATAAAGTGATTGTTACAAGTTATCTGTTACATGTTCATTATGGATGGTTGTGGTTATTTATGCTTCAACTACTTGTTTTCATCTATATTTTTTTTTATAAATTTTTTTTAATTTAAAAAAGCCCATAAAATCAATTCAAAAAATGAATGGGAGTGAACCATGGAAAACAAGAGCTAACAGTGGGGGAGGGTTCCATTATCCTAAGTGAAGAGTGAACGAGAGTGAAGAGTGAAATGTGGAAAACAAGAGTGAAGAGTAGATGAGGGTTCCATTATTCTAGCGATTTGATCAAAAGTGAACAAGAGTGAAGGGTTCTATTATTGTGCAGTCAGTTTTACATGAATAGCATGAGTTTCAGATAAAGTGATTGAGTTATCTGTTACATGTTCATTATGGATAGTTGTGGTTATTTATGCTTCAACTACTTGTTTTCATATATATATATATATTTTAATTAAAAAAAAACCTATAAAATCAATTTAAATAATACTATTGTCTCATCTTTATGAACAATCTAAAAAACTTATTGTTTCACAGAATTCTAAATATAATATTAATAATATTACATTTATTAGATATCTTTTATTTCAATTTTCAAAAAAAACTAACTTCATTATTTCACCCAAATTCTAAATATAATAAGTAATAATATTACATCTATTAGATTTCATTTATTTCGATTTTAAAAAAAAATAACCTCATATTAAGTGCCACATCATCTATATAAAGAGCGGTACCACATGAGGCTCTAATTTATTTTTTCCTATGTCTTCTATTTCATTTTGATTTCTAATTGTTAGTCTTTTGATTTCTCAGTGTAAGTCCTGGGCGAAAAATATTTTACATGCAGCAGAGTAATAAATGATGGGGTGGCCCACAAAAGCATTTATTACTCTACTGCATAATGAATATTGTTTGCCTAAGTCGTGCACCTACATTATTTTAACCAATTTTGCTTGCTTTTGACTTTCAACTTTCATTCGCATTGAAAAAATAAAAATAAAAACTAAGTGATATATCAAATTCAAAAATTAATACATTTTAATTCTGTGTTTTTTAAACAAGAATGTTAGATTTGAATGACATGACCCCATTTGTAGAGATATAAAGGGAATGTTTAATTTAAAGATGAGTGAAAATGGTGGCCAAAGTTACCACTTTAGGGGATTGAAAGTGATTGAAGATATGAGGCCATATATGGGACAACCTCATTAATTTCTAGTTGTTAATTGTTAATTTTTGAACTATGTTAGGTATGTGCCTTTTATTTAAAAGGGTATACAATTTGTAAATTTTATTTATTATTAAAATGTTAATTATAAAATATTGAAAAAATAATTTTAATTTTTAAGGATTTTAAAGAATTGATATAGTAACCTGGGTGTTTTTAGAGTGAAAAACATTTATGATTTACCTCATCTAATTTAGGAAAAAACAGAGCTTCAAAAATAGGCATTGGCAAATCTTTTTTTTTAAACATGGAAAAATAGTCCATGGGTAAATTTAACTTGTTTTTAACATTCACTCAAATCCTTTGAACTATTTGATTTCTTAACCCAAAGTGGCTTCAAGGTCTTCATCCATAGCTTTCATACTATGTCCTTTTCCCCACAAATATGTGTTGTGTCTAAAAATTTGCTTAGAGGTTAGTTTCATTTGACTATTCAAGGGACTAGTTTCATTTATGTGTCACTTAGCTCTCTAAACTGGTTTTTATCTTATTTGCATCAAAATCCTTTGAATACCTAAAACAATGCCTAAATAAAGAATCTCTATGTGATCCATGCAAAGTTAAAAATAGTAAATAAGGTGATTTGCATGAATAGCTCTAAGAGTGAAGGAGTGAAGCACTAATGACACTTAAGTTACTTTCTTAACTAAGTGATTATCATTCAATTAACTAAAAATGTCAGTGCAAATTTAATAATAGTAAATAAGTGATTTGCATGGAGAGCACTAAAGGTAAAGCGTTGTAACTTTCAGTTAGCCCCCTAACTTAGTGGGAATGCATTCACTTGAAGATAGAGATCATTAAAAAATCACTTAAACATTAAGTTATAGACCCTAATTGAAGGAAGGGAACACATCTTGTGAATGGAGTGGAATCATAGGTGCTAACTTGGCACCAGTGAGGGAGGGGCGCTAATATTTTGCATGGTGAGAGTTTAATGTTCCCAATTGATGGTCCTCTTGATTTATTCACTATGATTTGGCTATGTTGATGCTCCTAGATCATTCTTGATGTCTCCATTCACTGTATGATACATGCTAGGGTTTTTGACTTGTTATTAAAGTGTTGGGCACTTGGAAAGTTCATTAACAAAGTTTTAGTAGATCTATCTTCTCTATTGTTGAGTTGTTCTCTCTTATTAGGAAATATAATAATGTGTTGTAAACCATTCTATGCAAGTCTATTTATTAAACTCATAGAATTATTAGGTTTTCATTATTTGTATTTGGAGGGTTTTCCCAAGGTACATCTTGTCTCATGTGGAAGAATGTTTTGTGTTGTTGATGTGATTATGAGATTCAAATTGTTTAGTGATTGATAAAAGTGTTTTTTTTAGGTAAAGGATTTTATTATATATAAAAGGATCACTTACATAATAACAAAAAATGTCATTTCCATGTTGATAACAACATTATTCGGATCACTGGCCACAATACTCATAAGGCAGACTGTTCCAAACCATAACTTTGGCATACTACAGAGAACTTTCATTCCTTACTAGCCATAACATAAAGCACCATCTAACACTTAACATTCCTTCTTCGCATAGATGTTTTTAACAAGAAAAACATTTATCAAACCAAAAAAAAAACTAAACACAGAGACCTTGGAATGCTAGACTTCCCTAAGGCACAATCGTCCTACAACATAATATAAGGAAGGTATGGAATGCGACCATAGAGGCTACTTCCCGCTAAAGTTTGTTGTGCAGCTGGGGGAGGTTGAACTGAAGGGACCTGCATGTTGAGCCCTTGTAGGCTGAACCAGAGGGACCTGTAGGCTGAACCGAAGGGACCTGCATGCTAAGCCCCGATCCATATTCTGGTTCAACATCTTTGACTCCTCCTTCATCTCTAACCTCCATTTCCCCGACTGCTCCTCATCACTGCTATGATCCTCTCGCTCCCACGTTGTCTGCCCCGTCATATTTTTCAAAACCCAGAAAAGAGCAACAATTTTCTCATAGAGATTGAGTATTCTGGCATTGGTACACAGGTCCAAGATCCATTCTTTCGCTTTATGACATTCCTCGTGCAAGGTTTCTCGATCCAACTCCAACTAAAGTTTTTTCTCAATCTCATTAATCCTTTGCTAGATGTTCATTAGAAGGCCAAGTTCAAACATGCGAGCTTCCCATAAGGACTTCTTCTTATCCTGAGTTATACGATATCTCTCCTCTTCTAGATCCATCTCCCACTTTCTCCTACCTGTTCGTGCTTCCATGCTATCCTTTGTGTTCCTCCTTCGGTTGGCCTCCATTTTCCAAATCACCAACACTCCTCTCTTAGTGAAAACTATGTGCATGCGCAAATGGGTTTTTCTCTTACATATTTTTTTCGACCCTACCAATATTTAAATAGAAACTTACCGTTTTGAGTCATGATGAGACTCATCCCTTCCATGATAACCAGCTTGTGCTCTGTGGTCCTGCATGAAAATTTCTCATGTGATCGCCTAGATCCTCCACTTCCCTCATTTATGACTTTCCCACTTTCCAATTCAATTGAAAATACTGTGAATAGGTCAGGATAATACATAAATTTGTGCCAAACCATCTTTCACACGAGACTGTAGCAAGTTGGCTATGGAAATCCCCTGCTATGTGGTAGGCTCCGGGCCCTCCCATTGTCTTTCCCCTTCCCTTCCATGAACTTGCATCATATCTTGATTCGTTAGGTCGATACACCTGTCTTGGGTTGTCATGTTTATCACCTTGATCCAATCTATCGCTTTAATTGTTCTTTGGTTTTCATTCCTGAGGTTTTTCAACCTGTTTTCCACCTTGTTTCCATTTCTCCAAACATGGTTGAAGGAGATGGCTATCTGAGGGTCGAAATTTTCTTCTAGTTGTTCCAATCTACAATATTTAGCCACATTTCCACTTGGGATACCATGGAGGATCTTTGTTTATATTTGGATGGCCACCTGGGAGTCCCCTTCCATAATTAGTGGTGTCCATCTATACTCCTTATCCATTTGGATACCATGCTAAAGGCCTTCAACCTATGTCGCATTGTTGGTCTCTTTTCCTACGAAGCAGAGTTTGAAACCTTGCATTCTACTTGTTTGGTATCTGATAATGAAACCATAACTGACTGGGCCTAGGTTTCCTTTCGAGGCTCTGTCACATTAGAGGAAATTTGAGGTATAAAATGGGTGTCCTAAGGAAAATAATAAAATAATAGTTAAAATAATAAACTAATAGTTAAAATAATAAAATAATAGTTATTAATTTTGGAGGAAGAATGAAAAAAGCTACTTTTTGTGTTCGTATTTTTGACATATCTTATTGTGTTTTTACTCAAATTCTGAGAGGGAGAGCTCATTGGCTGTGTAATTTAATTCCGCATCCAACGAGTACCCACACTGCATACTTTTGACAGACCCCGCTACCCCAAAAATAAGAAATACCTCAAAAAATGTGATGATGATGTCATCACATTTATTTTAGGTATTTCTTGTTTTTGGGGTAGCAGGTTCCATCAAAAGTATGCAATGTGGGTACTTGTTGGATGTGAAATTAAATTCTGCATCCAATGAGCTCTCCCGCTTGAAATTTGAGTAAAAACACAAGGAGATATGTCGAAAATACGAACAAAAAAAGTAGTTTTCTTTTATGACAAATATGTCAATTCAACCATTATGGTTGACTCATTTTATTGAAATTCTATTGGTTCTTGAATTCCAACACACAAAATTTATTTTCGGCGCGTTTTCTTATAAGGCCCATTTTAGACCCCAAATTTCCTCTAATGAAATTGAGCTCGAAGAACCCCGAGGGGGGTGGGGTCAAGGTGTGTGTGCTTTCTAAAGTCTTGGAAGTTCTATTTGGTCTACCAAAATAGTGCAAAATCCCATAGATTTCCCATGCCTTCATGATGGTGGACTCCCTGCTGCTTCCCAGTCCAAATTATTCCAGGCTTTCATTTTCACCATTTCTATCACCTTACTCTTGAGGTTGTTCCATACCCTATCTTCCTTCTTGATTTTTCCTCGAAAAATCATAGAACTACATTCCCTCCAGGTCTCCTAGAGGATGAAGTGCGGAAAAATATCCCATAGATGGCTAAGGACTAGGTTCTAGAAAGGGTTGTTTGACTACTCAGAGAGCATCAGGTCTAGATTTTGTCTGGTTTTGTTGGATCCTCTTAAGGCCATGGCCCCTCACTCCCATAATATACAGGTAAATGGACAAGCATATAAGAGGTGGTCCATTGTCTCCTCATCCTTCTCACACATACAATATCGTCAATTCCCCTGCATCCCTCTCTTCTTGAGGTTTTCTCCTGTTAATATGTGATTTTTCATAACAAGCCAACTAAAAATGGAAATTTTGGACTAGATCTTAATCTTCCAAAGCCTCTTTCATTTTTTATTCACAAGTTGGTTGTTATGTCCCGCCTATAATAAATAGGATTATTTGATAGTGAATGATCCTTTTGGGATAAATCCCCAATGTATCTTGTCCTCCCCTATGTGAACACAGATTCTTATACCATTTGAAGGTTCCTCAATGTATACCATTTCCTCCTATGTGCATGTCTTTCCCACCACTCTTTGTTTTCCCATACCCTAAAATCCTAATAATCTGCGTAGTTCTCCCACATGCCCTTAACCGTTGTTTTTCCTTAATTGGTACATTCCCTTATGAGCTGTGGCATCTCCAAATATTGTCTCAATGGTCCCTCCCAAGCTTGATCCCTTTTCCAATTTTTGACTTCCGAAAATATATTTTCATAGACCAGTGTCCTTCCCTACTTGGTTGTTTTCTAGACGTGAAACCTTGGGATTTATTTCGAATATAAGATGAGTTTTTCCTTCTCCCACCCCTCACTATATGTTTTATACCACACCCTTTCCTAGGGTTCCTTATTGTAGCTAACCCATATCCACCAAATATTGGCTCCACTATCACAATTCTCCTTTTTTAGACCACGAAGGTTTAGAGCTTCCTGATTCTTAGGGGCACATAATCTTTCCTAGCTCACCAAATCCCATTTAAACTTTTCATTAGCCTCGCTCCATAAAACATTTGTTGCATATTCCTTATATTTCTCAGGATTTCTTTCAGGTTAGCAAGGGTGGAGAATAAATACATCGACATTACCTGGAGAACTGTTTTCACTAGAACCCACCTGCTAGCAAAATTTAGCGGCCTCATGGTCCATTTTGTGAGGCATTTCTTCATTTTATTCAGGAATTCCGACTACAAACCTTTCCTTACCATTGAATCTACCATGGGAGCTCCTATATATTTGGATGGAAGGAAGTTTCCTTGAAAGCCCAAAATTCAGCAAATATTACGTATAGTGATCCTAGGGGCATTAAAGAAGAAAACCTATGAATTTTGTTCATTATCCTCTAATCCCGAGGCTTTAAAAAAAATTATTAAGCATGATTCAAGATTCTTGGCTTCTTGGATAAAGGGGTGGCCCATCAACAGAGTTTCATCAATGAAATGCTAGCGAATTTGTTTGTCTTCCCTTGGGTGAACAATGTCCCTTTTAATTTATGGTTGTTATGCATTGCCTTGATCGATATTCCCAAACCTTCTGCCATAAGATAAATAGGAAGGGTGATAATGGATCTCCTTGTCGTATGCCCCTTGTTGGTTTTAATAGACTCGATGGGGTTCTATTTTTTAGAATGGAGAATAAGGATGTTTTTATTAGACTCATGACCCACTCTATCTAGTTGTCCTTAAAACCAAAGTATTTAAGCATTTCTCTCATAAATTTTCAGTTGAGTTTGTCATAGGATTTCATGATATCAATCTTTGCCATCATTCCATGGATTTTCTTAGTTCTAATTGAATGGAGAACTTCATGAACTAGGATAATACCATCCACTATATAACAACCTTCTACAAACACTGATTGTTCTTGAGAGATCAAGGAAGGTAAGATGTTTGAATCTGTTCGCAATAACCTTGGTAACAATATTATATATGACGTTACACATGATGATGGGCCTGAATTTATCAGGAGAGTATACCCCTTCACTTTTAGGAATGAGGTAAGGAACGTAGCATTGAAAAATAGGAGTATCTTCCTTGAAGCTCTCAATTTTTCCACTATCTACCAAACTTCATGCTTTATGATATCCCAAAAATTAGGGAAGAAATTCACTATGAAGAAATATAGTCTTGGGATATTTACCATCCTCCATTTAGAGAACGGATTCTTCCACTTCGAGGAGGATGATCAACTTCATCATCATGTCATTATACTCCTTAGAGACTAGAGAAGGGATGTGTTGGGTGATTTTTTCAATCTCTCTTCTTTTGTCCTTGGCTCAGTCGTTATGTCCTAGAAATGATGGCTCAAAACCGCCTCAATCTCCTCCCTCGTTTCAACCCTTTCTCCATTAGCATTATTTATCGTGAGAAATTTTTTATGCGATTTGTCCTGGATGACTAATATATGAAATAAATTTGTGCTTCTTTCCCCATCTTTGATCCACATAATTCTCTATTTATGGCACCAAAGGATTTCCTCGTGTCTCTATATTTCCTCTAGCTTGTTGCATCAGATAGCCTCTTCTACCTTATGTTCTATAGTATATCCTGAATTCATCTCGATGTTTTGTATCTCCTCCATCCTAGTTTCAAGGTTTTTTTTTCTATGAATATGTTTCTGAACTCCTCCCTATTCCATTTCTTTATCCTTTCTTTTAGACTTTAATTTCTGTTGAAACTTATACATGATTTGGCCTTCTCCCTCATTTTCCTCCCACCACTGATTTACCTTCTCTTCGAAGTCTGGGTGTCCTAACCAAAATTGTTCAAATCTAATGGATTTTTTGAACTACAAACCCAGACCGCTCCACCGTAATTATACAAGCCAATGATCCGACACATAAACCGAAAGAACTGAAGAATGAATTTCAATACCTGACTCCATTATTGACTCTGAAACTAAGAAGCTTTCTAGGCGAAAAGTTATATTCCTATCACCCTTCCTTTTTTTGTTCAAAGTGAAATTCCCCGTTCCTGGGATAATATCCACTAGCCTTAGATATTCAATGGTGTCTCTGAATACCTCACACTCTTCCTGCACCCTTCATCCTCCTCCTTTATTCTCCTCCAGCGAGGTAATGAGATTAAAATCCCCTCCTAGGATCCAATGCCTCTCGTCTATCTAATCGTTGATACTTTCGAAGGCATGTGGCCCAGGTTTGAACTTAGGCTCAAATTTTGACTATGGTGTATCAGGGATAATCTCCTAAAGGATCCCATACCTGAGCATAAATCAAGTCTAACTGCTGAGCTCTAAAGATATCCTGCTCCTCATTTATCACTCCATATGTCAAAACATCCTTCACGATATAACACAACAAAAATTCGAGGAACCATTCCAACAAAATCTTGGGTGGAATGGTGGCCTTAATCAACCTCTTTCGTCTGCACCACTCTTGAATATGGTCAAAGATGTGTGTGGATTTATCTTGCTGAAATGTCAACAATAGCTCTATGTCGACATCGTAGCATACTGGTAATTGAAAGTGGTTAAGAAATATAATAGATAAGTCTTTAAATGTCTAATATGTGCCCCCATGAAACTCTATATACCATTTAGCGGCAGGATCCATGAGGGTCCGTTGAAATAGTTGTAAACAAACAGATTCATGGTTCAATGAGTTCAAAGATCATCGAAGGTGGAAATTAGTCACATGCTCTCTAGGGTCCTCACCCCTCTTACCTTCAAACTCCAGAATTTTTGAAGGAAGCTTGGAAGAAACAACCAACCACATTGGATCATGAGATACCAGATCATTGGTCAACTTCAAAAGGTCAAGAAAATTCAAAGTAGCCAAGAGAGGGAGCCTAGGTTGTGCCATATGGTTCCAAGATCCCTGAAAAGGTTGGTTCATATAAGGTTTATTGTGATAAAGATCGTGGACTTGGCCAGTCAAATAATAACCACCTCGTGTATGACCCATAAAATGGTGCATGGGAATGTGATAGTTTGGTTTACCTTGAGGATGAAGTGCCATATAATCATAGTTATAGGATTGATAGGATGGTTGACTCCCTAACATATAAGGAGGTATGTAATATCCCTTTTCAACAACACCAACCGACAAGGGAGCAACATGGTTAGACGGAGAACCACGTCCTGAAGGACCATGCAAGAGATGAGGAGGATATTGTTGGCACTATCGTGTCGACAGGGGTTCACTCTGCATATATATCGACATGCATCGATGCAAACTCCCTAAAAATCAACCCCAAAAGGTTTTACCCTATCCAGCAACACCTGTGAAGCAGGTGTAGTCTTACCCGATATGTCTAAGGGAGGGCTGAAGGAACCAAGTTTCTATAGAGGGAAGAGGAAATCTGCATCGTCTGTTATTATATCACAACATCGGCCAGAAATCCAGGGTTTACCTCATACCATTAACCAAATATTCATATCGTTATGGGATACACTCTTACTTACTTGGATTTATATCAACACATACATGTTATTATCACAATTCAGATTCATATTTAGAGCAATAAAAACATCAACATATAGAAAACCAATAAACCCTTCAATACTTCGCATCATTAATAATTAACCAGAAAAACACAAAGATCGCATCATTATAGACTTTACATTGAATGCATCATTCAGAAATAAAGATTAGAACAAAATTATGTCACCAATAGAGTCTTAATATTATTAATCCTAGAAATCCACCGCAAAAATACAGAACATCCCTTGGTTGATTATCCTCACACCAAAAAAGACATTCGTTCCTCTAAACTAGATCTGTAGATAAGACTACCAAATCATAAGACAATATTCCTCGATAAAAAGATGATTAGATGACTACACTTATAACTCTACTTATAGGCTTACTAAGCTATTACAAAATGGTCCACTTAACCAATCTCCTAACTAATTTGACCGAAATTCCCTAACTTGTCGGTTTCTCCTTTTGTCATCATCGACTCTTCTTTCGGTTGGCGTCCCTCTTGTAAATGGTGGAAGCACTCTTTGCGCATCCTAACCCCTTGCCAATAGGCCCCCAACACAAACTTGTGGCTCATCCTTAAGCCACTTCAGATGGAAATCATTGGTTCATTCAACTTCGTCTTGAATTTTTCGTATTCAGTTTTAACTTGATCGACGAATTCCTTGACCTTCACTCTGAGTGTTGTGCACTTATCCACTTCTTTTTTTGTTGGGATCTACTCATTCATCTGCTACATTATGGTTAAGTATTCATTTTTCCTTGTGATTTCCTCCATGGCCTTGAGCGCCATTTGCTCTGTTGCACCATGCAGTTCATCCAACTGTGTTGACCTCCTCTGGTTGTTTGTACGTGCCTTATTGACGCACCGATGCTCTTTGAGCTCTGTTGCCTTGGTCACCTGCTCAAGTGGGGGAACCATTTTGAGTGATCCCCATAGTGTTTTCAATTACGCCTCTGCTTCACCAATTTGTGCCTCTAGTTGGTGCAACTGCTCATCTTGCGCCAAACTCTCCCAAAATGATTTGATTTCCTCTACAATCATTTGGAATGCCATTTCTCTTTCTGCAATATCTATTGCGGTATCCTCAACTTCTCCCCTTCTTTTCATGATATGCTCCAGTGGTGTTCTTGGTACTGCTCGTGCCTACAATTCCTCATTTTTTCTCCTCAAATAAACGACAATTTTTTAGAGTCACAATACTTTCACTTCTGCAAACATGTCTAAACTAATTTCCAAAATCTCTTCACAGGACATTGAGACTTCCCTCTCCAACCTTTTCCTATCCTTAAATGTCGTTGTCTTCTCCTCTATGATCACTTCCTTTTCCATCTTTAGTCACTGAAGTTCCAATTCAACGCTCTCTACTTGCTGCTCAAACTGGACCAATTGATCATGAATTGTCACCTCATAGTCTCTAATTTCTTCGCTTCCTGCGATCTATACTCATGTCATCATGTGCATTGGGAATTCATTGATGTCGAACCTGATCAAGTTGAATTATTTCAATGTATCATCAACGTCCTCGTTCCCTATTGTGATCACTTCAAGTAAAATTCGTACCATCTGCACTTTCTTACCCATGTGTACCTCGATTTCTCTTTGCAGTGCACTATCTTGCTGTATCTTTGTCTCCAGTTTTGCATTTGTCAACATTTGCAGCAACCCTATCACTTTATGGAAGTATCTCGTAGTGTGTTGCATTACCTTTTCCTGGATTTTGTTGGTCATCATATTAATTGCGGCCAACACTTTATTCACTTGTTCATCAGAGAGCCCCGTGGTGTTGCTCCCCTCACCTTACTCAAATTAGTGCTTTATACGCGCCTCTTCTTGTTGTCCCTCCAACTTTGATTCTATTGGAGTTGCGAACGATTCCTATTTTTATTCTTATTCTGTCTCCTTCGGTTTATCCTGCTTGATCTAAATATCCAACAGTGGTCCATTTTCTACATCTGACAACTTCTCTGTACTTATTGGAACTTTCCATTCCAGTGGCCATTCATCGATGATGGCATCCAACTCTTCGTGAGTCAGGTTGTATTGTGTCATAATCCACTCCTTCTCCACATCTTGCTGTGCCTAAATGTGTATGTCATGCAGTCCTATTGCCAATCGCACAATCTTTTGGTACTTATTCACGACTTCATCTGTGAGTTGCGACGTATTCATTAATGCATCCCGCAGTGCATCCAAGTATAGGTAAAACTGAAATGTTGTTATCGGTTTTCGTTTCCCTATTGCTGAGTTCCCATAGGTTCTTATACCGCGCTCCTCTGTAAATGTTAAAAATGTCAACCTCCATTCCTTGATAATGTGTTGGTTCCATCCAACTAACAATGTGATGAGTATCAACAACCAATAGTAGGTGAATGGTTTTCCCACCTCTTACGCCAATACGATGTCCTCCATCAGCTCGTTCAACAATAATAGGTACCAATTCATCTGAACACTTAATGCACACTTCTCTACGCATGCAATAACCCCCAACGTGAGCTTATTTGGCATGTTTTTCCGCACTACCTTCAGTGCCAACAAATTTGCTGCAATTTTTACTGCATGGTCGTTTATAGTATCAATGGCGTATGTTGTTTTTTCTTTTTCTATGTCATATTTTGTCTTCAGTATTGCTGCCAAATTCTTGTCGTTGTCCTTCCCTCTAAAGTATTGGGATGGATCGACCCTTTCCTTGGGTAATCCGGTGATTTGATATATCAAATCGACCATGATTGGTACCTTTGTCTCCAACCATAGATACCCACCATGGAAACACATTAACAACTGCTTCACACATGTATTGACCTCATGGGATTGCCCAAAATGCACCATGTATATAATCAACAATAGCCCTTACCACTACAGTCCTGATTCCCATTGTAATGGTTCTCTAGTGATTGGACCCTTGTTGCCATGCTTTCTCTCCTCATATGTGCCCTTTGCGCATTCTGGGTATGAAAAAATGTCATGGTTGCTATATTGTAGTTTCTGCAACCTTGGTATGATATCCATCATCACGTGGACTCCCTTAGGTGTCGTCGACATCTTGATAGTATATTTTTTGTTTTTGTTCATATGTACCGTTGGTGCCCCAGACTTCCTTTTCGGTACATACTCCAGGATATCATCTATCATCATCCCTTTCCACATTGGTGATTCCTCCATTGTCATCGTTGATGGGCCAGCTTCTACCTCTGATGCATCTTCCCTTGTCAAAATCCAAGTTTTCTTAGTCCTTTTTTTTGGAGTGATTGGGAAATTCACACTCCTTTTCTTTATGACTGGTTGCACTAATGTAGACCCAACTTTTCATTTTTATTCTTTCATCGTTGATCTTGCTCTTGGTAATCCCTGCGTACGGGTGCTCAAGATAAACTATGACATGGTGTCTACACTACTTCTCTTCACTCTCACGATTCACTTCGCTCTTATGCTTCTCTTTTCTCAAATTTGTCTTCTCAACCTACACAATGGGTAGAACCATTCCCCTTTGTTGGAGTCATTTACCCAACATGCACACTTATTTGGTAAATTTTGGCCTATTTACCCACTATCCTAAGTTTAATTGACTTACTTGGCATCAGATGAGCATAATATGACATCAACATGAGCACACCCACTTCCTCCTTCAGTCAAGGAGGCCAAGTAATCCTTCTCTTTCATTTGAGGAGGCTAAATGGGCTTCCTCCTTCAAACATGGAGCAATTATGGGGTGATCTAAGTGTCATAAATGCACCTAATTGCTAACTGATTGTTGTTTCACCTAACAAATAGTTAAGATGAGTTTTAAAGGCCCATCCATTCACTATTTGATTATTTTTTGCTATTAGTTACGAACTGGAGACAACTAGGGCGCCTCCAACCATTTCTGATGATAAGTGGCACTTCATTTATGTTAGGTATAACTCCCGATTCAATTTCTATTCATGGCTAAAACATTAATTTATAGATTACAATGAGGCGGTTGATTACCAGCCTTTTCGCCTTCCTA
>LPNX010332506.1:122786-184630 GCA_001517045.1 Pseudotsuga menziesii
CTATGACATTAGCATGAGCACACCCATGCCCTCTTTCAGTCAAGGAGGCCAACTAAGGTTTCTCCTTCATTCAGGGAGGCTGACTCGGCTTCCTCTTTCAAACAGGGAGCAATTCTGGGGTGATCTAAGTGTCATAAATGCACCTAATTGCCAACTGATTGTTGTTTCACCTAAAAATCAGTTAAGATGAGTTGCAAAGGCGACTCCATTGATTTGATTATTTTTGGCTATTATTTATGAACTGGAGATAACTAGGGCACCTCCAACCACTTCTGATGACAAGTGGCACTTCAGTTAACTCCATCGCAGCTACTTGGAGTTAGGGATGCACTACCTCCTTGAGTTGGACATGCAGTTACATGTGATGAGTCACTTTCAGTTAGAATCAGTCGTATATTGCATTATGATTTAGTTAGGACTTAGTGTGAGAGTCAGTTATGGATTAGCTCAGTGGTTAACTATGTGTGTTGATTGTGGCTAACATTCAGTTAAGCTAACACCCATCCATTCAATTCGAATGACCTCCTTGGGAATTCAAATTGTCTTGGCATTCATGCATTCTGCATGACATTGTATTGTACTATCATTCCATTATTGAATATACAGGGCCTGTAAACTCTTTTTGCAGTACCGTTACACCATTTTCATGTCTAATTTGTCTTAAATCACTTGTAGACTGTGTTTAGCCCCTATATTACTGTGACAGAATTAATACCCTTGGCCCATTTTTATAGCCTCCAATGCTTCCATGCAAAATATTTTGGGCATCATTGCCAAATCCCTCGAAGATTGACCAAATCCCATTTCAATTCTTGAAATATAACCACCTAATTGGTCAATAAATGCACGTATTTTCCACTTGCATCGTTCCTGTCTGGTGTAATTGTTGCATTTATTATCTGATTAGACCATTGCATGCCTCCTTTGATGTCACCAAGCTTCAAACATTGTTGCGATTCCTCTTTCCTTATTCCTCTATTATCTGTCGAAAAAATCCCTTTCTGAATTTTCCCATTTTTTTCGCAGTTGTCAGCATTAGTGCCGCACCTGGCTATCTCGATAGGAATTTAATCGACCTCCATTCACTAGTTTCAGTAAAAATTCTCCGTCTAGCTGCCGCAATTGTAACGCACCTCCATCGATAATGAAATGACTTGCGTAGGGACCTAACAAATTCATCTGTGGGTTACCTGGGTGCTTCACGAACTTGTTTCCATATAGTAGAACCATATCTCCATAGTGGAAGTGATTTGCCTTCACATGGTGATCATGCCATTTCTTCTATTGATCGCTCTCTAGTTGCTAGTGAAAACCTGCGATGAAACAATCCTCTTCGAGCTGTAACAGATGTTTCAATCTTTCTTTAACCGATCCTCCATTTCTCATGCCTATTGCTGCTACTATTCGTAAGCTAGGAATGATATATTCCATTGGCATCACCACTTCTTTCCCATAAACTAACTTAAATGGTGTTTGTCCCATCAATAATTTACATGTTTTCCTGTAAGCCCATAATATTGCAGGGATTTTCATATCCCAATCCTTGGGATTTGCATTGCATACCTTTGTCCATGCATTTTCCAATATCTTATTGAATGCCTCAACCACTCAATTCACTTGTGGGTGATATGGAATACTTTTCTTGTGCTGAATCTAAAATTCCTCAGTCGTCTCTCTAATCTTCTTATTCATAATGCGATCCCCCTGGTCGCGCAAGCATTGATTTCCAGCGAAAACCAATTCATTTAGAAGAAGTGCCATCTCTCTCTCATTCAATATTTGAGCGTAGTCGGGGATGACCTCAAGCCCTCCTAAACTTAGGGTTATGCTCATGTTGTTGAGAATGTATTCATGCATCTATTGCTTGACCTCGGTCTACGGGATGGCATCGAGGATGTGGAAGGGATGGAGGGTGTATGGGTTAATGGAATCCTTGACTCATATGGTTTCCAACGTTCTCCAGTTGTAGAGAACTTGACAAGGATCTTATGCAAAGGGCAGCCTAACATGATCATAAGAAAAATCCTGCACAATACTGTCAACATAATCTTCCAGAATATGTTGCTTAAATCCATTTTCCTCTTATGTTGATTGATTTTTAAATTTCTTTCCCTAGAAGAGATGCGAGGAAGAAGAGAGTTTTACAGAGCTAGGAGGAGAGAGTCGGTTGAAAGATATTCATGTACGATTCACTTAGAGTGAGTGTTATTCATGGAGGATCAACTTGTCGATAAAAATCTCTAATTCCTCCTAAAAATGGACAGTCCTTCTGTTAGTTAACAATGCAAACAAGAGTGAACAGTCATTTATTTAACCTATTCTTGCATGCTAAGGATTCATGTTCCTAGAGATTCCAAGAGTAAATGTCATTTTGTTCTTTGAATTTGTTTTTCCCAATCTTTTATTCACAAAAAAAACAAACTAATAAAACAATAGAATTTTTTCTTTACTAAAAATAAAATTGGTAACATTCTCAGTGGAGGAGCATGGATTGAATTGCATTGCTATGTAAAATGGGTATTGCTTTTATTAGTTAAGAAGAACAATGGAAAACAAGAGTGAGTGAACGAGAGCAAAGACTGAAGAATGAACAAGAGTGAACAATGGAAAACAAGAGCTAATAGTGGATGAGGGTTTCATTATTCCTTCAACCCGAACAAAAGTGAATAGTGAACGAGAGTGAAGAATGGACAATGAACAATGAACATTAGTGAACTGTGGAAAACAAAAGTGAAGAGTGGACGAGGGTTCCATTATTCCTACAATCTGAACAAAAGTGAACCAGAGTGAAGGGTTCTATTATCCCACAGTTTGTTTTACATGAATAACATGAGTTTTAGAGGAAGGGATTGCTACGAGTTATCTTTTACTTGTTCATCATTTACACTTGTAGTCAAAATCTATTCCTCAACTACCTGTTATAACCAATGTCTTCTTTTTTTTCTTTTTCTTTTAAATTTAAAACACCCATACGATCATTTTAAATAATACGGTTGTGCCATCCTTATGCAATCTAAAAAAACCTTACTTGTTATTTCACCCAAATTCTAAATATAAACACCTATCCATATAATAATTAATAATATTTCATTTATTAAATTTCATCTATTTCAATTTTAAAAAAAACTTAACCTCATATTATGTGCCACATCATCTATGTGAACTTTATTAGATTTCATCTATTTCAATTTTCAAGAAAGCTTAACCTCATATTAAGTGCCACATCAACTATGTGAACTTAGCCTATGTGAAGAGTGGTACCACTTCTCATGCATGATGATGTAATTTATTTTGTCATGTGTCTTGTATTTCACGCCATCATTCCAAAACCTTTTTGAATCACGACCAACCTTCAAAACCTTTTTGCATGCATTCACTTTGGTTGGCTGGCATTGGATTAACCCAGCCACTTAGCTGTGTCGACAGCAGAAAGATCATTTTGATTTCTATTTCTTAGTCTTTTGATTTCTCGCTGCAAGTCTTGGACTATTTTAACAAGCCGAGACCTATTTGCTCGACGATATGCACCGATCGGACGACCGGTCATGCGCGGCCGGTTGTCCGATCGATCCATATCGTCGGTTCACTAGTGAACGCCTTTTAACGAACTTTTCTATAGGCTCTTCACCCCATTAAAAAAATAAAAATATTTTAGCCAATTTCTATTGGCTCTTCTCCCTATTGAAAAGACAAAACTAGGTAATATATCGAATAAAAAAAATAAATAAATAAAAAACTAAGTGATATATCAAATAAAAAATTAATAATTTTTTTAATAAGAAGGTTAGATTTGAATGACATGACGTCATTTGTGGAGCTATTAAGATAATATTTAATTTAAAATAGTGAAAACGGTGTCCAAAGTTACGACTTTATGCATTCAGGAATATATAAGGCAATGTACGAGGCAACCTAATTAATGGTTAGTTGTTGAATGTTAATTCTCGAACTGTTTTAGGTGTATGCCTTTTATTTAAAAGTGTATAACACTTGTGGTTAGGTGTATGCTTTTTATTTAAAAGTGTATAACAGTTGTTGTAATATTCATTGAAAATGAGTTTGTTAAAGTTTGTTTAAAATAATTTGTAAATGTTGTAAAAAATATTATTTATTAAGTGAATCATGAATGATGGGAACATAAATTTGGGTAGTCATACACTTAATTGACATAACTTAATTTTGTATTACTAATTTAATACAAGTGACCAGTATTAGGAGGAGGCAGTTACTAACTATTAATCTGTAGGAAAAAAGAGAAAATAAATGTAGCCTGAAAAGTAAAGGAGAGTTGCTAAAGAGCACTAAGAATATAGTGTAGGATCTAATTTGGATGACATAAAAATATTACAGAGCTGCCAGTGAACACTTAAATAGTGTTAGGCTCTCGAAATAAGAATGGCCAATGAGCACTCATAAATGTGTTAGGTTATGAAAGTAACTTCCCTCCACTAAGGACTGGTGGCAACTTGGGAAAAACAAAAACTAGGGTTTTGGGAAAGGGGGTGGAAGCCTTGCAAGTTGGAAACAATTTTGAGGTTCTGAATGCTGGGAGGAGCATTACTACTCCATTTCCACTTCTCGAAAGACATTCAGATGATTTTATTCTTATCTAACCCTAGTACATTACAAAACAATGTTTTGCATTATGATTGTTTATTAGAGTTGAGTGAATATTAGTAAAAATTAGGAATATTCAGTAATGGACAAAGTATATTTGTTTTATTATTATTTTGTACGAAAGATTGTTCAAGAAAAGTTAATTTTACCTCAAGCTTCTCGTATTACAGTTCCATTGATAATCAGTATTTTATTTACCATGCACATATGTAGAAAATGATAAATCTGTGTCTTTACGCAAAGTTGGTTTTAAGTTAGGGTTTGATAAGCATACGGAGATGTTCTTTTTTTTCTTTTTGAATTATAATATTTATTAATTAAACAAACTATATAATCTTTTGTATATAAAAACTAAATATGTAGATAGACCTTAACTAAGAAAGTTGTAAAACTAAATCGAACAATATAAGACAAGAAAAAATGTATTTTTTTTACTGAGGAACCGAGCCTTTTTTCCAAGAGTAATAATAAATGTTGCATACAAGAAAATTACTTATACTCCAAGAAAACCCATGTCATAATAGAAAATTCATTATTAAAATACCAAAATAAATTCAAGATTCAAAACCCTATAAATTCAGAAACGACCTTCCATCAAAATTATATCTACACCATTAATTCCAAGAAATAAACTAACATTCATTTACTTCTCTAACAAAAAGAGTTTAGCATATGTAATGGAATATTGATGCTGCAAAACTTACTCAAAATAATAATTCAAACAATAATTAACATTCAATTTAATAGCTTAATGTTGTTCCTCTTGTAAGTTAAAACATGAGAAAGAAACCAAATTCACAACTCTCAAAATAATAATTCGAACAATAATTAACATTCAATTTAATAGCTTAATGTTGTTCCTCTTGTAAGTTAAAACATGAGAAAGAAACCAAATTCACAACTCTGATATATTCTTCACCAACATGCACACGTAGGAAAATCCATTGAAAACAAACCAGAAGGTTCCTTGCTTATTGAACCAACATTTCCTTGATCAAGACCTTCCATACAACCATGAAAGAAGCCGAGAAATAAGGCTTACCAGAGCTAGAGAGAGCTATGGAAAATTTGTAACCATGCAACCGATGTTAAAATTACCTACAATCAGATAGGGTAACATTTATTAAACTAGATAAACCTACAGTGAAATAGTTAATACAAACAAAAAGGAAAATGAGATACAGAGGTATGAAATTACCTGCCATTCGCTTCCATAGAGTCAATTCAATGGGTTCTTTAGTGGGTTTGAGGGTATAAACCCATTCTTCGAACAACATAGAAAAAAAAAACATTTCTAGCTCTCAATTGGCCATCACACAAAATCTACTAACCACGGTAAATAAACACTTCCACATACCAACCCTATGAGGCTTGATTATCCACCGATAAATCATTCTCGTCTGTCAATCCTACTCTCATGGTTCCAATGAGCCTCGCAGGTGAATGAGTGAACTAAGATTCAACACATAACATATCACAAGAGTACTATAAACCATCTCCAAACTATGAAATGCACACATAAAACCCTACTCCATGAGAAAAGAATGAGCCACAACTCCCACAGGAAAGAAAATGGTATCCTACTGGGGAGAAATATAGTGATCCCAATGATGCCTCCATGTGGTAGTGTAGGGAAGTGAATTGAATGTCAATGGAGTATGATGAACCAACATAAATCTCCACTGTTACTGGGAATATTTCAATCAGTGTGGACACAGTTTGTTCCCCTAGCCTGCATGGTGAAAGTCTAGAACAAAAGGACATAACAATTAATCATCTCCCTAGATGAATGCTCTACTTGAGTGACAAACACTCTTTACCTTGAATGTGGAAGGTTGTATTTTTTTCATATATCCTTCTGTGATCAACTATACCTGGAAAGAACACAAAAAACAAGACAAGAAATGAGAAAAATAAGATAAATCAATGATCTATACTAATGATCAAGGATACTAGTAATAAACAATTAACATGAACATGAATCATTTATGGGAAAGGGAAACACTTTTGTATTAAAGATGGAAAAAGAAAGCTACAACCAAATCCTTGATGCTGAAGCATTGCTTTTACAATATCTTTGACTCACTCACAAATACACTACAAACTATGCAACCTCTTACTCACAATCACTCTCTTTTTTTTCTCTATACCATACTTCAATCCAACAACATAAGGATGCTCTCTTGGTATCCCCTCCACATAGTCCATGTAGCTTTCTTTAATAAGCCAAAGGAAGCCAAATAGGTTGATATATTTTGGGAATCAAATAAGGAATGATCCCTAGGGGTTAGGAGGTCGAGTGCCAGCTCTCCCATGTAGTTAGGATCATCCTCCATGAGATATTTCACTTGGAAGATTCTCAAATATTCTATTTTTTCCTTTTTGGGACTACTAACGCTCCTTGTGAGAGGGCTAAGTGTGCTGACGCACCTTATGGTGTGGTGATAGGAACTGTCAGCACCTTATGCTAGTCGACAATAGGCGTCAGGCCTATCTGACACCATGTGCTAGGAAGCAAGGTGCGTCAGACCCCCTAGGAGTGAGCAATAAGGCCCCAAAAGAGGATTTTGGCCAGGGAATTTAAGGGATTGGAGCATTGGGACAAATTTTGGGTGTAAAAGAATGCCCCCCAAAGTATGAAGCTAGAGGAATGTGATAGGTAAAATGCTTTGCTAGATATTGTACCGGTATCAGAGGCAAAAGAGAGGTGAGAAAATACTTGATGCAAGATCAGTCATCAACTATTTTACTCAACCATGGCCACAGACGAATACACTGTAAATCCATGTATAATGACCATGTCATGGATACTAACAATAAACTATAGATCCATGATCAATAAGAATCAAATTAGAACATGCCTACGAGACATAAAAAGTAGATCCATGTTATCCTGACTCAATACTGGACACCACCACCAAACATATAATGTCGATCCATGTCATAACTTCAAACAATACTCCATCGCAACTTGAGGATATGCACATATTTAGGTGAATACCTAATCACTCAGGGTCTTAATTCTAATCCCAAATGATATGATTCTAACCATGCAAATATATGTCCTGACATCAAACATGGTAGAAACCACTTCATTACCGGTCATTGATGTATACCGTTAACAAGCGTGAGGGAGATCACCATTGATGTCAATGATCCCCAAGGTATCCCAGTACATTCCTTCGAATGTGAATAGAGGTATTGAATTCAAAAATTTGGTGGAATCCTTCAATCAGAGGCCATTGATGAAATCCCACTATCGAAAGCGAGGAAACCTTCCATTCAGGTGTGCAGGATTCAAGGTACTTGACTTGGTTTCTAAATCTAATTCCTAGATGATGTGTTGCAGTCAACATGAATAGAATCCTCAAAGGAGGGACATAATGATTACCCCATCATCAACACAAAACATGGAACAAAATATGATGTTGAAGTGATGAAAAAAACCATAGGACTGATTCAGATGTGACCAATTCGATGAAAGGAAAGGAAACTGTAAGGGTAGACCATAGAGGAGAATTCCCTTGAACACTTTGACAGCATGACAAATGACTTTGAATAATTGACTCAATGAGGCAGAGACCAAACGTAATTCAAAGACAGGACGATGCATTCTTTGAATTGACTCAAAGGAGTTAAGTGACTCATGAAAGTGGATCGACTCGAGGACAAGCTGAAAATCCAATTTTTTGGAACATAAGTGCAGACGGGAGCCATGTTCAAGGTTGGACTATAGCTGCCATAAATACAAATGAAAAATGTTTCCAATTCCCTTAATTTCCCCATCACAATGGATGAGTACCACTTTTCTTTTTAATGCGCTTGAAAATCATAATAAACGCTCGATGTAGCTCATCAAGTGATGAGTCTATTCTTATATGTTTTATGAACTTAAGAAAGGAGGGGTTCATTCCCATAAAGGATCATTCATTGTTTAATATTATGATTCCGAAGACGGTAAACGCAGTCATCATTTCATTGTTTAGAGAGTCTGAAATGACTAAGAAGACTCTAGGGTGGACTTTTTCATAAATTTAGTCCCCAAGGCCCGAAAAAGTATAAACTAAATGCCAAGGAGAACTTTTATAGTTGCAATAAACTAGATTATACTTTTTTTGTAAACAAGTACAATCAATGATCCGAAAACAATATCTTTGCTACTCTATGACGTTAACATGAATTGCATAAAGAGAATGAATGAAGCTCACAAATCCATAAGAAGAGAACCAAACAGCATAGACAATATGCACATAAAGACAACAAGTTGATAACGGAGTTCATCTAGGATGGACTACGTCTCCGGGCCTGCTTCTCAATAGGAGGGCCGATCTATAATCTCAGCATGAAGGCAAAATACATGGCAATGATACAATGATACCTTGGCGACAATGGTCAGGAAGAGAACCGCTGCCCAAAACACAACAAGACTGCTTCCAGCAACTCCGAAGCCTGAAGACGGTGTAAAACGAGTATAAACACTCGTACCTTCCTCCTATAGAGCTACGCAATCTTCCTTCTCTCCTTTAGCTACAAAGTCTCCACTCCAAAGCATGAGTGGGAAATGGGAAATGAATGGGTTTATATAGGTTGGCTTTCCCTTCTTCACATGACTCTTATGGATTCCTTTGGTTGCAACTAATTTGCCTATCTTGGCCTTGGTTACAACTTCCCCAAGTTGGTTTTCATGTGGTTGGGATTTTTGTTAAATAATAAACAAACCTATTTAAGAATACCCTTAAAATGGCATACCCTTTGTTGGCTTATGGTTAAAACCATATTATATTAATAACATACCAACCCACTTTTAAAACTTTACCAACTATGGCATATTATATTGTTATAACTTACCCATAATGGCAGCGCTCCAACCCATATAATGTAATCCGTTGAAAGTTTGTTATAACACATGGTCTCCAACCCATATTAGGTGGCACATGGTCTCCAACCCATATTATAACCATACAACCCACTTTAAGCGCCATAATTAAAGTTATTAAAGCACATGTGGTGAAGGGCGTGTCCCACATGGTGGCGGTGCTAATGGATATAACTAACCCACTTCCAAAGCCATTCCCAAAGCACATGCTCCATGTGACCCCCGCACTGGCACCTCCCCTTCGAGCTCCCGGTTATGTGGCTGTGGCAACATAAATCGATGGGTTGGTGCTTAGCCCCGGCCCCTTTTTTGCCCGTTCACACATACATTCACGTTTAAAAGGATTGTTTCCCATTCCGAGACCAAACAACACGCGGTGGCCTGTTGGCTAAGACATTGTGCAACCAAACCAAAGGTCACGAGGTTGAACCCCACGGAGGCACATTATTTTTGCATTAGACCTATTGGCCAATCCTGTGCTGCCATGTGGTGGCCTGGGATTGGTCCACCTCACATCCAGTTGGCGTCCAGTCAACCGCCCAGTCACTACTCGTACTGCCATGTCACCGTCCATGCGCCCAGTCAGCAGTATGCCAGCTCAGATCCATACTGCCACGTGTCACCTTGTGATTGGTCCGTACACCTGCCATGTCATCTTGTCTGTACCGTACGGATGCCATGTGTCACCCTGTCAGTGGTGCCATGTCATCATATTTGTACAGTATGGATTCCACGTGTCACCCTATCAGTGGTGCCATGTGGCACCTCTTTTTACCAATTTTGCCTGTTGACCTTATAGAACAGAACGCGATAACTTTCTCATACGGAGTCCGTTTGAGGTGAAATGAACACCGTTGGAATCGTCTCGATGAGCCCTTCGATCTGGTACTGGTTTTGCTAAGATTGGAGAACTTCAAAAAATTTGCCTTCTTGGATCCTCCTGGATCAATCAGTTTGAAAAGGGGGTAAAACATCACTGACTAGACGATCATTCAAATACTTTTACAAGCGTGAAAGCATCAAGCTCGATTCACAATCTTTTCATGTTTAGGGAGCCTGAAAAGAGCTTAAAGGTGACTCTGTAAGGGGTTCTTTTTTCATAATCCATTTTTAACGAGTCTAAAAAATAGTAAAAGTATACTCGATACCTCTTCTATGGATGTTTAACGAGCATTCCAAAGGTGTAAAAGGCGCTTAGTGCTTTTTCAACTTGGCCCATAGCGTGAAAAAGACAAAAGAAACTCACTCACACTCAAACAAGTCCAAAAATAGCCTGAAATCTTCAAAAGTGAGGTTATAACAAGTTCACCATGAAAACTATAGGAAAATATATGGAAATACCCTAAAAATTTAAATATTCCATGAATTATTTTTAATAAAAATCCAAAAATAAAGTATAAATAGTGGAGTAGTAACAAATTTCTTACCATTTTGTTTTTTACCATTGACAATAGGGTATGTTGATGTATTTGTAACTTCAGAATGTATTCACTGGTATATCTTATGTCTTGTACCCCGATGTTTCTATCGGGAAGTATCTGTAATATAAACAAGTCATGTAAAATCATTGAGGTTAACCCTCCATTGTAAGTTGAGGCAATAGTCCCCACATTTGAGTCAAGGTTAACCCTCCTTGTTGATCGGAGGGCAAAGTCCCCACAATTGTGGGGCACTAGGGTTATTAGGCTCTCCTAGAGAAGTCAGACCTGGTAAGTAATTGTTAAGTGAGGCCAACTTGTTGGAGTGGACATTAAGTGAACGAAAGAATATAAATAGAGAGTGAGCCTCTCTATTATACACACACTCACTCACTGAGGCGCATGAGTGAGAGAGGAGAATTTCTCTCAAGTGAGAGAGAGAGAACAACTATTGGAGATCATCTTTTGTCTTTAGGTTTTACTACTACTATTGGTGCTCAGTCTATCTCTGAGGAATTTGCGGGGTTTTATCCTTTATGGTTTCCCTGAGGAAAATTCTTTGTGTCTCTTGTCTCTTGTCATTTTTATTGTGCATGTTATTCTCTCAGATAAGATCCTAGATCATATTGCTTAAATGATAAAAATCTAACATGGTATCAAAGCTAACCTGAGAAGAAGACATTGTGCAGCTGCAGAATCTGGGGCTTCTTACTTTTTGGGCCTCTCTCCACAATCCATCAACAAAATTATGCTAGACTAAATCTCCATTGAAGGGCGCATCTTTCTGTCGAAGCAGAATTTGATTCCGAGCATTTTCAGTTTTTGGTGCGGGAAGTTAGGGATTTTTACAAAAGAGGAATTTTTGAGTGAACCTGAGATAGGATTAATTTCCTCATCAAAATCGAATTTTATATACCTGGGTCAATATTTTTGGTTGGGTGAAACTCCAGGAAAGTCAAACCCTAATTTGACCCCGGGCCTGAAAAACCCTAAAATACTGAAACTGGTAGTTTTTGTACATACGCTATATCTTGATATTTTAGAAGGATCAGGAGCTTAAAATTTCACAGGTCGAAGATAAATTCCTGATGTACCTTGTGTAAAATTTTTAGACTCAGATTCACTATATTCTAGGATATACGATTCCTCCAATTTAGGGTTTCATCCTCTCCCAGGATTCATCCCTAAACATGACACCTAGGGAGAATTCCTATATCTCGGGCCACAAAGGTCCAAATGAAATTTATCAAGATGTTCCAGGTAGGGAATAGACTTTAATTTCTGCAGTAAAATTTTCAGACCCCAAAGTTGAAACAGTGACACATGGCAGTCCATACAACTTCGTTGTGCTGAACAATCCTGAAACAAGTAACCTTGGGAAAACGCTCATAAGTCCCAATTAGTGAAACCAATTCTGCTAAAACCTATGGTGTTGGAAAGAGTACAGATGAGGGTAGTGTAGTACGAAATTTCAAACACTAAGGAGTTGTAATTTCATAGATACTGCAGAAACAGTAGCAGACATTTCTGCAGAAAAAATTGGAAAACTAGGGCTTCATGTTCCAGGAGCTTCCCTCCACTGTTTTCAGAAAAGGATTACATTGGACAAATCACCCTGAAGAGGTTTATATTTTTATCCAATCAGATATGAAATATTCCAAGTTTTGAAAATTAGGGTTTCTCTGGCAAACCCTAGATCATCCAGCTTCGGAACCAGGACGGACACCTCAAATCGGTAAGATCTAATCTTTTTCTATTTACATTTGAGGTTCTCATTTCAAAATGAATAATCATACCATCTTGATGACAAGATTGGTAAGGCTGAAAACTTCCAAGCATGGAAGTATAGGATCTCACTATTTCTTGAAGTAAATGAATTGGACACCTACATAAGTGAAGAGGTTCCAGTTCCAGAGGGAGATGAGGCTAAATCCTTACAGAAGAAGAACTTGGTCAAGGCTAAGAAGATAATTGCTGATTAAATCAAGGATCACCTTATACCACAAGTGTCTTCCCTAAAGACATTGAAAGAGATGTTTGATTCCTTGACCAAGCTATTTGAAGGGAAAAACATAAATCGAAAGATGACTTTGAGAAAACAGTTGAAGAATGTGAAGATCCAGAATGTAGAGACCATGCAGTCATACTTTACAAGGGTCTCTCAAATCAAAGAACAACTTGAAGCAGTTGAAGAAGAAGTGGAGAATCTAGAAGTTGTGATAACCACCTTGAATGACCTCCTAGGATCATGGGATTCATTCATTCAAGGAATGTGTGCCAAAAGGATGTGATTACTTTCAGCAGACTCTGGGAAGAGCACACACAAGAAGAAGCTCGACTCATAATAAGAGAAAAGAAGATGGGAGAAACTAAAGATCAAACTCTCACCATCCAAAGAAGATCCCTCAAGTGATGAGGAATATGAAGAACTCAATTCTTGAAGAACCTCTTATCCATATTGATCATTTGGATAAGAAATGATGTTATTATGAATAAAGAAGACGATGAAGCTGAAAAAAAGAGTCTACCCATGAAACAAATAAAGCTAAGTATTCAATTGTCATTTCATGATATTGTTTTGTTATGCATTTGTTTATGATCAATTGATGTGTTATGCATGATAGAATGTTTGCATTAATGACAATATAATACTAATATGCATGTGATGGGTAAGTATCGTATGGTGCTATACAATTCTCCATTGCTACGTATCTAGAATGAAACTTCTTTGCTGACATATTGGATTAGTGCACAATCTCAATCATTAGAGGAAATTTGAGGTCTAAAATGGGCCTTATAAGAAAATGTGCCAACAATAAATTTTGTGAGTTGTAATTCAAGAACCAATAGAATTTCAATAAAATAAGTCAACCATAATGGTTGAATTGACATATTTGTCATAAAAGAAAACTACTTTTTTTGTTCGTATTTTCGACATATCTCCCTGTGTTTTTACTCAAATTCTGAGCGGGAGAGCTCGTTGGATGCGGAATTTAATTTCAATCCTGGCGAAGCTCATAGGTTGCTCAGACATAAACAGTCCTGAAGGTTGTCCTCGGATGTAATCGATCCCGGCAAAGCTCGCAGGTTATCCTTGAACGTAATCATCCCTGCTGTGATTCTATGCTAGAAATGACCAAAGTGAAGTTTGAGTACTTCAGGGGGAAGCTTGGTGTTCTCCAGATTGAGGTTCCCTCCAAGGGGAAGTGATGAGTCCATGAGACTTTTTGACATGGATGATGTGTTCATCCCATGGTTAGATATAAGTGCAGAGCCATTCTGATGTGACTGCGGGATGTGTTCACCCCACATGATTAGATATAAGTGTAGAGCCTTTCTTACATGGTTGATGTGTTCATCCTGTTATCTCTAAGGTTGTTTTTTCATTTTATCCTAGGGTTTTATAGATTTTTTACTATGATGAGTTCATTTCCCTACTTTTACCTTGTTTTATACCTTTGAATGTCAAATTTTTTATATTTTTTATTATAATTTCTTTTGAAGGCTCAAATGATCATTTATTTAAAGCTATGAACCTATATTAAGTGCAAGAGGTTTTTTATATTATGAATTGGATTTTATAAACTCACAACACTTCTCAAACTGGCAGCATTTCTTAAGGAGTATTGCATTGATGGTTTTATTCGTGAGTACCATTTGTTATGGCAATGAAACTATGGTATATGTAAACATATTATATGTTGGACAGGCTCGGTACTGTGATCATAATTATTTCTTAAAAGCAGTCTTGCTTAAGTAATAATATTCTACATCGTGTCACTCATTTTCTTGCACAAATGTTCTGCATATGAAATTGAGGCATTTCATGTAATGAGTAAGGGTACCAACAATGACAGTGTTGACAGTTGATAATAATATTCTATTTTTCCTAAAACTTGTCATGTTATTGTGCTCGAATTCCATTAGTTCTTGAAGGTGTATGTTGTGAAAGGTTTGCAGAAATGCCGAAAATAACAAAGGAAGAGGATTTAAAAATTGTGGTGAAAAGAAAACCAGGAGGCCTAATTTTCAGACTAGAACCTGATAACACAGAATGGATACTGAAGTTTCCAAGGTCATCCCAGTTGATGAAGAATGTTGGATGGTTTGCTTTCTGTGAAAATTTGCAGGGTTATCATTCATAGGTAACTATGGCTTTTATAAAAAATTATAAAGATGGAATGTTTCAGCTCAAGAGTTTAAAGATTATGGTAAATGAAGAGTCTATTACTAAAGCAATAGATGTTCCAGCGCAAGGAGAAAGATGGTTTAAGCAACAAGACTTTCAAGGAGATTACGGTGAGTTCTTAATGCTAGGGTTTGAAAAATTAGACTAGAAGAATGGTATTCATGAGAGCAAGATAAAACTTAACTGGAAAATTCCTTTAGATATGGTGCAAAATTATATTGCATGTGAGGGTCGGTATGACAGGGTTCTCAAATGTCATTTATGGTTATTGATGCACCTCAATGGAAGCTTGAAGCTCAATCTACCATTTTATCTATTAAAGAGCCCGCAAAAGATGATTATGTGGGTTCAAGGTCATCCAGAGCATACTGCTCGTTCAGTGTACCATCAGGGTTTAATAAAATTGTTGTTAGTTTCACAATTGCATAGAGAAGGATGAACTTGGGAAAGTCTATTGTCAAAGCTAGGGTTTGAAGAAAAGACTAAAGAGAAAGGAAAAAAGGTAATGGAAGACTTGAACCATCAAACAAGAAATCATGAAAAACAAACTGAATCTGTTATAGCAAAAAGGAAGGGTTTTATAGAAGAACCAAGTCAGAAAAATTTATGTCCTGAAGTTTCAGTCACATATGAAAACCCTGAAACATTAAGTGTTATGTTAAAGAATATAAATTCAAAGAATGAAGCTCATGTTCAGCTGTTGAAGTCAGAGAGCATTGATGTGAAGCCTAGGACTAGGTTAAGAAGAAAATTGCAGGCAGAGATGAAATTGGCACATGAAGACTGTGAGAAAATTGTGATGATAAATGATGCTTTCAGCAAAGAGACTGTACACACATCCAAAGGTCAGTATTGTTCAGATAATGAGAAGTTCATTGATTTTCAGGGAGTTGCAGGGTTTATAAAAAAAATCTTTTGCACAAATAAACAAGTTTGTTCAGAGGATTGTTCAGCCTCAAGGATTCCACAAGAAGATGAGGTCCTTATGAAAGAAGAAGACATTGAAATAACTCCAGAATTGAACCAAATCAAGAAATCTTTCCAAACATATAAGGAGCAAACTAGGTTTTTACAGAGTATTAATGAAAATTTAATGACAGCAAATAAAAGACTTTGAGAGGATTTGGAGGAGAAGGAGGCAGATTATCAAAAATTACTGTCAATATCTAAAGACATTTTAAAGGAAAAAAGAACCATCCAGAAGCAGTTCGAACACATGAAGGCTCAGAGTAAGGAGGAGAACAAAGATGTTGAGTTTGCCAGGTTGCAAAAACGGTCCCAGGTTTTAAGTGGTCTAACTATCTTGGAAGAGGCTTCTAAGAGTCTTTAGATTTAGAGTCATAATTGGCTTTTGAAAGCTATTTTGTTTTTACAGATGTCTATTTTATTTACACTTGTATTAAAAACTATTTGAAGAAGATTGACCTTTCTATTTTTGAAAGAACTCGATCCATAGAAGTAGGATCTGATAAACTATCTTAGAAGCTCGTATGTTTTGTATATAAGGATAGTAGTTAGATTGGTAAGGGGTGCCAATTAGAGTTATGGAAATCCAATTTTGATGATATGTTGTATGACATGAAATGCTCTGCATCTTCAATACAGGTTCTGCTTTGATATGATTATGATTATGAGTTGACTTTGTATCTTATGAATTGTATTTGTTGTGATTTATCCTGTATATGGTCAATTAAATCCCATTACATGATTCTTGTGGTGAAATACAGTTATCTTTTAAACTTTTAATGACAAAGTCAATCTCATTTCATAAATTTGTGCTCATAGTTCCTTTGATATTCAATTTTGTATTCTATTTTATGTTGTATAGATCTTTAATGGTTATATGATTTCCTTATATCTTTGATTATATACCAGCCCAATTTTTAACTTGATTTCATTGAATTATATTTTTGAAAAAGATTTATTTAAACTTGAACCCCTGTAGTCTAGGTTCAAATTTAGGGATAACACATCCCATGGTAAGATATAAGTGTTGAGCCTTTCTGACATGGTTGATGTGTTCATCCCATGGTCAGATGTGAGTGTTGAGCCCTTATGACATGGTTGATGTGTTCATACTATGGTTAGATATGAGTGATGAGCCTTTCTTACATAGTTGATGTGTTCATCCCATGGTAAGATATAAGTGTTGAGCCTTTCTTACATGGTTGATGTGTTCATCCCATGGTAAGATATAAGTGTTGAGCCTTTCTGACATGGTTGATGTGTTCATCCCATGGTCAAATGTGAGTGCTAATCCCTTCTGACATGGTTGATGTTTTCATCCCATGGTTAGATGTGAGTGCCGAGCATTTCTTACATGGTTGATGTGTTTATCCCATGGTAAGATATAAGCAGTGAGCCTTTCTTACATGGTTGATGTGTTCATCCCACGGTAAGATATAAGTGTTGAGCCTTTATGACATAGTTGTTGTGTTCATCCAATGGTCAGATGTGAGTGCTGGGCCTTTCTGACATGGTTGATGTGTTCATCCCATGGTCAGATGTGAGTGTTGGGCATGCCTTTCTGACATGGTGGTGGATGTGTTCCTCCCATGGTCAGATGTAAGTGCTGGGAGGGCATTTCTGACTAGGTTAGATATAAGTACTGAATAATATGAAGATTTACCTGGAGGCTAGGCCTACAGCTAGCATGAAAAAGGGTTGGCTCTGTAGAACTTCATGTGACAAGTAGAATTGAGATAGCACAAGTGATGATGACCCGATGATGATGTAGCAGTGATGATTCAGATCAAGTGATGATCCAAACTTGATGATTATCCAGTGATGATCTAGATCCAGTAATGAAAATGACTTGAAGATGAAGATGACTTCATGATTATCCAGATGATACAGAGAAGAAGACTTGTGATGATAAATTGTGTCGAGAGAATACGTTCCTAGTTAAGAGGGAGTGTTGATGTATTTGTAACTTCGGAATGTATTCACTGGTATATCTTATGTATTGTACCCCTATGTTTCTATTGGGAAGTATCTGTAATATAAATAAGTCATGTAAAATAATTGAGGTTAACCCTCCATTGTAATTTAGGGCAATAGTCCCCACATTTGAGTCAAGGTTAACCCTCATTGTTGATTGGAGGGAAAACTCCCTACAGTTGTGGGGCACTAGGGTTATTAGACTCTCTTAGAGAAGTCAACCCTAGTAAGTAATTGTTAAGTGAGGCCGACTTGTTGGAGTGGGCATTAAGTGAACGAAAGAATGTAAATAGAGAGTGAGCCTCTCTATTATACACACACTCACTCACCGGGGCAGATGAGTGAGAGAGGAGGATTTATCTCAAGTGATAGAGAGAGAGAACAGCTGTTGGAAATCATCTTTTCTGTCTTTGGGTTTTACTGTTGCTATTGGTGCTCATTCTATCTCTAAGGAAGTTGCGAGGTTTTCTTCTTTATGGTTTCCCCAAGGAAAATTCTTTGTGTCTCTTGTCTCTTGTGATTTTTGCTATGCATGTTAGTCTCTCAAATAAGATCCTAGATCATATTGCTTAAATGATAAAAATCTAATAGGGTAAACCTTATGCAAAAGAAGAGATTTTGTGGTGAAGATTCCAAGAGCTACATGCCATCTCCAACTGGACAGTTATAACCAAGTAAAATCTAAGCCCTAGCACTTCACTTTGATGGTCGATTTTTTTGGCTTAAATTTGGGTTTTTGGTGTTTTGAGGTGATTTTACTAAGAGGTAGAGCATGCGCAGGTTGACTCTTTTATCCCTTTTGGCAAGTGAGCCGTCACACCCCTCGAAACGAGGAAAATCAATGAAGGTGCTCTATCTCTTATATGGAAGAGTGTCATCGCTCTATTCCCTTAGTGGATATACTAGAAGAATATGGATTAATTTTGAGTAGGGATTGGTCAACGAAACTAAATGGTTACTTTGCAACTAACTGGTCTCACATGTGGCTTCCATTCAACAATGTTCAAAACCAAATTAAAATACTGAGAGAACCACACATGAAGTATACTGTAACCTAGTTAGAGGGGAAGAATGAACCTATGAACTTCTCTTCTTCAATAGTCGGAAATTACTATTTATAACTCGAACCAAGGAACTACCAGGATAAAGAAGCCAATTTTGAATCAAACACACAGTCTAATCTCGTTCAATTCTCATGGGCTGATAATATTGATTGTAATATAGTAAACTTAGTGACTGACATAGGAGATAATACTAACCAATTAGAGTTAGATGATAGATTTTGGTTTCTTTATTTTGATGGTTCTAAAACCCAAGAGGGATCAGGGGCAAGTTGCATCCTGATTGATCCAGATAAGAATAAACACTTTCTTTCTTGTAGACTAGAGTTTGGATGCACAAATAACAATGTTGAATATGAGGCTCTAGTATTGGGCCTAAAGAATGCTATTGAACTTGAGGTTATAAATTTAAATGTTTTTAGGGATTCTGAGATAGTAGTTAGGTAAGTAAGAAACACCATTTTTTGGGCCAGGATAGAGCACAAGGAAGAAACCGAAGTATAAGCGCAAGAGGAAAAATAGACGCGTGACAAGACAAAAGCAGGTAAAGGAAGGAAAGGAAGCGTAGAATAGAGAAAGCTGCAATGAGGAATGGTGTGAGAAAGGAATAGTGGGCCCTGATTCAGTGGAATATTGGCAGGTAGAAGAGTAAAGGATGGAAGGTATAGGTTAGGAATATCGTAGGAGTTTGAGTCGACGGAAGACTGAAGGATGGTTTTTGTGGCTAGTTATGACATGTACAAGCAAAGTAAAAGATGTTTGGGCTAGTTATGGCCCACGATTAATGTAATGAAGGACATTTTGCGGCCAATATGTCCTATAATAAATATGAAAGAAATTTTTTAGGCTACTTATGACTGTAATAACTAAGTTGTACTGAGTTGACCCTGCACGGTCTTGTAATATCTATAAGTAGCAAGAACCAAGTTTGTATAGGGGTTCGTTATTCATTACTTGTTGGTTCAGAGAGAAGTCTGATAGTATATTAGGCTATTGATCCAAGGATCTGTAGTTGAGTGCACATACCAGTTTGTAATATTTTATCTACAGCTGAGTGCACACATAGTAGAGTAGAAGAGTCGATCTAGGCTGTGTGCGGATTAGTAGGTGTAGAAGAAAAGCATAAATCAAAGAGCATGAGAGCAAGAAGAGTTTGCGCTAAATAGACATATCTCAAAATAGTTTGTAGGTCATAGACTGCAAGGTGCCATATATTTCTCATGCAAGATGAAGAGCACCTTTGTGGTTTTTCCTGGTTGGGTTTCCACATTATATCTTGTGTCAAATGGGTGTTGAATGTTTGATTGTTGAATGTTGGATATTGAATGTTTAAATTTTTTATGTTGAATGTTGGTTATCTTGCATTGTTTATGGTTATTTCTTAAATGAATGTCACAATACTAATGAAAGAAGTGAATGAATGACTAAAAGATCATCGAAGTATCTTGTATTATTTCATGTTTAAAGTTGTTAAGTTGTAATATTGTCGTGCCAGTGTCATTTAATATTAAGGAATCATCTACGTCGCACCGTTGTGCTAGTTGTTAAGTTGTCAAGGACAATTTTGTGCCGCAAGCTGGTTGTGTCACAATATTGCACCATAGTCGAGTAGTAAAAGAATCCATCCTTCCGACTCTGTCGAGCACCTTGGACATGCGCCAAGGGACTATAATCCCTCACCAACTATAGAAACATGTTGGTGGCAGTTACACATTAAGATATCTCAGGTGAGACTGCATCTGCCTCGTAGGTGTTTTCGGCTAAGCTTTCTCTGTCTGGCCAATGTCTTTGGGTGTTTTGTTGCTTTCGTGGGTTTGTTGAACATGGATCACGAGAGTGATAAAAAGTAGGCAAACAAATGGTTTTGTTGCCAGGGTTGCGACAAGGAAATTAGGATTGGGAAGAGGTCGCTAAATATTTTGTGCACACCTTTTCATTTGTTGATGAGAATCCAATAGTTGATGTTGCGTCGGTTCAAATGGTAAAGGAGAAAATATTTGCTGAAATCCCTGCCGAGGAGGAAAATTCCCACCACTGCAATGCGACCATCCAACAATGGATGGTCTGTTACAATCTGGCTTGAGAACTAGATGATGATCCGACTGATGTAAACATACCATAGTTGGAGGGTACGTGCAAAGCCGAAGGAAGTGGTATTTTGAGCGATCAATTCCTCAAGCCGCTAAAAATCAAGAAAGTTAACATTGGATCACCGGAAAACCCGAAGTTCACAAATATAGGAGATTATTGGGATGATGAGACAGTATCAAATATTACCAACTTGCTACATGAATTTCAGGACCTATTCCCTACCGACTTCATAGAAATGAAGGGAATAGTAGGATATTTGTGGGAGATAAAAATACCCCTAAAACCATATGTTAAACCCATTAAGAAGCGACCTTATAGGTTGAATCTAAGGTATAAAGAGAAGGTGAAAGTTGATTCGAATCGCATGCTCGACACAAGAATCATTGAACCTGTTGAAGAATCAGAATGGATCAGCCCTATAGTGATCCAATATAAGAAGACAAAAGGCGAAGTCAAGATCTGTGTCAACCTAAGGAAACTGAATGATGCATGCTTGCACGATCCATTCCCAATACCATTCACAGATGAAGTACTGCAAAGTGTCGGAGGACAAGAGATGTATTCATTCACCGATGACTTCTTTGGCTATCACCAAGTAAGAATTGCAAAGGAGGATAGACACAAAATGAATTTCGTAACAGAATGGGGATGCGACTAGTATACGGTAATGCCCTTTGGTCTCAAGAATGCACCTGCTATTTTTTCTAGAATAGTAGTTTCTTCTTTTAAATATTTCATAAATAAATTTCTTGAGGTCTACTTTGATAATTGGACTGTGTTTGGTCTAGTAAGAGACCATATTAGGGGTCTGTGCATGATGTTGGGCCGCTGTTGCTAGTATCAGATCGGCTTAACTCGAAGAAATGTATTTTTTGCGCACCATTTGGTGTACTGTTGGGACATGTCATGTGTCGAGACAGAATTTTGGTCAGCCCAGTGAAAGTTACAATTATCCTTCACTTTCTACCACCTACATCAGTCATGCAACTCAGATCAGTGTTAGGATACACAATCTATTATAGAAAATTTATCAGAGGATATACAGAGATAACTGCACTTATGCAAAAACTATTGAAGAAATATGAAAAGCTTCATTGGACAAACTCTTGTCAGGAAAGCTTAGAAAATCTAAAGAACAAGATGGCCACTGAGCTAATATTGGTATTCCCCGACTGGAAGAAGGAGTTCCATGTTCACGTCGACGCGTCGTCTGTCGCGCTCGGAATAGTCTTGACACAACCAGGAGAGGGTGCGCTTGATCACCCTGTTTCTTTTGCTAGAATAAAACTATTAACGACAGAGAAAAAATACACCATGACCGAAAGGGAAGGATTCACCATGGTCTATGCGCTTCAAAAATTCAGACACTATTTGTTGGGTGGACATTGAAAATGTACACTGATCATTCGGCATTAAAACACCTGGTCAAGAAGCCATTGTTGGGGGGGGAGATCTGTCAATGGATCCTCCTGTTTCAAGAATTTGACTTTGAAGTCATTGTTAAACCTGGCCGACTCAATGTATGACCTGATCATCTATCGAGGATAGAAAGTGGTGAAGAACCAACCATCCTCGAGGATAAATTTCCCGACCGGCAACTGTTTGTAGTCACCATGATTGATTATCATAACTGAGGAGTTTACTGCTATCATTCACCTTATGAGTACAAGCTATGCACCTAAAGGGTTCACCACTGTGTAGAAGAAACATTTGGTCATCAGATATGCCAAATTTATGTTGATCGTGGGACACCTATACAAGATGGGACCTAATGAAATATTGCAATGGTGCATCTTTGACCATGAACTACATTGGAGAATGAGCGAAGAACATGCCGGTGTTGCAGGAGGACACTACGATGGAAAGGAAACTATGTGCAAGATATTGTAAGATGGATTATGGTGGCCAACCATACATATGGATATTAAGAGCTTTTTCCGCTGTGATGTTTTCCAAAGGACAGGAAAATCGTCGAGACACGACGAGATGCCGCTAGCGCCGCAAATAGCACTACAATCATTTGACAAGTGGGTCGTTGATTTTGTTGAACCGATCAGTTCACCAGGAAAGAGGACTGACGTGCGCTACATTATCACAGTGACAGACTACTTAACCATATGGGCTGAAGCCGTGCCTGTTAAAGATTGTACCGTTGTGACTACGGTGAATTTTTTATTTGAAAATGTGGTGACCAGATTTGGCTGCCCGAAAATTCTCCTAAGCGACCAAGGTACGCACTTTATTAACAAAATTATTGATGAGCTTACTGCAGTGTTCCAAATTCAGCATAGGAAAATTACACCCTATCATCCTCAAGAGAATGGAACGATTGAAGCCTTCAACAAGATTTTGGAGAATGCATTAACCAAAGTATGCAATGCACACCGAGATAATTGGGATCAAAAAGATGCAGCTATGCTATGGGAATATTGCATGACTTGCAAGCGATTGATAGGGAACACTCCATTCAGACTAGTGTATGGGAAAGAAGTTGTTGTGTCGATGGAGTATATTGTGTCGAGCCTAATAATTGATGTGCTCACAGAAATGACTAATGTAGATGCTATCAAGCAAATATTTTCGTAGCTCGTTCAGATGGAGGAAGAACGCTTCATCGCAGGATTCCATCAAAACATAGAGAAGCAAAGGAAAAAAGCATGGCAATATTGCCATATCAAGACTAAGCAATTCAAAGTAGGAGGGATTTTTTTCTGTATGACAGTAAATTCTTAAAGCATCCCAAGAAATTGAAGACGCATTGGCTAGGGCCATATGTGATTGCACACATCACTCATGTGGGCGCAGTGAAATTGCACAACCTTGACAAAATTCCAGTCATAGGAATGATAAATAGTAGCTTCTTGAAACCTTACTATTATGTCCATGACATGCCTGGGTAAGGCAGGAAGTTAAAAAAAAACGGGGGCAGAGGGAACTGTTATGTCGCACATCTGCGATAGGGATATGAAAATCGCAGTAAGAACGGGAATGACAGCTTGACATCATTAACGCACGGATACCCAAAAATATTTAGGTATTTATGACAGTAATGAGTCATTAATTCAACAAGGTCGAGGAGAATGGCGGCATGCTTTTTGGTCCCATATGTCGTCCTCACCATAACTTCCTTGAGAGGTATATATCAGAACTCAAGTACGTGAGTTAATGTTGGAATGCGTCGAATGGGAAGCCCATGTGATTGATGAGACGTCGATCTGCCATCAAATATCACATCTAGTATGAGCACATCCCAATAAATATCAGCCTTCATCGACAAGAATCCTTTTACTTGCATAGAGAGAAGAAGAGAGAATTATACTTTGCGATTGTGAGAGATGAAACTCGTGGTAATTTTCATTTCCAACACCAGAGAGAAATCAGACATTACCATCGCATCATCATTCCTGATTTTTAAAGAGATTACATCGCTAGAGGTACAACAACAACAACAAGAACCAAAAACAATGGTGCGACCAATTCTCCATAATATTCCTATAGCCAGTTCAGCCCCTACAGCGGCCCCGATTCAAAATCCACTAGTTAGTATACCAGATGCAGCATCGCAACCGTTTCTATTGAAAAGAGACATCCTATGCACGTCAAGGCCTCGGGTCAGGAATCAGAATCTTAGAAAGAAGCGTAAGGTAACTGAGGACATACCTATTTAGGACTCAAGTACCAGTGCCGCCACCACATAGAGACACGAACTCCACTATAGAAGAGAGAAACATGTTACCACCATATGTTTGGCCAAGGAGAGTAGAGGCACTTGAAGTGAAGCTTTCAACGAAAGCACAATCCTCCTTGGTTGCAACCTAGATCCCTGCTGGAGTGCCACTATTGATGAATATCATCCCAAATATGTTGAAACCACAGTTTGAAGATACTGATATGCAGAAGAAGACGGACCTGGAAAGAAAAAACTATATGGTCATGTTTCCATCCGTGTCGCCTGAGCCATAGTTAGTAGTTCCAATGCAATGGGCTTGAGGTATAGGAAGCGTGGGTTTACTTAACTTACTGATAATGTCACATTTTGGTCATAGTACGCAAGTAAGCACATATGTGCGACAACTCTTGGTATGTTTCCATGGAGGCTATTAATGGATCAATAAGCCATATTCTGTGGATGTCGATCTCATTTCATTGATAATGAGTCTTTCATTTGAAGGACACGACCCTGCACCATATCTACGTGCAAACAGAGATACGACGAAGATGAAGCAAAAATATGACCTCCAGCGCACAAATAGAGGATGCTTGATTTCCTCTATAACTGACAACACAATGAGGTTCGCCACAAATATTTTATCTTGCAAGTTTTTGCGCAAGATGTGGCCAACTGAGTGCACTGTCGAGGCAATGGAACTGCTTTTATCATTATTGCGACATTCATTCAAGCAATAACAATAAACAATGCAAGATAACCAATATTCAACATAAATCGTTAAACATTCAATATCCAACATTCAACACTTAAAATTTCAACACCCATTCGACACAAGATATAATGTGGAAACCAAACCGGGAAAAACCACCAAGGTGATCTTCATCTGGCATGAGAAATATATGGCACCTTGCAATCTGCGACCTGCAAACTGTTTTGAGATATGTCTATTTAGCTCAATCTCTTCTTTCTCTCATGCTCTCTATTTCATGCTTTTCTGCTACTCCTACTCATCTGCACACAACATGGATCGACTCTTCTACTCTACTATATGCGCACTTAGTTGTAGATTAACTTTTACAAAATGGTTTGCGCACTCAACTATATATCCTGAGCTCAACAAACTACTGTACTATCATACTTCTCTCTAAACCAACAATGAACGAATAACGAACCCATATACAAACTGGGTTCTTGCCACTTATATATATTATAAGACCACGCAGGGTCGACTTAGTACAACTTAGTTATTATAGTCATAAGTAGCCTAAAAAAAAATTCATATTTATTACAGGCCATAGTGCCCACAAAATGTCCTTCACTACATTTATCGCAGGCCATACCTAGCCGTGGAAACATCTTTTAGCTTGCTTGTAAAGGTCATAACTAGCCGCAAAAACTGTCCTTCAGTCTCCCGCTAACTCGAACTCATACGGTCTTCTTGACCTGTACTTTCCAGTATTTACTGTTCCACCTGCCAATATTCCAATGGCTCAAGGCCCTCTATTCCTTCATCGCACCATTCCTCCTCACAACTTTCTTTTTTCTACACTTCCTTTCCTCCTCACGTGCCTGCTTTTCCTCTTGAGCTTGCACTTCAATTTCTTCCTTTTGCTCTATCCTAATCCAACATGCCCCCAACACCCATATGTGTCTCATCCCAAGCCACTAAGAAGGTGTCATGGTTTTTTCATGTGTTGCACCATGGGACCAACCTTGTCCTGAAATTCCTTCAAAATTCCTTGCACCTAGGAAAATTCTTTGTGGACTTGCTCTGCTTGTTTCTCCAACTTCTCCACATTGTCAGAACTGATATGTTTCGATGGTATTTATTCCAATTCTTGAGTCAATTTCTATAGCTTCTGCTGTATAGAATGAATGAGCCCTGTAACTCTTTCTTCCTTCGATTGATGCGTTGTCACCTCATTAGTCCTGCTCTGCTCCTTGTCGTGCAGAGTTTTTACTTCCTGCTGTAGTTTCTTTTGCTCGACTACCTTTGCAATCTTCTCTGTGATTGGAATATTATTCATGTCAGCCTTAACTGTTGTTATTTTAGCTCAACTTAACGCGCTTCCTTTGTGAACTTTGCAGCTGTCTCATCTTCCAGGAGCAGTTCCCAAGTCGCTGAAACTGCTCCTATCGCTTCTGTATAGAGATTTTCTCCGTCTTTGATCCTATCAACAGCCTCAGATGTTGATTTTTTGCGATCTTCAATCACCTTAGGAGGTGTTCTTGGTTGTTGCTATGCTTTGAGTTCCTCGACCTGTTTCCTTAGGTCTATCGCAATCCTTGATAGTTGACCAACCTTTGCAGCTGCATATTCATCTTCCTAGCCTTCTTCCACGAAGAAATATACGACTAGGATTTTTATGGATTTAACTAGTGCAAGCCTTCTTTGTTCGCACGCTTCAACACCTTGCTCCTTTTCCCTAAGGAGGACCTTGCGCTCCATCTCCTTCCTTGTGAACTTTGTAGCCTGGTATACTAGAGCATTTTCTCTGACTTTGATTTCTCTAGAGACCGCATGCTGAATTACATAAACGTCGTCCAATGCTAGTTTAGAGAAATCTATATATATTGTCTCGAACACATGGACAGCATCATCATATTTTTCTGTCCCTATCTCCAGTACTCACGAGTTGACCTCTAGCTTGAGTGAAGACATCATCAGTGGTTTTACTAATGTGTCATTAGGATCCACACCATAGGTCTTGGCTTCAACCATGCTCTTTACTTCGTTAATGGCCTTAGTGAGCATATTGATATGCTCTGCTATTTTGTTGGTCAGTTGTAGCTTCTTTTTACCTATACCTTTAAGAATGGATTGCACAACCTCTGTGATTGCTTCAAAAAGCAGGGTCATGTCTTCCTCAGCTAAACTGGACGTATTAGCCAATTTATCGTCTTTGTGCTTCTTGTGCTGTGGCTGAGTCTGTTCCTTCTGTTATTCCTTGTGTAGGTTCTGCAAATCCTCATCAGTAGGTGTGTCTTCTCCATCATCTTGATCAGAGCCCTGATCAATGTCATTGTTTTCTTCATCATCATCTACACTCAATGACTGGTTTTCTTGCGCGTCTCCCCCATCATTGCCTTGGCCATTATCTTGGTCATTTCTTTGGTCATTTTCTTGTTCATTTTGCTGGTCATTTCTGTGGTTCATTTGTTCCTCGAATGGGCCGCGCCATTATTCCGTCGTGTGTTGTATGAGTGCTTCAACATCCTCATTATAAATCATGAATGGTGCTGGTTGCGCTTCCTTCACGAGATCCTATCGCGACTCCATAATGATATTGTGGACACCATCCTAAAAGTTTATGAAAGGTGAATAAATTTGGACTATCGCATCATTTAGTCGGTGCTGGTGTCGCACGACGTCTCACAATGCCTCCGCATGCAGAAAGAACTCTATGTTATTGTCCTTCTATCGGATGCTTTCTTCCTTTTCCTCCTAGAGGTTCTGGTACTTGGCGCCATGGAAAAGTACTAGGACACCCTGCGGCTGGTAATCTGGTGGGTCTAACCAAACCACCAAAGAAATTAAAATCAGGATCCAGGAGTAGTGGAATTTTGTCTTAGGTTCTTCCTGTGCTTGCTTGGCATCCTCTAGCATCTCATTCAACAAGTACTGTGACCAATTGAACAATACTTCTGTAGCACATTGTTCTGCCAGTTCCATTGCCTCGACAGTGCACTCAGTTGGCCACATCTTGCGCAAAAACTTGCAAGATAAAATATTTGTGGCGAACCTCATTGTCTTGTTAGTTATAGAGGAAATCAAGCATCCTCTACTTGTGCACTGGAGGTCATATTTTTGCTTCATCTTCGTCGTATCTCTGTTTGCGTGTAGATATGGTGTAGGGTCATGTCCTTCAAATGGAAGACTCATTATAATGAAATGAGATCGACATCCACAGAATATGGCTTATTGATCCATAGATAGCCTCCATGGAAACATACCAAGAGTTGTCGCACATATGTGCTTACCTGCGTACTCTGACCAAAATGTGACATTATTAGTAAGTTAAGTAGACCCACGCTTTCTATACCTCAATCCCATTGCATTGGAACTACTAACTATGTCTTAGGTGACACAGCTGGAAACATGACCATATAGTTTTTCCTTTCCAGGTCCTCCTTCTTCTACATATCAATATCTTCAAACTGTAGTTTCAACATATTTGGGATGATATTCATCAACAGTGGCACTCTAGCAGGGATCTGGGTTGCAACCAAGGAGGATTGTGCTTTTGTTGAAAGCTTCACTTCAGGTGCCTCTACTCTCCTTGGCCAAACATATGGCGGTAACATGTTCCTCTCTTCTATGGTGGAGTTCGCGTCTCTGTGTGGTGGCGGCACTGGAACTTGAGTCCTAAATAGGCATGTCCTCAGTTACCTTACTCTTCTTTCTAAGCTTCTGATTCCTAACTCGAGGCCCAGCAACGTCGGAAGTGACCGCTCATGCGAACCATTTGCACCGACGACCAGCAACGTCGGAAGTGACCGCTCATGCGAACCAGGTTGTTCGATCGGTGCAAATGGTCGGTTCAGGAGTTTACTCCCATTGTTAATAGTGGAAAATCAGGTTGCTAGCACATTTGTTCACCAGCTAAGGTAGCAACGGAGCCAGTGAAGGTAGTCAAGGCAGATTCAATTGACTAACACGGAGCCCATAGTAGATAGAAGAGGGGAGGATACCTGCCAAAGCTTAGTGAAATGAGTTGAATGAGATTTGTTGGACTAATGTTGGTGCGCCTTAATCTCCCAAGTCTCATCGTACCTTCCATAAGAATCAGGAGCCCTCAGAGGTGGCCAACAATATGCTCGGCAGTAGGCATGCTAACTTTTGGATCTTAAACAATTTTAATCTAAGAGCTGACATGCTTACCGCAATTGCATTGAATGATCTGCAACAGGCTGAGTATTGATGGCCCTGGGAGATCACCTCCTCTGGCACCTCCGCTATTGTACCATGGCCTATCCAGAGTCCCATCATTTATGGGTGTTTCTCCCGGATCCCGACATTTATGGGTTTTACCATGGCATTGGTCACATTGCCAAAATACATGACTTCCACTTCCACCATTTAAGGCACCCAGGGAAACACCATTACGGTATATGGAGATGGTGCGGTTGGCGTGTGTGACCATTTTGCCATGTCCTCCTCTAACAAATTAATCTGCAACCAGGATAAATATTTTCAGGTTATGCTCATGTTGTTGAGAATGTATTCGTGCATCTGTTGCTTGAGCTCGGTATGTAGGATGACATCGAGGATGTGGAAGCGTTGGTGGGTGTATGGGTTCATGGCATCCTTGTCCCAGATGGTTTCTAACATTATCCTGTTGTAAAGAACTTGACAAGGATCTTGTGCAAAGGGAAGTTTAACAAGATCGTTAGAAAAATTCTACACAATACTGTCCACATAATCTTCCGGAATATTGTCGTCTAAATCCATTTTCCTCTTTTGTTGATTGTTTTTTTAACTTTCTTTCCCTAGTAGAGACGCAAGGAAGAAGAGATTTTTACAGAGCTAGGAGGAGAGATTCGGATGAAATATATTCATGGATGATTCAGTTAGGGTGAGTGCCATTTATGGAGGATCAACTTGGGATAAAAATATCCGATCCTGCCTAAAATTGGGTAGTGCTTCGGTTAGTTAACAATGCAAAACAAGAGTGAACAGTCATTTATTTAACCTATTATTGCATGTTAAGGATTCGTGTTCGTGGAGATGCCGAGAGTAAATGTCGGTTTTTCATTCAAAACCTTACCCCCCTCTTTTATTTAGAAAAAAAAAGTAATAAAACAATACATTTTTTCCTTACTAAAAATAAAATTGGTAACATTCTCGGTGGAGTGGCAGGGATTGAATTGCATTGTTATGTAAAATTGGTAGTGCTTTTTTTACTTAAAAAAACAATGGAAAACAAGAGTGAGGAGTTAAGGAGAGTCAAGAGTGAAGAATGAACGAGGGTGAACAATGGAAAACAAGAGAAAAAAGTGGACAAGGGTTCATTATTTCTTCAATCTGAACAAAAGTGAAGAGTGAACGAGAGGAAGAATGGACAATGAATAGTGAACCAAAGTGAACTTTGGAAAACAAGAGTGAAGAGTGGATGAGGGTTTTATTATCCCTGCAATCAGAACAAAAGTGAAGGGTTCTATTATTGTGCAGTTTGTCTTACATGAATAACATGAGTTTTAAAAGAAGGGATTGCCACGAGTTATATGTTAGTTGTTCTTCATGCATAATTGTAATAGTCCTTATCTATGCCTAACTACCTGTTATCACCTCTCTTTTTTTCAAATTTAAAACTACACCCATAAGATCAATTTAAATAATACAGTTGTCTCATCCTTATACATCTAAATTTTTTTACTTATTATTCCATAGCAAATCCTAAATATAAACCTTTCATCTATTTCAATTTTCAAAAGAACTTAACCCTAATATTAAGTACCCCATTATCTATGTGAACTTAATCCATGCAAAAAGTGTTACCACTAATCATACATCATCTTTATAACATCTTAAAAAAAATTACTTATTTTCCACCCCAAATTCTAAATATAAACATTTCATCTATTTCCATTCCTATGCAAACAGTGTTACGGCCTGTCGTGCGTCTTTCTATTTCACGTCCCTCCTTCCAAAACCTTTTTGCATACATTCACTTTGGTTGGTCAGCAACACAAGGATCATTTTGATTTCTAATTGTGAGTCTTTTGATTTCTCACTTTAAGTCCCTAGACTATTTTAACGAATTTTGATCATTTTGATTTTTAATGGTTAGTCTTTTGATTTCTCAGTTTAAGTCCTTGGACAAATTTTGATGTTGGCTCTTCAGTTCAATGAAAAAATAAAAATAAAGTGATATATCGAATTCGAAAAACAATAAATTTTAATTCTATATTTTTTTAAGAAAGTTAAATTTAAATTACATGACAACATTTGTTTATGAAATATTTAATTTTAAAATAGTTAAAATGATGGCTAAAGTTAAGACTTAGTGCATTGAAGAATATATGAGGCAATATAAGAGGCAACTTTATTAATGATTAATTGTTAAATGTTAATTCTAGACTCTGTGTTAGGTGTGTGCTTCTTATTTAAAAGTGTATAAAACATAGCCAATTTTAACTATTTTTAAGGATTTTAAATATTTTATATAATAATCTGGTCATTTTTAGAGTGAAAAAAGTTTACCCCATTAAAATTGGGAAAACAAAGCTTCAAAAAATACATTTTGACAAATCTTTTTTTTAAACATGGAAAAATACTTCATGCGCTAAAATCTTTCAAGATCTTCCTCGATAGCTTTCAGACTATGTCATTTTTCGTGACAAAGCTCAAGTTCTAACTTTTGACCACAAATATGTGTCGACTTTAAAACTTTGCTTATAGGTTAGTTTCATTTGACTATGCAAGAAACTAGTTTCATTTCATTTAATGGGTTTGAGTAAGTTCTAAATTAACACGAGAATGTTGTTGTGAGCTCTCTGAAGTGATTTTTATCATATCTGCACCAAAATCTGTTGAATAACTAAATCAGTCCCTTATCACTTAAAGCTTATCTATTTCAGTTAAATAAAGAATCTCTATGTGATCCATGAAAAGTTAAAAATAGTAAATAAGGTGATTTGCATGGATAACACTAAGATGACACTTATGTTAGTTTGTTAACTAAGTGATCAACATTCAGTTAACTAAAAAGATCATGCAAAGTTAAAAATAGTAAATAAGTGATTTGCATGGATGGCACTAAAGGTGAAGCATTGTAACTTTCAGTTAGCCCCCTAACTTAGTGGGAATGCATTCGGCTGAAGATAGAGATCATTTCAAACCAGTTAAACATTTAGTTATAGACCCTGAGTGAAGGAAGGGCACACATCTTGCGCATGGAGTGAAATCCTAGGTGCTAACATGGCACTCGTGAGGGAGGGGCACTAATGGTTTGCATGGTGAGAGTTTAATGCTCCCAGTTGATGCTCCTCTTGATTTATTCACTATGTTGATGCTCCTAGAGAATTTTTTATGTCTTCATTCGCTATCTGATGAATGCTAGGTTTTCTGACTTGTTATTAAAGTGTTGGGAACTTGGAAAGTTCATTAACAGTGTTTTAGTAGATCTATCTTCTCTACTACTGAGTTGTTCTCTCTTATCGGGCAATCTGCTAATGTGTTGTAAACCATTCTCTACAAGTCTATATATTATACTCAAAGACTAAGTGGGTTTTTCATCCTTTGTATTTGGACAGTTTTCCCAGGGTACATCTTGTCTCATGTGGATGAATATTTTGTATGATTGATGTGATTATGAGATTCAAATTGTTTATTGATTTATAAAAGTGTTAAATTTATTAGTTCTTCATTATTAATTAAAATATTAACGCAAATTCCTTGAGACCATGCTCCAATGGATAGTTAACAAAACAAAAATAATTGACATCAAATGTTATTCTCAACACTTTGGACTTTAAAAAAATCTATTAAAACCACTACAAGGTTTACACTACCTCTTAAATATAATATTTCCACTCTTCAAACAACCATTATATTACTCCTTCACACTCCATCATTGGATTAATGTTTTTTCACCTTAGATCATCTTAACCAGAAACTTCGCACATTGTTACAACAAAAAGAGGTTATGATGTAACATTCCAAATCCACCTATAACCAACAAGTTTGCCCTCACACCTTTTGTGAAAGTGACCTTGTCCTCATTTTTAACACCAAGAAAACTACCAAACAAGGTCGTGGTAAGTTTGTTCCCCTTTAGGGAGGCTCATACATAATCAAATAATGCCTCCGTAGAGGTTCTTTTGTGTTGGCTTTCCTAGAAGGAACTCTTTTCAATAGCACGGCCTTTGTTGTTTTCTTGACATATATAATACTTTTTAAACAAAAATGTAGTATGTTCTTATAAATGATTTTTTTCACCTTATAATTTTGAAAAATTCTAACACACTATATACATTTATTTTGTTTGATTATGTTAAAGTTCTTAAACCTTTGATTTCCTAATTTTAGATCTATATTGATTTTTTTTTAAATTTAATTAATTAGTGGTACACAAAATCAAATTGTTCGCTATAATTATGAAAATTATTTTATAGAAATCCCATCATTTAGAACCATTGCACCAAATTGTACATTTCCAATATATTTTGGAGAAGAGGTAAACATAAAAATTGAGAGAGTAGCCATATCATTACACACACAAAACTAATCATGTAGCCATTATCTCCAACACCCTCCCTTAATGCTTACATTATGAAAAAGAGTTCAATATTAAAATAAAATAAGCATATTTTAAAAAATAATTTTTAAAATTTAATATTTGATCAAACCTTCGTCGTCAACTTTATCCACTTATGAAATCTTGAATAATAATAAGCTCCATCATACCACCATTCATTATGAGCTACACTTGATCCCTTAGAGATACGACTGCTTCATACCATCAAACCATAACCATAATCGTCTAAAACTTGATCCACAGTTAGTGTTCTTGGCGAACCCCGTTCACCAATATGCACAACCTAAAAATAATCCCTTAAATACTATAGACACAACCAGAGGTAGTGTTCTACGGGCACCACATTCACCAAGAATCAAAAGCTTTAAAGTCACGTTACCCTGTTTTAAAAAGGCATGACAGGTTCTTCATTGAGTTCATTTCATACATATACTAATTCAAAAATACAGAATTATATTCTTGTAATATCCCCAAATCATAATTAAGGAGATTTATGACAAACAAAGTTAGCACTGATGATCAGTTGCCTCAGACGAAGATGATCTGCTGAACTGAGAAAGTCATGATCGAAAGGCCAGCACAATGTATTGAAGCAACCGCTTAACCTTTGGATCGTATTCATCCACAAATTAGCTAGCGAGAAGATTTTGGAAAACTTGACCATGCTCGCTTCTTATCTGCCCATTCAAACCGAGTGCCATTGTAATTTTTAATGCAAAATACAACTGAGATGATTGAAATAAGTTTTTACCTGCAAGGATGAGCTCCACCATTTTGACAATTTGTCTACCTATATCCATTCTTTCTAGGATTTCAATTTTTGACGCATGGCTATCAGGGGACTTTTCACTAGGGGGAGATGAGATTAGATGATGAATTAAGAGGAGCCCTTGGTCAAGCGCCATGCTGATTAGAGTTATATTCTTCTCCACCTCTCCATTATCATTTCCATGGCCGCTAGTCTGAGCATCATGCAGCTCTTCCAAACGGGAAATGCATATCGTTACTACGATACAAAGAAGCTCCCCGTACATTGCAGAAGGGCAAAAGACGGGGATATCGTTCATCCAAGCATCTCTCAGGATTGTCATTCCATTGTAAAGGTCTTCATTCACTATATCCTTCGGATTCTCCCGCCCAACTAACACATCGAAAGCGACTTTAACCATATAAAATATGGAGTCATCAAGATAATAATAGCAGTCCTTCAATAGGCCACAGTAAATTCTTAAAACCATGCTCTGCATTTTTTTCAAATACTTGATCTGCGCAAGGTCAAAGAGAATGCGCACAAACGCCAATACAGATTTTGTAGGTGCCATCAACAAGTCGTTCTCTTTGAGACCGCCCATTACATCAACGATCCTGGCCACTTCTTTGCAGACCTCCTTTGCATCATCAGATGAGGAACCACCGGAATATTCGCGACATGAATGTAACAGTTGTTTACCGATTACCTGGAACAAGAACTTGTATCCATTGATTGAGGAAAACATATCCCTGTTTTCTGCTCTGTATTGGCAATAAAGACGGACAAGATTCAGTTTCTTCCACAAGGCTTTCCATTGCCCTAATTCTTCTGCATCGGGCTTTCTATTTCTATTTCTCTGACTCCGTCTCTTCTTCTTCATGTAAAGGCGAAAGCATTGGTTTCCAGCTAAAACCAATTCACTCAGCAGAAGTGTCATCTCTCTCTCGTTCAAGATTTGAGTGTAGTCCGGGATGACCTCAAGCCCTCCTAGACTTAGGGTTATGCTCCTGTTGTTGTTCAGAATGTATTCGTGCATCTGTTGCTTCAGCTGGGTCTGCGGGATGACGTCGAGGATGTGGAAGGACTGGCGGGTGTATGGGTTAATGGCATCATTGTCCCAGATGGTTTCCAACGTTCTCCTATTGTAGAGAACTTGACAAGGATCTTGTGCAAAGGGCAGTTTAACAGGATCATAAGCAAAATCCTGCACAATACTGTCAACATAATCTTCCGGAATATTGTCGTCTAAATCCATTTTCCTCTTCTGTCGATTGTTTTTTAACTTTCTTTCCCTAGTAGATATGCAAGGAAAAAGAGAGTCTTACAGAGCTAGGAGGAGGGTAGATATGTAAGGAAAAAGAGAGACTCTTACAGAGCTAGGAGGAGAGAGTCGGGTGAAAGATATTCATGGATGATTCACTTACAGAGCTAAGAGGAGAGAGTCGGCTCAAAGATATTCATGGATGATTCACTTAGAGTGAGTGCTATTTATGGAGGATCTACTTGAGATAAAAATCTCTGATCCCGCAAAAAATGGCCAGTGCTTCTGTTAGTTAAGAATGCAAAACAAGAGTGCTTCTTGGGAGGTTGCTGTTTCCATGGTCAAAAATAAATAAATAAATAAAAAACAAGAATGATAATTTAACCTATCCTTGCATGCTAAGGATTCATGTTCGTAGAGATACCGAGAATATATGTCGTTTTGTTATTCAAAATCTTTTTTCCCCACTCTTTTATTCATTCACTAAAAAACTATTGTAAACTAATAAAACAATAGATTTTTTCCTTACTAAAAATAAAATTGGTAACATTCTCGTCGAGTGGCAGGGATTGAAATCCACTGCTATGTAAAATTGGTAGTGCTTTCTTACTTCAGAAAACAATGGAAAACAAGAGTGCGTAGTTAACGAGAGTCAAGACTGAAGAATGAACAATGGAAAACAATAGAAAAAAAGTGAACAGAGGGTTAATTAACAAATGAACAGTGAACACGAGTGAACTGTGGAAAACAAGAGTGAAGAGTCGATGAGGGTTTTATTATCCCTGCATTCTGAACAAAAGTGAACAACACTGAAGTGTTTTATTATTGTGAAGTTTGTTTTACATAAATAATATGAGTTTTAAAAAAAGATTGCTACAAGTTATTTGTTAGATTGTTTTTTATGCATAATTGTAATAACCGTTATCTATATCTAATTAACTGTTTTATTTATTTATTTATTTATATATATATATATCATATTTAAAACTATACCTATAAAATCAATTTAGATAATGCAATTATTTCATCCTTATACAATATCAAAAAAATTACTTATTATTCTACACCAAATTCTAAATATAAACATTTAATCTATAACTTTAGAAAAAGCTTAACCTTATTAAGTACCCCGTTATCTATATGAACTTAGCCTATGCAAAAAAGTGTTACCACTAACCATGCATCATCTTTATACCATCTAAGCCAAATTTTAAATATAAACATTTCATCTATTTCAATTTTCAAAAAAGCTTAACCTAATATTAAGTACCCGTTATCTATGTGAACATAACCCATGCAAAAAGTGTTACCAATGATCATGCATCATCTTTATACCATCTAAAAAAACTTTACTTATTCTTCCACCCCCCCAATTTCTGAATATGAACATTTTATCTATTTCCATTTTCAAGAAAGCTTAACCTCATATTAAGTGCCACATCATCTATGTGAACTTGCCTATGCAAAGAGTGTTACCCCTTGTTATGGATACGCTCTAATTTATTTTGTCGTGCGTCTTCTATTTCACGTCCCTCCTTCCAAAACCTTTTTGCACACATTCACTTTGGTTGGTCGACAGCACAAATCTCATTTTGATTTCTAAATAGTTAGTCTTTTGATTTCTCTCTCTAATTCCTAGACTATTTTAACGAATTTTGATGCTGGCTCTTCACTCGAATAAAAATAAAATGAAGTGATATATCAAATTCAAAAAATAATAAATTGAATTCTAAATTTTTTTTTAAGAAAGTTAGATTTGAATTACATGACAACATTGGTTCATGGAATATTTAATTTAAAAATTAGTTAAAATGGTGCCTAAAGTTAACATATGATCTTTTTGATACTTTATATTCTTTTTAGGATACCTGATTGTATTCGATCACGACCGGATCTGATTTAAGGAATCAAATGGGTGGGAAATGTCTATTATATACCCAGATGGATTTATAATATGCTGATCTTTTCCGATCAAATGTGATAATTGTGAATAGGATCGAATCAATTCACGGTTAAGTCAAATGAGTAAATGGAGAAAGCTATATGACTTGAATCATAAGTAGACCCAGAGGAACGAGCTTCTGTTCCTTGTTCCAATTAAACGAGCGAGGAATTCACTTGACTTTATGCATTGAGGAATATACAAGGTAATATAAAAGGCAACCTCATTAATGGCTAGTTGTTAAATGTTAATTCTTGAACTCTGTTAGGTGTGTGTTTCCCATTTAAAAGTGTATAAAACATAGTCAATATTACCCATTTTTAAGGATCTTAAATAGTTTATATAATAATCTAGCTATTTTTAGAGTGAAAAAGGTTTACCCATCAAAATTGGGCAAACCAAAGCTTCAAAAAATACACATTGACAAATCTTTTTTTTTTTAACATGGAAAAATAGCTCATGGGCTATGTCGAGTCTAAAACTTTGCTTGTAGGTTAGTTCCATTAGACTATGCAAAATTAACACCAAAATGTTTAAGTGAGCTCTCTGAAGTGAGCACCAAAATCCTTTGAATACCTAAATCAATCCCTTATCACTTAAAGCTTATGTGCTTCAGTTAAATAAATAATCTCTATGTGATCCATGCAAAGTTAAAAATAGTAAATAAGGTGATTTGCATGGATAACACTTAAAGTGAAACATTGATTACACTTAAGTTAGTTTGTTAACTAAGTGATCATCATTTAGTTAACTAAAAAGATCCATGCAAAGTTAAAAATAGTAAATAAGTGATTTGCATGGATGGCACTAAAGCTGAAGCATTGTAACTTTCACTTAGCCCCCTAACTTAGTGGGAATGCATTCAATTGAAGATAGAGATAATTTCAAATCAGTTAAACAATCAGTTTAGACCCTCAGTGAAGGAAGGGCACACATCTTGTGCATGCAGTGGAAACCTAGGTGCTAACATGGCATTAGTGAGGGAGGGGCACTAATGTTTTGCATGGTGAGAGTTTAATACTCCCAGTTGATGCTCCTCTTGATTTATTTGCTATGTTGATGCTCCTCTTGATTTATTAGCTATGTTGATGCTCCTAGAGCATTCTTGATGTCTCCATTCACTACTTGACGCATGCTAGGGTTTTTGACTTCTTATTAAAGTGTTGGGAACTTGGAAAGTCCATTAACAAATTTTTAGTAGATCTCTCTTCTCTACTACTGAGTTGTTCTCTCTTAAAGGGAAATGAGCTAATTTGTTGTAAACCATTCTCTACAAGTCTATATATTAAACTCAAAGAATTCCTAGGTTTTTCATCCTTTGTATGTGGAGGGTTTTCCCAAAGTACATCTTGTCTCATGTGGATGAATGTTTTGTATGGTTGATGTGATTATGAGATTCAAATTGTTAATTGATTGATAAAAGTGTTAAAGTTCTTAGTTCTTCATTATTGTTCAAAATATCAATGCAAAGTCCTTGAGACCATGCTCCAATGGATAGTTAACAAGAACAAAACTAACTGGCATCACATGTTATTCTCAACACTTTGGGCCTACAAAACATCTATTAAAACTGCTACGAGGTTTACACCACCTCTTGAATGCAATATTTCCACCGTTCAAACAACCATTCAATTAATCCTTGACACTCCATCATTGGATTAATGTTTTTTCACCTTGGATCATCTTAACGAGAAACATCGCACATTGTTACAACAAAAATAGGTCATGATGTAACATTCCAAATCCACCAATGACCAACACGTTTTCCCTGACACGTTTTGTGAAAGCGACCTTGTCCTCATTTTTTACACCAAGAAAACTACCAAACAAGGCCATGGTAAGTTTGTTCTCATTTAGGGAAGCTCATACATAATCAAATAATTCCTCCCTAAAGGTTCTTTTCTGTTGGGTTTCTTAGAAGGAGCTATTTTCAATAACATGGTCTTTGTTGTTTTCTTGACATATATAATACTTTTAAAACAAAAAGGTCATATGTTCTTATAAATGATTTTTTTCATCTTATAATTTAGAAAAAATCTAACACACACGTACACATCTCTATATACACATTTATATAGTTTTATTATGTTAAGTTCCTCAAGCCCTTGATCTCATTGTTTTTAGGTCTATACCGACTTTCTTAGAAAAAAAAATAATTAGTGGGGCACAAGATCAAATTGTTCTCTTTAATTATGAAAATTATTTTATGGAAGTCCCATCATTTAGGTGTTGAACCATTGCACCAAATTGAACATTTGCAATATGTTTTGCAGGAGAGCTAAATACAGAAATTGAGAGAGTAGCCATATCTTTACACACACACAAACTAATACTGTATAGTATAAAAGACACACTCTTACCGTTTAGCTATACCTCTATTGTATAGAGTATTCAGATCTAAATGTTTTCTAATTTAGGTGGTGTAGTTGAGAGAATATCTCAACAAACAACAACCCAATCTTATTACATTAATGGAAGCATTATCTCCAACACCCTCCCTTAATGCTTACATTATGGAAAAGAACAATATTGAAATAAAATAAATATATTTTAGAAAATAGCTTTTGAAATCCACTTATGAAATCTTGTATATTGAGCTCCATCACACAACCATTAATTCTGAGCTACCACTTGAAGAGACCTTGGGATCATCTTCAGTCTCTGCTTTCTCTTGTTTCCTTCTTTCTTATGCTATCCAGCTTTAGATGATTTCTCCTTTCTTCCTTCTTTTGTAAGATTTGTTTTAGTCAAAACTTATCCCTTAATGTTCCCTCATGGACCATCATATTTATTATTTAATGAAAATAAAAACTTATTCATGAAAAATAAATTATCTAAGGTGCATTTTCAAACCGTTAGGAAATAATAATATTTGTTATTGCTAATTAATTGCCTTGTTTCGAAATCTAACCCCAAGCATGTAGAATTTTCTTCTAAAACCATAGGGACTAAATGGATAATAGGATGATCCATATGTCACCAACATGGGGTCATTACAGTCCTCCCCTCCCAAAAATTGCTTGTCCTCAAGAAAGGGAAAATATGAATGTTGGAACATTTGGACACTTTTACACAAACTTTTGCAAGCTACTACATACATCATTTGAACTTCATCTGCTTCATAAATGACTACTTTGGAAATATTGAATTTGTCATCCTTACCCAACAACTCATGAATAACCTTGCTGTCAAAATGATCCATGTCTAATTGTGTTGCAAGGTTTCGATTGAACTTGAACAAAACATGTAGAATGGCCAACCTCTTCTTGAAACACTTAGTTTGGAAAAAATCATGCATCAGTAAAATTCCATTCCTATGAACAAGAGGATATGGGTTGTATGTTAGGGATTCTCTAATGATATTTCCTAAAAAAAAACTATCACGCACTAAAAAATTAATGAAAATTCTCAAAAAAAGACATGAATAATTGTTCTTTACCCATCTTTGCTCTAGAAGTTGTAGAGAGTGTAGAATATAAATATGATCCACTTCATATTCTTGGCATGCGATGTAACCATTTCCATAAGTCAATCCCTCGTCATTGAGGAATTTAAATAGATCTCTAAGAAAAAATGATGGAGAAAAACCAGGTGTGGCAAACATTGCATAAGCTCCCAATACTTTATTCATTCCTTTGAAAACTCTGCCAGAGTCCTCATCCCCACAAGAAACTTCTTTACCTCATTGGGAAGCCATGTATGTTATGAATTGAAATGAATCTCTACATGGTGCATTATCCTTACCATGTTCAATCATAGGACCAAAATCCCATACATCTATCCTTCCAACTTCATGTTCAACAAATTGATATGTAATGATTGCTCTACCCAAACTCATGACATAGATTACAAATCAAGGGTGCACTTCTTTAAACATCCTAAAGTACTCAAAGGAAATCAACACAAGCTTACCAAAGTGCTTTATATATGCTCTACTCATGCAATATGGTGAATCCGTAGGTGTGCTATCCTGACCAATTCTCATGCATAAAAATATAGAATGGCCATAATGGCAACAATGAGATGCTCCTTGCAAAACCTTTTCTTTCAATAGACTCATATGGTGTTGGCCAAATTGGACTTCAATTTTGGGATAATACTTAACCTTATTCATATATTTCCTCTTGAGAGGTGTCTTTGTCCCACATACTACTACATGATTCCTCCAGCCAAAATAGTTGAGACCAAAGATGATCCCAAGGTCCCAAATGAATCTTATATTAAGGAAGGGTCTCCGACTCCCTCCTCTACACCGCTTAGTGTCTCCACCAAAAGACTCATGGAAAATACCAACCCACCAAGAAAGAGAGTATTGATTCCATCCACCATATGATTTTCTATGTAGGAAATAAAACCATTGCTCCTCATGGTGAACTTCTGGAAATGTAGGCTAGATCTCCCTCCTGGATCCCACTAAATATGTTGCATTCTCCCAAACTCACATACCATCAGGAACACTATGTTACTCCATGAAATGCTATGATCCCATATTTTATGTAGAATTTCCTCGAACATCATTCTCATTAGATCCAACAATGTTTGGAGCTTACCTTAGGCCAATTTTCTTCTTGCACATACTACTATTTTCAGCATACCATGAGTGCAAGCTAAATTTCTCTTGCATGGTGATTTGAAATATTCCAGGTGGTGTCACCCCCAATATTCATGTGCATGTGCATTAGAGGTATCTAATCGCTATATATATATATATATATTGTTGCTCACATGTCATGGAAATTATACTTCTAACAAAAATTCCATTGCAAACACAAAAAGTACATTTACCTTCTTAAGTATCTAGCTCAATGGTGCGTATATCCACCCAATTAATGAGTGAATGAACATATTTATTTGTTTATCCATATGGAATGTGATCATCTACCTTCTTCATATAAAAATATTCTTTTGATATAATCAACTCATAAAGTATTCATTTCAGGGCATCCATGTCAAACAATTGTTTACAGATGCAAACAAGACTTGTGCATCCTTGGGCCTCCATTTCAGAGATATATTTATCTACCCAATCCATGAATAGATAATCACCTTTTCTTGTTGATTCAATTGGCATGTCCTCATCTACCAAACAAGTGATTGGCCAAAATCTTTTTCATCATGGCTCTTCACAAGCACACGCAATCTATATCTTCCTGATGTTTATCCTCAACATGAGGTTCCTCCATCACATACAAAGTACCTCCTACCATGTGGGCGTGATCATTTTCCCTATAGGATGGAGGGTGCGACACATTCAACTCTTTTCGAAGTTGATCAGTCTACAACCTTGACTCTTGAAAATATTCTTGGGTTCTCTTAAACGAATCACATGTAGCCTCCCATTCATTATGGATCCTTTCGAACTCTTATGCTTCCTTCTTGGGTGTACAATGGTACATTTCACCCACCATGAGGAGATGGTCTCTATATAAAAGTAGGAGATGATCCTTCATATTTATCACTTCTTTTGAGTGCCATGATGTCTTCCAAAAAGGCTTCTCCTTCCAACTCTCCTCTAGAAGATTTCCAAGAACATCTTGTCACCAAGGAATTGGTGTCAACAAAGTTATTCATGGATTCCATGAAATTCTCTTAATTTTCCCTTAGTGATCCACTCAAATGATGTGGCTAAAAAGGAAGACACTCCACCAAATATTCTTCATATAATGGTTGACATATAAGATCAACTTGCTTATGGCATAAATTCATAGCACATGTTTCCTTATTAGCATGTATATCAACATTAGAAATTCTTGTAACATCATTCACATTGTGTGAGTTTGAGGGAAAGTCATAGAGCTGCAATGAAACGTGAGGCTTTGCAAAATTCAAAATTTAAACCATACCTTTGGTTTTCATTTTCCTCCTTATGTGGTATAGTTATGGTGGCCTGCTCTTCCATAAAACTCTTTAGTACACACCCAAGTAGTGGGGGATTGTATTCCGCTTCATTATGAATCTCAAGTGGTGACTATAAATATGATTTATTTTCTTCTTTTGTATCTAATACAAATTATGTCTCACTACCCTCATCCAAATCAATCCCCTTTGTAGTGGTATTGTTATCTAATGAAATGCACTTCTCTGTCTGAGTACTAACACTCAATGTGTCGGTACACAAAAGGACACTATGGACCTTAATACATATTCATCCTACCAATATTTCCTGTGTTTTATAAAGAGCTGAAGGTGTATTTGTGACTACTGCCACTGAAACCCGTGATCCATTCGCGAGTAGCCATATATACAACTCGTGATTACATGATCATAGTGTGCATTCGCAGGTTTCTTTTATAAAAGTCGTGAGTGACTCACGACTTGCTAGTATCAATAGTCGCGAGTTCCCTAAGCCAAAAATTAAAAATAAAAACATGTTTAGTTAAGGAAAGTTGGGCTCGTAATCATAACGTTCCCAACTTCCTCAACCATCTCAACCTGCGAAACTCCTCCTATTCATCAAGTATAAATAGAAGGTAAGGGTTAAGGCTAAGGGATATCAAAATGAGAGAGAGGTTATGCTGGTGTATTTCCTTTGGATATTTGGAGTAGCAGAACTCAATTCCTTGGCTAGCAGAGGAGGACTTGTATCACATATTAGTTGTAATCTTTCATCACTGCTTATCAATAAAGAGATATTTTATTCCAAATTAGTGCACCAATGTTCTTATGTGTTGTGATTCATGAACTATATTGACATCTCATTGCAATTGTAATATTTCATTAATATTTTATATAACATCTAAGATATTGCAAGAAGACATCTATCTCTTTAGTAGGTGTGAAGATCCCTTGGAGATGCTAGAACATTGGATTGAAGGACAAAGCTAGGAAAATCCTTCATAAACAAGGTACACTAACTTTATTCCCTAATTCTCTCTCAAATTTATAGATAGTTGAATGTCTGCAAGTTTAATTTTGGTATGTTGGTGACCCCAGACCCTTAGGTCATAAGGTATATTTTCCCTGAACAATGGAAATGGTGACTCTGATGGGGAGTCTAACCTGTTTTGGGTTTTTTCCTTAGGTGTTTCCTTTCCAGTTTTCTCTGTTTGATGTTGTAAGTGTTTTGCTTGATTTTTACTTTCACTTTTCAGTGCTTCATGCTCAGAATCCTTTGGTCATTTCTTCTTTCTTTTCAAAAAATTTGACAGCAGTCGTGGGCTGTCATTACATATAGTCATGAGTGCCTTGTTGTATTCACGGGTTGTCTTGGTAACAGTTGTGAATGGTTCACGGGTTGTCTTAGTGGCAATCACGAGTTCCTTTACGTATAGGTCAAACTGCTAGTGTTTTGCTTGTTCTTTGCCTTCTGACTTCTCAGTTGTCTGTAAGGTTTCCTCTTTAGCATGGTACTTTTGTTGCAGGCATGTGCATTTCACTTTTTTCTTGTTAATCAAGTTTTTTTGAGTAAGTTAGGTTTGAATCCTCTTCTTGTGAATGTGTTGGGTCTTTCCTTCTTGGTTTTTTGGTTTGAATGTTTGTGTATTTTTAGGTTCAATGGTCTCTTTCAATCCTATTAGGACACTGATATACCTTGGATTGCTATTGTAGTGGTCTAGGTGAGTCATTTTTACCAATTTTTGGTTCCACTGGTCTTACTTAGTCAATAGTTCTGTTCAAGTTAGGGTTTGAGTCACTTTTTCCTTTGTTTGGAAAAGATTGTTACTATAAGACCTGACTAGTATCATTTACATTTATATTTGATCAAATTGCTTAGCTTGCTTAAATTGCATTCAATTGCATAGAGTTTTTTAACTTTTTGAAAAATAAAGAAAAAAGACAGTTTTATTTGCATTGGTGTTACATTAGTTTTTTTTCCATCATTTTTCAGAAAAAAATAAAAAATATTAAAGACTTTTGTTTTTTCAAAAATCATTTAAAGTTTTTTTTCATTAGTTTCATTAAAAAGAAAAGGAAAAAATAACATGATTAGTTGCATTTATTCTAAAGTTTTATACACCATTTGCTTTCACATATTTATTACAAACACCATACAACTCCACTCCACTACCCTGTGAGTAATAAAGCCCATAAAAAGAACGTCAAACTTAAAATTTTATTAGTAATCTTTCTTTTTATACGTTTGATCACCAACTAGCTTAGGTTAGGTTCTTGGACTAGGTGACTTTAACTATCCAAGAGCACTTCAATTTCAGACGTAGTGGCCTATCTTTAAGTAAATCCACTTCTACAAGGGATAATCCAGAAATATCCTCTAACACATGAGTTAAGGACGAGGCCGTGTGAGAACTTGGTTTAGGAAATAACCCTCCACTTCCTTGTTTGAACGTATACTAGGATTGTTGTGCATACAAGGGCTTCTAACAATAGAACTTCTTGGGCCCCGTGAGGTGTCGGTATTGTTAGGATTTCTGGCTTAGCTATCTTGCCCATGCACATCGATCAAGCCAGCAACTATTCCACCGGACTCTCATTGTAGATTTGGTATCCTTAGTCTCTAGACACTAGGATCTTACACAGGTGGCATTGGAAGGCTATTTCGAGTGCTCCTAGGATGGACTTAGAAGATAACCTCAGTTGATAATTTGGGAGGGCGGTTGGGTGATTCCAGTGCTTCCACCCAGAAAACTCTTCACGAGACGCCAAGTAACCATCCATCGATCTTCATTGGTTGGATCTGGGCCTTAATCATCCTAGAATTTCCTTTGGAAGGTGTATCTTTTAACTGGTGTGTCTGTGTTACTTAGGAAATTTTTAGCGTGTGCTCTTTGTTATTTTTGTGCTTTAGTTGGCCTTTAGGTGTGTGAGTCAGATCTTTAGCTATGGAGGACCATCCTCTTCATAGGTATAGAAGGTTGCAAAACCTTCCTCCATCTTTTACAGTGGAGCCTCCACAGCCACCTCAAAGGCGGAGACTTGATACAGACGGTTCTTTCGAATCGACTGGTGTTAGCAAAGTTCTAGGTGAACCAAAAATTATACTTAATCAAGAAGATACCCCACCAGTAGAGATAGAAGACTTCTAGGCTAATGAGTTTGCAAGTAATTATAATATGGATCTAATTGATATGAACGATCCTATTATAGTCCAATTCCTTCCTTTTAGTTCACCTATTTATAGTGTTTCTTTGAGCCCAGATATGTCTAGTACAGGAGAGGGAATGTCAACCCCTACTTCAGCCATATTGGCCGGTGGAGTCCCACCTCCCCCGGTGAGTGCTCCAAGACCTAGTGCATCTACTGCAGCTCTTTCTCCTAGTACTCAAGTGGTTGATCCCTCAACACCTACTAATATTATAGGTCAGTCTAGTGGCATGGTCACTGGGATTCCCAGTGTACCTTTTACTTCATCTCCATTCATGCAAAGTGCTCAAAGTGGTCCAAGTGGATCCACTTCATTCATCCAGGGATTTTCATGGAATGGAGGGCATATTCCTCCATCCAAACCTTATGTAGGCCCATCTCCTGCTTATGTGGGTATGTCATATGGAAACCCAAATTCCTTGACAAGTCACAGTTTTCAGACATCCAGTCAAGTTTCGACTACCCCTTTCAGGAGCTCTACCTTTTCACTGTTTAGTGGAGGAATCGTCACTGCTATGTTTCAAACTCCAGTTTCAGCTGGAGCAGGAAAAACTACTTATCAGACCCCAGAAGTAAGTAATCCTCTAGCTTTTGGGTGGAACCCTTTTCATAGTAATGCTACAACATCACAGTCGATGGATGGGGGTAACCCCACCTTTTCTCTCAAGATCACTGTGGTAGGTACTTCCTCGCCTTAGATTCATTTATATCAAACCCCTTCTAGGCTTAAAATTCCTTTCTTGGAAACATTAAACTTGTCAGATTTGTCTAAATTAATGAACAACCCCGTGAGACATAATGTGGCATGGCTGCCTATCCCCATAAAGCTTCCCTCATACATCACAAAGTTTGAAGGGAAAACTTGTGAGGATCCAAGTGCACACATCACCACTTTTCATCTTTTGTTCTCTTCCAATTCACTGAACAATGACTCCATTCGATTGAGGCTATTTCAGAGAACGCTGACTAATGTAGTAGCTAAGTGGTACATCGAACTTACATCAGTTGCATATGATAGCTTCCTTGACTGAGAAGCCATGTTTCTAAACCACTTTCAACTTCCTTTCCAGTATGATGCCAATACAGACTTGTTGTCGACTCTTCGACAGAACAAGGACACACATATATCCAATCATATTCATGAGTGGCGAAGGAGAAAGAGTCGTATTAAATCCATTATCCCTCCTAAGTTCTTGTTAGAAAGGTTCTTGAAATATTTACTGCCTTACATTTATAAGGACGTATCTACTTTGGGAGTAACCATGGAGGAAGAAGGAATCCTCAAGGCCCAGCAATTAGATCTGATCTATGCTCAATTTGGGATTCTGTATAAAATTATCCATGAGGTGTCAAGGTCTACAAATGAACAGGAGAAACCCAATCCTGGACCCCATGTTGACGACATGGTTGGTTCAGTTAGTACTCCCACTGTAGAATCATTGGCCAAGCAACTCCATGAGTTGTTAGTGAAAAAATATGCAATGGAGGCAGCTAAGGATGCCACTCCCTCACCACAAATTGATAATGTTTACTCTGCACAGTCTTCCCAAAAGAGAAATCAGCATCTCAGTGGGAAAAAGAAGAAGGGGAAGAAGGGTGAGGGAAAACAAAACAAACCTAAGCCCACGAATAATGCTGATGGGGACAAGAAAGACAAGAAAAAGGTCAAGTTTCCTTATAAGTTGTGCCAAGGAGACTACCTTACTTATCAGTGCCCCTTAATGGAACAACCATAGAAACTGCTTAAAACTTAGCAACTAGTTTTCCTAAAGGATCCTTTTCCCCAAGGATAGAATGCAACTTCTTCTTCGAAAGAGGCTGGGGGCACACCTACTGCTCCTACTGATCACAATTATATCAATATGGTCTGATCCAGCACTTTCCTTTAAACAAGAAACACAAATTATGAATTGGACGCTCAGGATAGAGGTAAATCTACTGTCTAAACTTCAACCCCTCTCACCATTGAGAAACCAGCTTAACCAATTCCCAAGATACCGAAAGGTGTCTTCAATAAGGCATTCCACAACCCTAATTCTAGGGCTTCTTCTAACTACTCTATAGTAGAATACTTAGCTCAAACACCTTCTATGATGTCAGCATTGGAAGTGCTTCAAAGTTGTCCTTCTCAAATGGATGCACTCTTGGCAGCCATATGTAGTATGGACTCAACAAGTCTGCTAGAAAAGTTTAATCTGTCTGATGTTAAACTGCTCCTTCCATACCATGTGGCCTTGTTAATCGATGATTTCCATGGAGGAAAAACCATTGGACGAGCGGTGGTTGATGAAGGTGCTTCCACTTGTTTCATGTTGATCTCTTTTTGGAAATATTTGGGATCCCTAGAGTTGGTCCCATCAAACACTCTACTTACTACTTTCAACAGAGGATATTTTCGTCTGCATGGTATCCTACCAGCTTTTGAAATAAAGTTGGCAGGGAAAACAATGTATGTTGAAGTTGAAGTGATCGATGCTCCCTTGGAATATAATCTTTTGTTGGGGAGAAGTTGGACTTACACCATTTTTACTATTCCTTTGATCGTTTTTCGAGTAGTAGTGTTTCCACACAAAGGGAAGTTGGTTATAGTCACACTAGCTCAATTTCATTGGGAAAGGCCATTTGGAAACTAATGAGTCCACGGTACCTTTGATCGATCACTCGAATCTGGAAAACGAAAGCTTGGGAGTTGGAATGTATACATCATTGATGTGCACATTTGATATACCATCCCCTATTAAATACTTAGGTTCAACAAATGTCGAGAATTCTATCGTGATAGTTGTAGATAGAACTGACCCCTGAGTTTGTCCTTCACGAGAAGAGCCTCAAGTTTCCTTATCAACAATGGAAGTAGATTATGAAGTTGTTTTTAATGACACTGTTGATTCGATCACGACTCCTTCTTCAGTCTTAGAGGAGTCAGATCAAGCCTTTATGCCCGCCTAGGCAGAGAACTCTACATATTCCTATGACTGCTTGCATATGGTTTTTCCTTCGAACAAATCCATTCTGGAAGATATGACTGGACGAGAAAATATTTGTGAATACCTTCACCATAAATATTTCTTCCTTCCAAAGTTAAGCAAGATTGAGAATTGGCAGTTGCATGTGAGACTAGCAGAAGGTGTTGATCTATCGATTAATCCTTTAACTAAGGAGGGGATGTTTGCCGAGGGGAATATGACAAACATCTATACTACCATTTCGATCAACATTTCTACAAACCATAACATCATGGAAAATGTTCATATTGGTGCAAACTGCTCTCCGAGGGATATTTCCATTTATACTTCCTTATTTAAGGAGTTTCACAACGTTTTTGCCTGGTCACATGAGGGGAGATGCCAAGAATTGATCCATCTATAGTTGAACATGAAATCCATACCTATCCTGACATGAAACCTGTTCGACAAAAGTTGAGACCAATAAATCCGTGGAAAGCGACAGCTGTTAAGGATGAAGTGGAAAAATTGTTGAAAGTTGGGTTCATTTACTCGATTTCTCCGATGGAATGGGTATCAAATCCTGTCCCAGTTGATAAAAAACAAGTACCTATATGCGTTTGCACTGACTTTATTGATTTAAACAAGGCATGTCCCAAGGATAACTACCCCACACCGTTCATTAATCAGATTATCGATGCTTGCGTGGGTAGTGAAGTGTTTTTGTTTATGGACGATTTTTCGGGGTATAATCAAATTCAAATAAAACCAGAAGACTAGCATAAAACTACCTTTATATGTCCTTGGGGAACCTTCACGTACAAGAAAATTCCATTTGGTTTAAAAAATGTCGGAGCTACCTTTTAGCGGGAAATGAATTTTCATTTCCACGATATAAAGCATTTTGTCGAACCTTACTTGGATGATCTGCCTACCCATTCTCACAAGAGGAAGGACCATCCAGACCATCTTCGTATGATATTTGAACAATGCGGGCATTATAAAATACGCTTGAATCCCCACAAGTGTGTTTTCTGCGTTAAGTAGGGGAGGTTACTCGAGTTCATTGTGTCAAATAGAGGTATACAGGTGGATCCATTAAAAGTTGAGGCCATCGTAAATATGCCTCCTCTTTGTTCTATGAGGAAACTTCAGAGCTTGCAAGGGAAATCCAATTTCCTTTGACGATTTATAGTCAATTACGCCAAGATAACAAAGGGTTTTATGCACTTGTTGAAGCAAGACACCCCAATCCTGTGGGATGAAACTACACAACTCGCTTTTGAGGCATTAAAGAAGGCTTTATCATCGGCTCCTTTATGGCATCCGCTAGATTGTACAGGAAATATTTTATATTGTATATGGTTGCATCCGAGTTGACCATAGGAGTAGTATTAGTTCAGGGGCACAACAAGCTCCAAGAGCATGTTTTCCATTACCTTAGTTGAGCATTAGCAGGCCCTAAAATTAGGTACTCGCATGTCGAGAAGTTGGCATTGGTGGCAGTCTATGTCATTCAAAGACTAAGACACTTTATTTTACTGAGGACCACCACAGTGGTGGCATATGTGAATCCATTCCAGTATGTTTTATCCTGACATATAATTGAGGGAAATTTTAATAAGTTGATAGTCATTCTCCAAGAGTTTGACTTGGATTTTCAGTCTCCTAAGTCTAAAAAGTCCTTAGTTTTCACAGAGTTAATCTTGGAATTCCATACGAAAGATACTATAGTGGTGCAAGAATACTCATTCCCGGATGAGTATGTATTTTTAATCTCAACCTTTGATCCCTAGTACGTACATATATTAGTATATTTCCAGACTCTTAAGTGTCCTCCGTCCTTCTCACAGGAATATTGATGTAAGTTGTGGGTTAATAAGAAAAACTACCTTATCATCTCTGATACCTTGTATCGATGAGGGGTAGATTCTATATTGTGATGGTTCCTTACCCACAAGGAGACAGAGCATGTCCTGAATGATTCCCATAGCGAAGTGTGTGGGGGTCATTTATCTAGGTTAGCAACGACCCAGAATATTTTACGTGTCGTTTATTTCAGGCCCACTATCTTTAAAGATTGTGTGGAAGTTGTAAAGTGATGTCATCCTTGTCATCTTTATACCAAGAAAATGCGGTCGCATCCTGCTCCTTTGTTCCCCGTCATCACAATAGGGCCCTTCACTAAGTGGGGGGTTGATTACATGACGTGTAGCCCAATTTCTGCTAGGGGGAACAAATACATTATTGTCGTTGTAGACTACTTTATGAAGTGCACAGAGGCAATGCCTACCTTTAAAGCTGATGGTGAAACGACAAATTTTTTTTTAACCAAATCATTTCTACGTTTGGTATTCCAAAGTAGATTGTCACTGACCATGGTAGTCACTTTCAGAATCGCATGATGACTAAGTTGACCTCGATGCTAGGGTTTAGGAAAGATCATTCATTTTCCTTTTACCCTCAGGAGAATGGACAAGTAGAGGCGGTCAATAAGACCTTTAAAACCATTCTTAAGTGCATTATCAATGCAAGTAGGTCAAATTGGCATATCATGTTGTACCCTACACTTTGGGAATATTGGAATAATGTCAATACTACAATAGCATTCTCGCCTTTCCATTTCATTCATGGGGTGGAAGTAGTCTCACCAGTTAAGTGCGAGATACCATCCTTAAAAATCGTTATTCATGTGCTTCTTGACACCACATAGATTTAATAACATTTTCTTCACTTAGAAAATCTAGATGAACGATGCAGAGATGTGCTGACTGCAAATGAGGCTCATAAGAATAGGGTCAAAAACCAATATGACAAAGATTTCAAACCTAGGGTTTTTTTCAAGGGATAACTTGTTTTGCTTTGGGATCAAGACAAGGAACCCATAGGGGTAGGAAAATTCAAGTCCGTGTGGTTAGGCCCTTATGTTCTGTCAAAGGTTTTAAATAACGAATTTTATGAATTAATTGACTATGATGGTAACAAGTTGTTGGAGCCTAGAAATGGGCTCTACCTGAAGAAGTATTATTCCTAGGCATGGTACTTTTTCTTGTATTATTATTGTTGTATGATTATGTATAATAGGTTATTAACTGGTTAGTGTTGGTTACGTTGTATGTTGGTTGTTTCATATGTCATCCAAGTGGCTCATAGGTTTTGTTGATGGTGTTAGTCATCACACTTGTAATATGGCTTCATCCCCCTGGGTTATCTATACACCCTTAGGACAATTGGTTTCCTCTGGTGACGTCTGTTTAGGTCAAGTGACTAATAATGTGGTTGAATATAATGCAGTCATTGAGATGTTATGGAATGTTACATTGCATGGCATTACCCGTCTGGAGGTCAGGCTTGAATCCCAGCTCATGGTTTCCCAGCTTAATGGTGATCATTAGGTGCGAAACCCTAACTTACTACGGCTATTTTTACGTGTCAGGTTACTTGAAAGAAATTTTGAATACATTTCATACATTCACATTTCAAGAAATCAAAATAGAATTACTGATGCATATGTGAATTACATACTTGACTGGCACTTAACACACACATTGAAAAATAAAATATGTAGACACATTTTGAAACACATGAACATAACCAGAAATGTGTGTGTGTGTGTGTGTGTGTGTGTGTGTGTGTGTGTGTAAAAATATGTCCATATATACATCGAGTTTGATCTGAATATCATGTCATAAGTACATCAATATACAAAAAATAGGATCGTAATATGTAATATGCCCAAGTATAGGGCCAATCCTCAGCCTCTCGGTAACATAAGATGACCCCAGTCACCCTTCTAAGAAGGCGTAACCAGGTCAGAGGAACCCTAACCACATGCTTCTGCATAGTCATGGGGATCTGCTCCATTTTGAGCATGGGGACATCCTTGATAAGTTTGGCCAACTTCCTCTCCATGAAACAAAGTATCACATCATCTCCACCAACCTGCACAGGCTGCAGAAAAGTTTTGGGATGTCCATTAGGCCAAACTGGTCCAACATCTGCATATAAACATAAATAAGGTCAAACTAAAGTACATATGTATATATAATTTCATGAACAAAATATCATAAAAATCAAATAATGAAAAAAATAAAAAGAAAAGCTGATCTCCCCCCATGCTCCTCTAAAAGAGAGGATGAGTTTTGGATCTCTATGGAAATATAATCTAGCATAAGGGAACTAGTCAAGAGTAGGCACCTGTCTATCCCACCAGGTATAGAAGTCGTCATCATAACTATTTTGGATCCCACCATTGCTACCCTGACGAAGGAAAATGTTGCCCCACTGCGTGATTCTAGGCTCATGGGATGGGCATGGTGGTAAAGATACCATGGGATTCAGGGAAGGAACCCTCTCAAAGAAAAACACAACTAAGATACTCGCATATTCAAAAAATTTCCTTCGACCCCTCTTGCAGTGAGACAGCTTTTTCTTCATAATTGGGAGAAATCTTGAGCACCAATCGAATAATGCACCCCGCATACACTCCACTGCAACACACATGTGGTTCCATGTCTCCAAATGTAGTTTAGATGAACCAACAACCCTAGCCACGGTGCTTACCAATACTTTCAATGGAAAGCTAGTTATCTATGAAATTAAGACCTGTGTCCCCGATTTTTGTGTCCTAGCAAAGCAGTAGGTATTGACGTAGTCTTGTACACTAAGAGGGTCATAGACTCGGTCAGTTCCCTCTAGGTTCATAGGTATACCCATGCAAGATAATCCTGTGATAGAATAGATATCATCTATGGACAACTCCAAGGTCTGCCCTTGGACGTCGAATAGCCCAAGTTCGTGATCCCAATAGCTCACCAAGGTCTCCAGAAGATGGACTTGGGCATGCATATTCGACATGCAGTAGAAATTTAACAAACCACATCTTTGCAAATCTTACAATGTGGCAGGATCTCTCATGGCATAGTAATCCATGGCCTCGTGTTCCCGTTCTCTCCATTTTAGTACCATGATTACTTGCCAAGCAAACACATCCTTCATTAGAATCCATCAAAAATCATTCTTATTATTAATTTTTGAAAACATATGACCTCATGTAGTATTCATGATTGTGCTTTCTACACAGCCCAAACCCCTTGTAGGTTGCAGTGCAGGAATCCTAGGATTAAAAGTCACACTCGTAGGTCTAATGAAGGCCACCCGCAAGCACCCCAATATGCCTTTAGGGCAAGAAAAAAACCACTTAATTTACCATTAAAAAAAAAATTGGAATGGACTAAATTAAATAGCAGAGAGAGGAGACCAACCCGCAACTTGCAGATTCGAAAATGGTCCACCGGGTTGTCCACACCGAGTAGTTGAAGTTCAGAGTTAAAATTGCCAAGTATGGTAAAAATTCCAAACGGTATGTTGTTTTTTTTTTGAACTATTTGTAGTAAACATTTCAAATTTTTACCCATTTTGTATAGTTTAAAGTCGGGGCTTTATATATTAACTAATACCATGGTATTTTCCTAGCTGCAATAGGTCCTAGATGATCAAAAAGTTCATTTCCGTCGCATATAGGGCAAGATTTGGCCTTCGTTGCATACTTTGCACTCACACATTATTCTCCGCTTAACCCTAGGATAATTTTTTCATCCATGGACTATGGTGTATAACCACTTTTACTTCGTACACATCATTTTTCTTCTGTGGATAGGGCCTCCTTTACATGGGTAACCCTAGTTTAGAACATCTTATTGTCTTTTTGGTACCCATGCTGCAATTGTAATAGGTTTGCGGGAGCCTTCTTAGTTGTTTTTCATGACAAAATGAGCCTCATTTTGCATCTTTTTAGAAGCTATACCCAATTATAAGGATCCCCGTCCTTATGGATTTTTCTTTAGGCCCTTGTCTAACTCCTTAAAACAGACTAGATAACCGAGTAAACTTGTTTGTTCAGAGTCATTAACGTAAATTGAACAATCATCTACATCGGTGGTAGGTTATCTCTTTTTCGGACCATGTATATTATTTATGAGAAAGGAACACTCTCTTTTATTTGGAATTGAGAAGAGTATCCTCAAGTATAAAGTTATCTCTTTTCCGAACCTGAAGGAATAAACCTACGGAAAAAGGAACCCCCGGTATGAGCTTAGTTTTCTCTTTTTCGTGCTCTGGACCCAAACATGAAAAATATTTTAATAGTACTTTATGTCTTTGTCATGATCGCTAAACCCTAAAGAACAAAGCATTGAGTTTATTGTTGTAAGTCCAATTCCTCGTAAACAAATGGAACTTTCTAAGTGATCTTACCTTCCTTCACACTCGTTAAACTCGGGCTATATACTTATTTTGAAGGTGCGTCGGTCTAGTGATAGTTTACCCGTTTTTCAGACCTTGCCGACTAAGTAAGAAAAAGGCATACCTTAGTTCTTCGGAAGCTAAGAGAGTTCTTATGTGGATTGTTTTATATATTTTCAACCTCATGAGACTAAATTATATGAAAAATCACCCCCCTAGAGTCTTCTTTGGAGTTTTCATACTCTCAAAACTATGAAAACCCCAGTGAGTATTTACTCATTTGGGCTCATAAAATCCACGAATCAGTAACATATCAAGCATTATTCTCTCTCCTCTTCAAGCTTGTCAAAAATTAAGAGAGTCGAGTTGACTTTCTTGGGAGATGGTCAGCATAAAGTTCAATAGGGATATGAAGCTCTTACTCAAGGACATGGTGGGACTAATAAGGGACTTTGAAACCTAGAGGAGGAATCTTAGCATGGGTAACAAATGCAAAATGAGATCTAACTAGGGCACCCATGTATAGGAAATCTCTACCACTTACGTAATGTCACTTCTAATATCAGTATGAAGATTTTGTGACACTATGAAGTGGGTTCATACCTAGAGTCAAGGCGACATGGTCATAAGGCAATGCATAATGCAAGAGGATGTGTGGTCCTAACCTATATGCCAGTTCAAAATTATACCTGTCATGGGCATGAACGGGTCAAGCCTCGGAGAGAGTGTACAAAAAATCGGACCCTACCTGGCAATCATATATTAGTCCAAAACAGCTAGAAACAGTCAGTAAAGAGACCAAACTATAAGACATAGGGAGGATTGATCATGGAAACTGCATTCAAAGGAAACAGTGCGGTGGATGTTGGGACATAAGAAGGAATGTAAAGTGTAGACCCAACGTTCACGTATCCACTACCACCCCCGTGAGGATGAACACTAGTGTTAAGACCGGACGAATGGAGTGGAAATCCTCCGCAGATGGAGTAGAGGATGGAATATGACCATTCTCTAATCTATGAACAAAGTAAGGGGCTATGGTGCCCCCCATTCCAACACCAGGGTCTACACTAGGACCTGGAGCAGGTGGCGGGATACTAGTAGTGATATGAGACATGTCGAACATAAAAGGACCCAAACTCAAGAGAACATAAATATACTCAAATAACTGTGATCCCTAAAGCCAACTAGCGCACAAAGAGCACACTCCTAAGAAAATCTACGGTCAGGCGCAGACAAGCCAGAGGGAGGATAAATGAGCTCCCGAATGTAGCAGGTATGTCTCTCCTAGGAGAGGCCTAAGACTCCCATACACTGTAACCAATTATAGTGGCCCTCAGCTTCAACGCATAAAGAGACTATGTTTTTCGACCCCTACCTAGCCAAGACACTCACTGAATAACCTCTGCAAGTACCCCCTACATAGCTAGGTAAGGAGACTAAGGTCACCCCAATATAACCAATGGTCAAGCGGACAGTCACAGGCAGGATCTACCATATGGGCAGGGCAGCAAAGCCAGAAGCTCGAAAGCACTAATCGGTTCCTTAAAATCCCCCAGATATGAATAAGATCCTAGAAATATATTCGGTGCTCACAGAAAGTGGCTAAGGGCTATCCCGACCACAATCGTGTATGTTGCCTTGTGCTTAACTCCTATGTAAGAGAAGCCTCCTGAGAACACTAATTATACGAAGGATTTCACTCTCTCACCTGGGCAGACACCTACTTGTTTTGTTTAGTAGTCTTGGAGAATTTACTTACAATGAACTATTCCAAGACTCTAAAACCTAAGCTTTTGATGTACCCTAACAAATTAAAATGTGTAATTCATTTTAAATTAAGCGTTGATTTTAGTGGTTGTGATTACTCAAAGAAAATTACCGTGCAACCAATGATGTTATGACTCAGCAGTGAAAGTAAATGTGCACACCTAACAAATAATCCCAAGTGCAATTTTGTCTTTAAATATGAAGAAAAGGGTATACCACTACATGAAATGCACAAAAAATCATTCATTTCCAAATGTCAATGCAATCATTCCTATATGAAAGCATAAATACAATTCTCATCCAACCAATCCAATGCAAGTACCTCCTTAAATCCATATATGAAATGCAAGTAAGAATGCAATGATTATTATTTTGTATTTTCAATATAAAATAATGAAAATGCAATAAAATTCATTAAAATTCTCAGTCTATGCAGCAAGCATCAAAAATCCAAGTAAGACACTGAGACAAAAAGACTAATGCACTAATGGAAAAACAAAAAAGGAGATAAATGAATAGAACTACTTTCAAAGAAAAATCAATGAAAAGGGGGTCTTTGGTCAAAAAAGAAGCAGTCAACAGACAACATTAGTACTCAAGAAGACCCAGCCACACTCACAACCCACCCAGCAACTTCCCACATCAAACTCAACCAAAAGGGAGTATGTACGTGAATGTTCAAAGAACAATAGCGTATGTACGCAAATTTTGGCAAAAAACCTTCGTATGTACACGACTTTTGGCCAAAAACCTACGTATATAGAGAAGAAAGTGGTAATGTCAATGGTTGAACATACTACTAAATGCGACATAGAAACGCAGAGAAATAGAGAGCAAGTCAAGCAAATTGTGCCCCCAAACCCCAAAGAAAAACAAGGAACATCCCCAACGGAGTCGCTAATTCTGTTACGGAGAGAAACTTCCTATGGCTTGGGGTGTACCAAAGTAGACTGAATGACGCCAGAAATCAATCCATTCTAATATGCAAGAGAAATAAAGACATCTAACACTGAGGTAAATGAAGTGTACCTTATTCCAGACGGTTGATGTAGATCCCCGTTGAGCTTTTCCAACACGCTTGTATTCACAATTCACTCTCAACAACAAAAAACAAGACAAGCATGCTATATATCAAAGTGTTAGGCCTACTCTAGCATATATAAAAAATCATGTATAAGAAAATACATACATCCATGGATACAATATTCATATTTATGCACATGTATTGGACAGGAAATGGATATTTCTATTCATAAAACAGAGATACAATAGTAACAACCTCTGTCAACACTTCTTCGAACCCAAGAAACTGTTGATTTTTGTACCTAAGCAGATGTTCCCTAGGTGACTTTAATTTTGCCTAAAGTCACTTTAAGAGGGAAAAAGGTGACCCTCACATTAAATGTCACTTAATGAGACTTTATGACAATAAAGTCACTTTTTGATAAATTTAAGTGGGTGAGTGATTTTATTTATGGGAAATAAATAAAAGGGATTTTCACTCTCAATCAATCTCAGCCATTGATTTGATTCTTTCTCCACCATTGGATTAAGAAACTCACCTAGGGCAAACAAAAAGCATGAGGGAGGCAAAAGGACATTCACTTGTTCATTTTTTCAGAGAAGGAGAAGAGAGAGCTGGAGAAGAGGTCGAGTTGCTTGAGAAGGGCACGATTTTCCAAGTTTTGCTGCTGAAGAGATTTCAGTGAACAAAGAAGGTCGAGACTGGTTATTTCTTTTGCTGGCACGAATCCCAAGAAGAAGTACGTCCAGGGTATTTTTTCTGCTGTACGAACTGCTGCATTTATTGGCTCGAAAATCGAGGAGTACGGCCTGTACGGTCTGTTGTACGGTGCATTTATTTCTGCACGAATTTCGAGGTGTGTTTCCTGCTGTACGATGCATTAACTCCTGCACAGATTTCGAGGAAAGTACATGAACATTTATTGCTGTACAGCCTGTCAATTAATGAGCACAGAATTCGAGGGACTGTACGGCTGTCTTTTATTGCTGTACGGCTGCCATTAATGAGCACAGAAATCAAGGGTGTACGGCTGGTGTATTTGCTGTGCATGCATTTCCAGATTTTGTGAAGAAATCGGTGGTGAAGATAAGTTGTATTTCTGTCCATTATTTTGCTGAAGAAATTAATAAATCTCTCCTCTCTGACTGGTTTTCCCCGTGGGGGTTTTTCCAGGGCTGATTAGCCAAAAATATCTGAGTAATTTTTTATGGTGTGCATGCATTTGTTTTCAGCCTGTTAGTGTTTTTCTGCGTGTTTAAATTGTTCAGAAAAATTTTTATAAGTAGCTTCAAGCCTATGCAAAACCGGCTGAAGTGAAACTCATAAAATTGTTCATTAAACCAGCAAGCAGTTAAACTCAGTTTTTCAACATGGTATCAGAGCTAAGGGGGCAGAAACAGTGATTTTTGCAGACACACAAAAATTTGCAGCATTCAGAATTTTTGTTATTTTACTTCTGTTAAGTGAACAGCACTTTGTTGAGTTGTTGTTGGGATGGCTACAGGACTTAGATTGGAGGATAGGCTGGATGGGGCAGGGAATTTTGTGGCGTGGAAGGCTAGGATTTTGCTGTTACTTGAAGAGAATGAGTTATGGCCAGATATAGTGAGGAACACTACTACAAACCCCATAACCATTCCTGCATCTACGGATGCAGCAGCCCTTGCAGCCTTCAACAAGTTGGACTGTAAAGCCAGAAGGATTATACTTGATGCCGTGAAAGATCACATCATTCCTCACATTTCCGGAAAGACCAAGGCTCATGAGATGTGGACAGCCTTGACCACCTTGTATGAGAGTTCTAATGAGAACCGAAAAATGGTTCTCAGAGAAAAACTCAAGAGCATCAGGATGAATGGAGGTGAGGGGGTCACAGCGTACCTTACTCGGATTTCTGCAGTTCGGGATGAACTTGCAGCAGTTGGGGAGAAGGTTGCCCCTACAGAGCTTGTGCAGACAGCGGTGAACGGGGCTTCAAAGTCCTGGAGTGTTTTTGTGCAGGCCATTGTGGGCAGGGAGAACCTCCCTGACTGGGAGAGGTTATGGGATGACTTTGTACAGGAGGAGACCAGGAGGGGTCTCGTGCAGGGTAGTACTTCTCAGAGAGGAGCTGATGATGAGGATGTGGCTTTGGCAGCCAAGGGTAAGAAGAAGAAGGGCCCCAAGAAGGGTGGGGTCAAGCAGCAGCAGCAGCAGGGACAGCAAAGTGGACAGAAGAAGGACTTGAGTAAAATCAAGTACTATGCTTGTCAGGCGTTTGGACACTATGCCTCTCAGTGTCCAAGCAAGAAGAAGAAGAAGGGGCAGGGACCGCAGACTGCAGCCTCAGCTGAGGTTGATGAGTTCAGTGTTGCATTTCAGAGGGAGTTTTCCCTTTATGCTGGACGGACTGAGACAGAGAGAGTCACATTAGCCACCAGCATAGATACGGATCAGGACAGGGAGCATTCATTGTTGGCAGGACATGAGGGGAGCCCATCCACCTCTTCTACTTGGTACATTGACAGTGGAGCCACGAGCCACATGACAGGAGCTCGAGGGGTGTTCTCAGAGTTGTCAGAGTCAGGTAGGGATGTGGAGGTTGTCCTTGGGGACAACACCATTGTGAGAGCTGTTGGTAGGGGTACTATCACCTTTCAAAGGGAGTCTATGAGTCCCATGACTCTGCGAGATGTGTTGTATGTTCCGGGGCTGAAAAAGAACCTTGTATCAGTTTCCACTATTGAGGACAGGGGGCTTGGGGT